>CM073137.1:600000-792500 GCA_037039145.1 Fundulus diaphanus | reverse complement strand
CTGGTAATAAAGTAAAAAATCTTGGTGTTATTTTCGACCAAGAGATGTCATTTAAATCCCATATTAAACAGGTTTCCAGAGTTTCCTTTTTTCACCTCAGGAATATCGCCAAAATTAGAAACATTCTGTCCAGCAGTGAAGCTGAAAAACTAGTCCATGCATTTGTTACTTCAAGGCTGGACTATTGTAATTCTTTACTATCAGGAAGTCCACAAAATGCAGTTCAAAGTCTTCAGCTGATCCAAAATGCTGCAGCAAGAGTTCTGATGAAAATCAACAAGAGGGATCATATTTCTCCAATTTTAGCGTCCCTTCATTGGCTTCCTGTTAATCAAGAATAGAATTTAAAATTCTTCTTCTAACGTATAAAGCCCTTAATAATCAAGCTCCATCATATATCAGAGCTCTGATTACCCCGTATGTTCCTAACAGAGCACTTCGCTCTCAGACTGCAGGTCTGCTGGTGGTTCCTAGAGTCTCTAAAAGTAGAATGGGAGCCAGATCCTTTAGCTATCAGGCTCCTCTCCTGTGGAACCAACTCCCAGTTTTGGTCCATGAGGCAGACACCCCGTCTACTTTTAAGATTAGGCTTAAAACTTTCCTTTTTGACAAAGCTTATAGTCAGAGTGGCTCATGTTACCCTGAGCTACCTCTATAGTTATGCTGCTATAGGCTTAGGCTGCTGGAGGACATCGGGGCCTATTTCTCTCACTCTGCTGATTTCTACTGTTCTCCAGTTTTGCATTGCTTTGCATTGAAATGACTGTTGTCATTTCAGCTTTTAACTTTTTTTCTTCATAGTAGATACACCTGGTCTGGTGTTCTGTTAGCTGTGACATCGTCCAGGGAAGACAGCTCACCTGCTACTACCATCTAATGTAGAACAGATTACTGGATCAATGTGTGCTTCTGTGCTTGTTTGTCTGTCTTGTTGTGTCTCTGCTCTGTCTTCTATAACCCCCAGTCGGTCGAGGCAGATGACCGTTCATACTGAGCCTGGTTCTGGTTCTGCTAGAGGTTTTTCCTTCCTGTTAATGGTGAGTTTTTCTTTCCACTGTCGCTTCATGCTTGCTCAGTATGAGGGATTGCTGCAAAGCCATGGACAATGCAGACGACTCTCCCTGTGTCTCTATGCTTCTCCAGGAGTGAATGCTGCTTGTCAAGACTTTGATGCAATCAACTGGTTCCCTTATATAGGAATTTTTTGACCAATCTGTATAATCTGACCCAATCTGTATAATCTGATTGATTTTGACTTTGTAAAGTGCCTTGAGATGACATCTTTCATGAATTGGCACTATATAAATAAAATTGAATTGAATTGAGGTCTTACCCTGATCCTGGGGGTCCATGGTCTTTACTGAAGTTTGGAGGTGTCACTGTCATAGATGGACAACTGGACCACTTCTGAACTTCAGTCAGTCTGAGAGAGAAACCAGAACCAGTCAGTTCCCAGTCATTCAGGTCCAGTCAGTGTCTTGGTCCTTCCACAGTCCACAAAGACAAAATCCACTGAAAGGAAAACCAGGAGAAGTTAATACTTACCCTGACCCAGGATGTTCTTTTTGTTCTGTTCTGCTACCAAACGGACTCTGAACCTGTCTCTCCTGATCTGAACCCCGACTACAACTAACTCACCTGAGGCTCCGCCCACCTGGGACGTGCAGAGGCCGTTGGAGGTTCAGGTGCTCAAAATTAAAAGAGGGCACATGGGGCATGGATTTAAACAGGATACAGAAACATACCTTGCTATACAACTGGTTGAAATGTACCAACCCATACTATAAAGAATGGAACATGGATAGAAGGCATAGGTTTGATTTGAACTTTGGTAGGGACACTATTGGTCCAAAGCTTCATTGGTCTGATGTCATTGGTCCTACGCAATATACATGCTCCTATTTCTTGATGCTTGATTTGAGCATCAGGATATGTTTTGCCTGTCTAAAGAGAAAAGGCAGCATTATTTGCTACATTTATACAAATTTTATAACCACGACACACACTAGATGCTGTTTGTTAATGTTTAAGGCATCACCGGATCTGATGAATGTCGAATTGGGACTTTTTTCCCACTTTGAAAAAGTTTGCATTTGAACTTAACAGAAACAGAGACAGATGGTAAATACGTGCCTGCTAAACCAAATATATTCAAAATATGTCTGTTGTCCAGATTTATCCTGTATTTTCTTTTGAAGATATAGAAATGCGCAGAGATAAACCCCACTATTATTATTTTTATCTAAAATACTCTGCTGCATCATATAACACAGAAAAAGTATACATTCAAGGGACTGCAAATAAATTTATTGTATTTACTCTGCACTGGAAGTAGAAGTGTCACTCACACTGACAGCATTTCAAATATTAAATTCAAACAACAAATGTACAACTGGGCTGTAGTTACTCTCTTTAGCCCATTTCATGTAATTTATCTTAATATTCCAAACACATTTCTTACATCATATATCTGAAGTGTAGATAACAGCTTCTCCTTACCTACATCCTCTCAGACAACAAATTATTTCCCTAACAATAGTGAGTTATCAATATTTGTTTAAATGTGCAGCAAACCTTAATACATTAGGAGCATGGAGGACCCAATACTGTACTTTGAGTAAGATTGGTGACACCAAGACTGAATTGTTACATGAGTGGTTGTCTATTTCATCAATGAAATGAGAACATATTAATATACTATTGGCATATACTAGTACGACTGTTAAAGAACAGCAGATTAAACTTTAAGATATGTTAAGGCCTATATTAAATTAATTTATCAGTAACTGGACCTCGTACAGTTCACTGTGGTCCTGAAAGGAAGCCATAAAGTCGTACCTATAAATCTTTATAACACTCCAAAGTTTAATCCTCTGTTTGACACTCAGTGACCTGAACCAGCAGATACAAGTGTCAGGGTTTAGTTTTGATCTGGCTTTATTTGCTGTTAGTTTTCAGTTCCTCCTCCCCCTCTCACTCAGTTTTCCCTTCACTCCCTCTGCAGTCGGTCACACCTGTTGGTCATTAATTAGTCAGACTCACTCCACCTGCCAGCCTCCCTACATAAGCCTCCCTCTGTCTTCACTTCCCTGCCGGTCTGTCATCAGACTCCACTCACTCCTTGCTCATCTACCTGGTTTACTCCTGCTAGCTGTTTGTTTCCTGCCTCGGTTTACCTCTGTTAGTCTCACCTCTGAACTTCAGGTGGAGCTGCTATCCTGCTGTGGTTCTGGCCTGCAAGTGTTCACCCTGCCGTGCTGCAGATCCTGCTGCTGCTCTGGCCTCCAAGTACTCACTTTGCCGTGACTCTGGTCCTGCGTGCCAGCTCCTGCACACATCTACATCTCTGCTCCAGTCCAGTCTTGCCTCTCTGGTTTCACCTGCCATTATCCATCTACCTTTCAATAAACTCTCAATTTTAGCTCTGTGTGTGCGTGCTCTGTCCAGGTTAATCCAAAGACAAATCATGACAAAAAGAAAATGTAGGAACAGATTCTATAAAACAAGAATAAAAACATTTATTTAACAGAGGGTAATAGCAGGTGATCTGTCTTCCCTGGATGATGTCTCAGCTAACAGAACGCCAAACCAAGTGTACTTTCTATGAAGAAAAATGAGAGAAAACAAAAAGTTTAAAGCTGAAATGACGACAAGCAATGAAAAACCGAATAACAATAGAACTCAGAGTTAGAAATATAGGCCCTGATGTCCTCCAGTAGCCTAAGCCTATAGCACCATAACTACAGAGAGAGCTCAGGGTAACATGAGCCACTCTAACTATAAGCTTTGTCACAAAGGAAAGTTTTAAGATTAGTCTTAAAACTGCTCATCATGGATTGTCCATCACAAACACCATGTTCAACTCTCCACCGACCACTACCTGGTGGTGAGCTGGCTCCGATGGTGGGGGAGGAAGCCGGTCAGACCTGGCAGGCCCAAACGTATTGTGAGGGTTTGCTGGGAACGTCTGGCAGAGTCTCCCGTGAGACGGAGCTTTAACTCCCACCTCCGGGAGAGCTTTGAACACGTCCCGAGGGAGGCGTGGGACATTGATCTGGCAGGTCTTACAGGTCTTAGTGGACCTGACATTGATCTGTAGTGTATTGATTAGTGGACCTGGATTGATCTGACAGGTCTTAGTGGACCATGTTCCGCGCCTCTATTGTTGAGGCGGCTAGTCGGAGCTGTGGCCGCAAGGTTATGGGTGCATGTCGCGGCGGCAACCCTCGAACACGCTGGTGGACACCGGCGGTGAGGGAAGCCGTCAAGCTGAAGAAGGAGTCCTATTGGGCTTTATTGGCCTGTGGGACTCCGGAAGCAGC
Organism: Fundulus diaphanus; assembly: GCA_037039145.1. Classification (NCBI taxonomy): domain Eukaryota; kingdom Metazoa; phylum Chordata; class Actinopteri; order Cyprinodontiformes; family Fundulidae; genus Fundulus; species Fundulus diaphanus. Next base: position 788,178 of record CM073137.1, on the reverse strand, counting down.
TGATGTGTACCGGCAGTCGAAGCGGCAGGCGGCTCAGCTGGACGCCGAGGCAAAAACTCGGGTGTGGGAAGAGTTCGGAGAGGCCATAGAGAAAGACTTCCATACGGCTTCGAAGCGATTCTGGTCCACTATCCGGCATCTCAGGAGGGGGAAGCAGTGCAGTACCAACACTGTTTATAGTGGGGGTGGTGTGCTACTGACCTCGACTCAGGACGTTGTGCGTCGGTGGGCAGAATGCTTCGAAGACCTCCTTAATCCCACCAACACGTCTTCCATTGCGGAAGCAGAGCCTGAGGACTCTGGGTCGGGTTCTCCCATCTCTGGTGCTGAGGTCACTGAGGTGGTCAAAAAGCTCCTTGGTGGCAAGGCCCCGGGGGTGGATGAGATTCGCCCCGAGTACCTTAAGGCTCTGGATGTTGTGGAGCTGTGTTGGTTAGCGCGGCTCTGCAGCATTGCGTGGACATCGGGGGCAGTTCCCCTGGATTGGCAGACTGGGGTGGTGGTCCCCCTATTTAAAAAGGGGGACCAGAGGGTGTGTTCCAACTACAGAGGAATCACACTCTTAAGTCTCCCTGGTAAGGTCTATTCAGGGGTTCTGGAAAGTCGAATAATCGAATCTCGGATTTAGGAAGAGCAGTCTGGTTTTGGTCCTGGCCGTGGAACACTGGATCAGCTCTACACCCTCAGCAGGATCCTGGAGGGGGCATGGGAGTTTGTCCAACCAGTCTACATGTGCTTTGTGGATCTGGAGAAGGCATTCGACCGTGTCCCCCGAGGGATCCTGTGGGGGGTACTCTGGGAGTACGGAGTACCGGGCCCTTTAATAAGGGCTGTCAGGTCTCTGTATGACCGGTGTCAGAGTCTGGTCCGCATTGCCGTCAGTAAGTCGGACTCGTTTCAGGTGAGAGTTGGACTCCGCCAAGGTTGCCCTTTGTCACCGATTCTGTTCATAACTTTTATGGACAGAATTTCTAGGCGCAGCCAAGGTGTTGAGGGGATCCGTTTTGGTGGCCTCAGGATTGCGTCTCTGCTATTTGCGGATGACGTGGTCCTGTTGGCTTCATCAGGGCGTGATCTACAGCTCTCACTAGAGCGGTTCGCAGCAGAGTGCGAAGCGGCCGGGATGAGAATCAGTGCCTCCAAATCCGAGACCATGGTTTTGAACCGAAAAAGGGTAGAGTGCCTCCTCCGGGTTGGGGAGGATGTGCTGCCCCTAGTGGAGGAGTTTAAGTATTTTGGGGTCTTGTTCAGAGATGAGGGGAAGATGGAGCGGGAGATCGACAGGCGGATTGGTGCGGCGTCTGCTGTGAAGCGGGCGCTGTACCGATCCGTTTTGGTGAAGAGAGAGCTGAGCCAAAAGGCGAAGCTCTCGATTTACCGGTCGATCTACGTTCCTACCCTCATCTATGGTCACGAGCTTTGGGTCGTGACCATAGATGACCCCGAAAGAGGGTTCCATTATAGTAGATCTTTATCTTTTTGCCGTGGTAAGAGGTCGCTAGCCTAGCTTTAGCCTAGCCTAGCTTTAGCTCCACAATGGCTCCTTCTCCTACTATTACTTCAGCTTCTCCGTCTCTGTCTAAGTCTCCTATCTCCTGCTCTCTGTGTCAGATGTTTATTTATTCCTCTGCCTCCTTTAGTGATAATGGTACATGTAATAAATGTAGTGTTTTTGTAGCTTTGGAGGCGAGGGTATCAGAATTAGAGACCCGGCTCCGTGCTGTTCAAAAATCAGCTGATAGCCGCCCCTTTGCTAGCGTGGAGCCACATAGAGTTACTTCACATAGCGAACCAACAGCAGCAGCACCCGAGCAGCCGGGTAACCAGGCCGGCTGGGTGACGGTTCGTAGGAAGCATTGCTCTAGATTCCAGTCCGTCTGCATTTCTGCATTCTTGGCTTCATACTTTAGACCTTGTGCTGACATATGGCATTGATTGTGAAGAATTAACAGTATTTCCTCACAACCCTGTCCTATCTGATCATTTTGTATAACATTTGAGTTTAATCTAACCGAGTTCTCCATCCCCGAAAGAGGGTTCCATTATAGTAGATCTTTATCGGACAATGCTGCATCAAACTTTAAAGAGTCTGTCCCCCTTTTAATATCTTCAGTATTGCAGTTTTCTCACACATTTTTAAACTTGGACATATTTATAAATTCTAAAAAAAAGAAGGGAACCTGTTGGGTTACTGAATAGAAAAAAATAACTTGAATAGAATAAAATAAAATATATGAAACACTAATAATCCCCACAAAATACCTCACCATCAACTGAGCTCTTAGCATCATGTTAACATCTTTTGCGTAATGCCCCCCACTTCTATGTCATCACATCCTTGCCTTCTAAGCACATCAGTGAGTTTTGGTTGAGAAGTTGACCAGTTTATGTTCCTCCACCATGACATTTTTCCATTAGTACTCTAGTAAAGAAGTGAAGAAAGCAGACTTTACCATGAAGATCCTCAGTGTGGATCAGTAGAATATCAGTCAGATGTCTGCAGTTTAGTGTCAACACAACTTTCACATCACAGATATCAGAACTAAAACATGGAGTCTGACCTCAGTTTCTGTAGTTTGCAAAGGGGAGTCTGGAGGAAACCACAGAGCTCCTTCACTCCAGAATCTTTCAGGTCTTTGTTGTCACTCAGGTCCAGTTCTGTCAGATGGGAGGGGTTGGACTTCAGAGCAGAACCCAGAACAGCACAGCTGATCTCTGACAAACTGCTATCCCTCAATCTGATTAAAGAATAAAACATGTGAGTTGAAGCCAACAGAATGCAGGTTCAAACTGAAATATGAACAAATAAATGATAAAATGTAGAAAATGAATGTCCCTGAATGTAAAAGTCCCAGAAACATGATGAACTGATGTCTGATATCTGATCCAGTAGAACTGATTTAAAGAGTTAAAGCCAGCAGAACCAGAACATGTTATCATGACGTGTGAAGGTCCAGATCAAGGTGTGGTTCTCAGCAGTGGCGGCTGGTGATGAAGATGTTCTGGGCTTAGGGTTGGGGGGGCACTAGAGCTTGGAGATTAGCAGCCAACAATAAACTCTACTTGACCATAAATCCATCCATGATCACTTGCTGCTGCTGGATATTTAAGTCTGATGGCTCTGGCGTCTGTTTAAAATGCTGCTGTCTTCTAGTCTGGCTCAGGGTTCTGGTAGAACAGTGGTTCTCAGACTCATACTGTTCTAAATATGGATAATTTAACAGAGCTTCAGCTCAGATTGTTTCAACCTAAACCAGCAGCCTGCATGGAGGGTTTTCTCTACGGCGTCTGTTTGAAGTTCTGCTCCTTCAGTCCCTGATCACTGAACATTGGTCCCATGTTCTGCTGCTGGGCTCACATGTTCTCCATCATCCTGGGTCAGTTGTTCTCAGTGGGTCTCTGTGTGTCTGATGGGTTATTCTGAGAACTAAAACCAACGATGAGGAAACTTTCTCCACCTCCGGCCCTCAGTGGTGGATCAGCCTTCCTGAAGACCTGAGGGCAGCTCAGAGCTTTGAACTTAATAATAATCATCTGGAATTTTCATTACATCTTTGTACAAACCAAAGAAATGTGTCCTTTGCATTTAACCCGTCCCTCAGGGAGCAGTGGGATGGCAATGGGGAGAATTCTGCGTCTAAGGGTCTTGCTCAGGGATGCAGGGCAGGAGCCTGTGGGATTTGAACCAGCAAACTTCCTTTTTGCGTTAAGGCATATTGTGTCACTTCCTGTTGTCACGACGTGAATTGCGGTCTTTTGCTCCAGAGTCTCTCGCTTTTATCTTTAATCTTTGCTGTAAAACATTCACTGTTGCTGCACATCGTGCTTGGAAACTCCTCGTGTTTCACACGGTTTGCTTTTTTGGCGTGGTAAGAGGTCGCTAGCCTAGCTTTAGCCTAGCCTAGCTTTAGCTCCACAATGGCTCCTTCTCCTACTATTACTTCAGCTTCTCCGTCTCTGTCTAAGTCTCCTATCTCCTGCTCTCTGTGTCAGATGTTTATTTATTCCTCTGCCTCCTTTAGTGATAATGGTACATGTAATAAATGTAGTGTTTTTGTAGCTTTGGAGGCGAGGGTATCAGAATTAGAGACCCGGCTCCGTGCTGTTCAAAAATCAGCTGATAGCCGCCCCTTTGCTAGCGTGGAGCCACATAGAGTTACTTCACATAGCGAACCAACAGCAGCAGCACCCGAGCAGCCGGGTAACCAGGCCGGCTGGGTGACGGTTCGTAGGAAGCATTGCTCTAGATTCCAGTCCGTCTGCATTTCTGCATTCTTGGCTTCATACTTTAGACCTTGTGCTGACATATGGCATTGATTGTGAAGAATTAACAGTATTTCCTCACAACCCTGTCCTATCTGATCATTTTGTATAACATTTGAGTTTAATCTAACCGAGTTCTCCATCCCCAAAAGAGGGTTCCATTATAGTAGATCTTTATCGGATAATGCTGTATCAAACTTTAAAGAGTCTGTCCCCCTTTTAATATCTTCAGTATTGCAGAAATGCCCTGCAGATAGCAGCAATGTTGTTTCTTCCTATTCACAAATAGATGTCTTTGTTAACGGTATGACTTCCTCATTGCGTTCTACATTAGACAATGTAGCTCCCTTGAAAAAGAAGGTGATTATTCACAGGAAGCTGGCTCCCTGGTTTAATTCAGAGCTGTGTTCCTTGAAGCACAATGTTAGGAAATTGGAGAAAAAATGGCGCTCTACACACCCAGAGGAATCCTACCTAATCTGGTGGGACAGTCTACTGTTGTATAAAAAGAGCCTTCACAGAGTTAGAGCACATATTTTTCATCATTAACTGAGGAGAATAAAAATAATCCTAGATTTCTCTTCAGTACGGTTGCTAAATTTACCCAGAGCCACAGCTCCGTTGATCCATACATTCCCTCTCTTAGCAGTAATGACTTTATGGGATTCTTCATAAATAAAATTGACTCCATTAAAAATATCTCCTGCTCTCTGTGTCAAAAAAATAATAATAAATAAATAAATAAAAATAATTGGCATCCTCCCAAACATGATTACCTCGTCCTCAGTAAGTGAGGCAGCGTTGGAGCAATCTTTAGAACCTGCGCAGTGTCTGAACTGCTTAGAAGCAGTAGAGCTTTCTGAGCTATCTAAAATATTAGCTTGATCTAAACCCTCTACCTGTATGTTGGACCCAATCCCAACCAAGTTGTTTAAGCAGGTATTCCCTTTGATCAGTGACCCTATTTTAGACATGATTAATCTATTCTTAGTAAATAGATATGTACCACAGGCTTTTAAAGTAGCTGTTATTAAACCTTTACTTAAGAAACCATCTCTTGATCAAGATGAGTTAGTAAATTACAGACCTATATCTAATCTTCTTTTCTTATCTAAAATTCTTGAGAAAGTAGTTGCTAATCAACTTTGTGAACATTTACAAAGTAATGACCTACTTGAGGAGTTTCAGTCAGGCTTCAGAGCTCATCATAGCACTGAAACGGCTCTGGTGAAGGTCACTAATGATATTCTCATGGCCTCAGATAATGGACTTGTGTCTGTACTTGTCCTGTTAGATCTCAGTGCTGCATTTGATACAGTTGATCACAATATTCTCCTACAAAGACTTGAACATACTGTAGGGATTAAGGGGAAAGCATTAGGCTGGTTTAAATCTTATCTGTCGGACAGATTCCAGTTTGTTCATGTTAATAATAAATCTTCCTCAAACTCTAGGGTCACTTGTGGAGTACCACAGGGTTCAGTCCTTGGACCAATTCTGTTTACTATATATATGCTTCCGATTGGCAAAATTATCAGACAGCATGGGATTAATTTCCACTGTTATGCTGATGACACTCAGCTATATTTATCCATAAATCCTGATGAATCCAATCAGTTACTTCGACTGCAGTCATGTCTTGATGACATCAAAAGCTGGATGACTTTAAATTTTCTGCATTTAAATTCTGTCAAGACCGAAGTTGTAATCTTTTGGCCAGAGTCCTCAAAAAATAAACTTCTTAACCAATCACTTAATCTGGATGGCATTATCTTGGCTTCTGGTAATAAAGTAAAAAAACCTTGGTGTTATTTTTGACCAAGACATGTCATTTAAATCCCATATTAAACAGGTTTCCAGAGTTTCCTTTTTTCACCTCCGAAATATCGCCAAAATTAGAAACATTCTGTCCAGGGGTGAGGCTGAAAAACTAGTCCATGCATTTGTTACTTCAAGGCTGGACTATTGTAATTCTTTACTATCAGGAAGTCCACAAAATGCAGTTCAAAGCCTTCAGCTGATCCAAAATGCTGCAGCAAGAGTTCTGATGAAAATCAACAAGCGGGATCATATTTCTCCAATTTTAGCTTCCCTTCATTGGCTTCCTGTTAAATCAAGAATAGAATTTAAAATTCTTCCTCTAATGTATAAAGCCCTTAATAATCAAGCTCCATCATATATCAGAGCTCTGATTACCCCGTATGTTCCTATCAGAGCACTTTGCTCTCAGACTGCAGGTCTGCTGGTGGTTCCTAGAGTCTCTAAAAGTAGAATGGGAGGCAGATCCTTTAGCTATCAGGCTCCTCTCCTGTGGAACCAACTCCCAGTTTTGGTCCGTGAAGCAGACACCCCGTCTACTTTTAAGACTAATCTTAAAACCTTCCTTTTTGACAAAGCTTATAACTAGAGTGGCTCATGTTACCCTGAGCTACCTCTATAGTTATACTGCTATAGGCTTAGACTACTGGGGGACATCAGGATCTAATTTTCTCACTCTATAGAGTTCTACTGTTCTCCAGTCTACTGTTCTCCAGATTTGCATTGCATTACATTGAAATGACTGTTGTCATTTCAGCTTTTAACTTTTTGTTCTCTCTGTTTTTTCTTCATAGTAGGTACACCTGGTCTGACGTTCTGTTGACTGTGAAATCATCCAGGGAGGACAGATCACCGACTATTACCATCTAATGTAGAACAGATTACTAGATCAATGTTTCTTATATAGGACATTTTTGACCAATCTGTATAATATGATTGAACTTAACTTTGTAAAGTGCCTTGAGATGACATGTTTCATGAATTGGCGCTATATAAATAAAATTGAATTGAATTGAATGTGTGCTTCTGTGCTTTTTGTCTGTCTTGTTGTGTCTCTGCTCTGTCTTCTGTAACCCCAGTCGGTCGAGGCAGATGACCGTTCATACTGAGCCTGGTTCTGGTTCTGCTAGAGGTTTTTCCTTCCCGCTAACGGGTGTTTTTTCTTTCCACTGTCGCTTCATGCTTGCTCAGTATGAGGGATTGCAGCAAAGCCATGTACAATGCAGACAACTCTCCCTGTGGCTCTACGCTTCTCCAGGAGTGAATGCTGCTTGTCGGGACTTTGATGCAATCAACTGGTTTTCTTATATAGGAACATTTTTGACCAATCTGTATAATCTGACCCAATCTGTATAATATGATTGAATTTAACTTTGTAAAGTGCCTTGAGATGACATGTTTCATGAATTGGCACTATATAAATACAATTGAATTGAATTCAATTTAGTATATCCTAAGATTAATAAAATGAATAGATTACACAAGTACAGGTACAAGGCAACGAAATGCAGTTTAGGTCTAACCAGAAGTGCAATAGCAGCAAGTGCAGGTTAAATAATGGTTCCATATGTACAGGACATGGGTTTTTACTGAATAAATATAGAGATGTATACTATTATAGACAGAGTTTTACTGATAGATTTGTCCTATGAGTATAATATATAGATAACTAGTATTGTGAACTAAATTTACAGCTGGATATGTACTGAATATAATACACAGGTGGATATTACTATAAATAGAGTTTTTACAGATATGTACAATAGCATAATATACAGATGATTATTATAACAGAGTTTACATTTATTATGAATATATGTACAGATGGCTATTACTATAGGCAGAATTGTGAGCATGATATACAGGTGGCTATTACTATAAAATGAATAAATAAAGTTTGGACAGAAGCTATTTATGTTAAAGTGCAGTGGAAGGTAATTGCATATTACAGTTAAAGTACAGTATTGCAAATGTATATGTAAACAATTGGTACTGTGAATAAAGAGTCGGCAGTGCAAATCAATATTCAGTCAAGGTGAGTAGTGCAGGATGCATGTAAACAGTTGTTACTATAGTAACAGTCTAACCTGACAACAGCCAGATGCATATTGCTCCGCCTAGCTCCACTCACATACATCTGGGACCTCGCCCATAGAAAGTGATTTCTCCAACCAATTTTATGGTCTGGCCAATCAGGACGCAGGGCTGGAGTTTCATAGATGTGACGTAGTGGAGACGCGACCATGACGTGAGACTGTTTTGATAGCAATGGCGACTCGTCGAGGAAGCAAGCGTTAACATTGATGCTGCTATTTCTTCCGTGTTGTCCAATCTACCTAATATTGTTTCATTAGAACACCAGAACACCAGAGAACGGCTCTGAAGGCTTTTGTTGGTGGAAATCATGTTTTCGCCCTTCTCCCGACCGCATTTGGCAAGTTTTGTTTTGCGGGGCGCGTCCGCAAAACAAAACGGAGCAGTTAGCGGTTAGCGTGAACCATGTTAGGAGGCCTTTAGTCCTAAACGCGGTCGGCCCGGGATCGACTCCGACCCGCGGCGCTTTGCCGCCTGTCTTCCCCCCTCTTCCTGTCAGCTCACTGTCAATAAAACGCGTGCTACTAGAGCCACAAACACATAAAACACATTTTTTTCCTGCGTCGCTCTCATCAGCATCACGGGTTGGCTTCGGTGTGAGTGGTTGAAATAGCACGTCGATAAAGATGACAGACAAGTGGCTTATCCAATCATATGCAAGGAGTTTTGATAAGGCCCAGCCTTCAATAAAGGCAATTCCTATGGCGGTGTCCCAGATGTATGTGAGTGGAGCTAGGCGGAGCGATATGCATCTGGCTGTTGTCAGGTTAGTAACAGTCAGGAGTACAGGTGAACATTACAGTCTTGTAAATAACAGAATAACAAAATGGAGGTAGGTGTGAGGAGGGAGAGGAGAGTCTATCAGTGAGGATTAGAGTTCAATAAAGAGACAGCTCTGGGGAAGAAGCTGTTCTTTAGTCTGCTGATCCTGGTCCGGAGGCACCTGAAACGCCTGCCGGAGGGCAGGAGAGAGAACAGTCTGTGGGCTGGGTGAGATGAGTCCTTAAGGATGCTGCAAGCTCGATGTAGGCAGCGTTTCTTCTGGATGTGCTCAATGGTGGGTAGTGGAGTCCCAGTGATGTACTGGGCGGCTTTCACCACCCGCTGCATTGCCTTGCGCTCTGCAACAGAACAGCTCCCATACCACACTGTTGCACAGTTGGTCAGGATGCTTTCTATTGCCCAGCGGTAGAAGTTCACCAGGATAGTGGAGAATAGCTGATTTTTCCTCAGTGTCCTCAGGAAGAAGAGGCGCTGGTGAGCCTTCTTGACCAGGCAGGAGGTGTTGGTTGACCAGGACATGTCCGCTGAGATGTGGGTCCCCAGAAACTTGAAACTGGAGACACACTCAACAGCCGTTCCATTGATGTGGATGGTGTCGTGCGTGCCTCTTGAATCTTTTCTGAAGGCCACCATGTGGCCAGGTGCTTGATCTCCTCCCTGTAGGCAGTCTCATCGTTGTTGCTGATGAGACCAATCACCGTAGTGTCGTCCGCAAACTTGATGGATAGTTTTATTAGTAGAAAACTAGAACTGTGTCTCTGGGTTGGGGCAAAGTGGTGGGGGTAGGGGGGTCAAGGATCGTTAGCAGGGCTTTCCAATTTTGTGGGGCCCAAAGAGCTCTGCTGCCTCCTAAGGGGAGAGTGACATGAGGAAAAGAAAAACCAGTAAATACAAACATTTAGCCTGTGGCTGTCTGTGGAGACAGAGTTCCCCCACCTTTTAAAAAAGAGCAACAAATACTCATTCTGTTCACATATACTTACCTATGAGAAATAGTTTTTTTTCTGCGTTAACATCAAAAAGAAGTAGCGGTTAGTGATGGGACATCTGAAGCCAGGCTTCGAGGCGTGTACCGAGTAAAAAGGGGCGTGACAGATGAAGTCCCGCTTCGGAGCTTGTGTCATATTGAGGAAAATCACGTGATCAACAACAAACGAGGCCTTGCGTTACATCTGCCACGTCATAGCTTCATTTTGCGTATCATTTTTCAAAATAAAAGCGTAATGAACCCTGTTGCTTCATGGGTGAGGTCATCTGCCGACAAAGAAACCGTCGAAAACCTGAAACAGTAAAAAAAAGTTCCTGTTCCTAAATAACAACAATTAAACCTAAAATCCAGAAATGTCTACATTTTCTTTTGTTTGATCAGGAGATACATCAGAATCACACATCAAAAGCAGACTAAAAGCCATTGGAAGAGGCAAACGCTATGTATAACTTAATATTAAGAACCAGAACCAGAACTCCCAGGAAGAGATGATTTTAAACAAATTCTGTTTTTCAGGAAGCAAGTTTCAAGCTCAAAGCATACAGAGTCTGCCCCAACAATCACTCAATTCCCAATACACTAAAGTAACACATATCTCCATTGTCAAATAAGTCCATGACATAAAAAAAAAACAATACAACCACTGATGGTAAAGGATTAGATTGGCTACAAATCATTTTAATATTATCATTATAATAATACATATGATTTAATTGATTCCCCTCTTACTAAACATGAGTTTGATGAAAACTTTGTGACAATATTGCATTTACTAATTTTTGGAAGTATGATCCAACTAAGTGACAAGGCTGTTACAGTTATACCAGCAGATGTCACTAGTGAGTGATGAATGAAGCATCGAGTAAAGAACCTTTTTCCAAAGCAAAGTGTTGGAAAGCTTCATTGCTTCATGAGGCTTTATTTGCCCATCACTAGTAGCGGTCAAGCCTGCAGGTAAAGGATGATATGTTTCTTACTGTCACCTGGCCGCATCAGGGGCCTGTGCATCTCAAAGTAGCAAATTAATTTCTCCCACTATTGGGCTATAAGCACAGCTCCACTACTTCCTGAACTTCAGCAGCTCCTTGTTTCCGGTCTTTCATTACTGGACAAGCTGATTAATCCAGGTGTGTCTGGCTGGTTTCTGAGGTCAGACACACCTGGATTAATCAGCCTGTCCTATTATTATTATTTTTAGTATTATCTCATCTAAATACTAAAAATGCTAATTACCACAATATTAGGAGCTACAGGCAAAAACAACATAATAAACGAACATTAAACAGGCGGTTATCTCTGACTCCATCATTCTCAGAACATACAGATCTTGTCTCATTCAGTTCTCCTGTTACTGACTCCTATTTTTTAATGAGGAACTTTCATATATCCAAACTGAGCAGTAGAAAAGCAAACCTAAGCCTAGAAGTCTAGGCTCATAAATCACAGCTATAAATCAGCAAAACAACTTGTAATAATTCCACCTATAACTAACTATCTGAAATATAAACTAAAGGTCACCAATCAGTTCTAAAACATCTTTAGATGAACCCTTGTTGATCCCTGGAGAACCAGCGTACCAGATTAGCGCCTTACAAAGAGTTTTCAATCATTCTGTTACATTTTATCTGAGTGTCTTTTACTCATGTGAGCAGCAACTCGTGGTCTTGTCTTAGTTTTTATTGATTATTTTTAACCTGGACACGAACCAAACATTTATCACAGGATCAGCCCGATCCAAATAAAATGAATCGATTAACACACTTACCATGACACAGGGCAGCTCCCTATCAGCTGCCACCGTTTATGACAACGTACTTCCTCTTCTTCTTCTTCTGTTTTAAAAGTGGTGCGCTCTTCTTCTTCGTGTTTTTATGGCAGCTGACCACATCCAAAAGCATCATTACCGCTCTTCTAGTGGTGCGCTCTGTTCCTCGTCATTATGTTAACAGCAGCGCAGCCAGCTACCGTAACACCTGTTTCTGCGTGCAACAGCTACTAATAACAGTCTACACGCAACATTTTCCCCCTCGGTAAAATCGGGGACATTTCCGGGGACAGCTTTAGCCGGGGACAGGTGGTCCAAAACGGGGACAGTCCCCGGAAATCGGGGACGTCTGGTCACCCTATCCTAGAGTCTCTAAAAGTAGAATGGGAGGCAGATCCTTTAGCTATAAGGCTCCTCTCCTGTGGAACCAACTCCCAGTTTTGGTCCGTGAGGCAGACACCCCGTCTACTTTTAAGACTAATCTTAAAACTTTACTTTGTGACAAAGCTTCTAGTCAGAGTGGCACGGACCGCGGAACAGGTAGGGCCAGTAGGGCCGCGGCCCTACCTACTTTTGATGATCAAACATGTAAAATAATATATATAAATAAAATTTAAATATTCAATAGCTATTTTTTTCAAATGCACAGTAGTCTATGGCAGCAGCATCATTCTCCAATGAGAAAGCGATAAATCATCCCATCTAAAAATGTATTGGCTGATTGTGTCATGTGATGTAAACAAAAGTTTTCCCACCTCTGCGCTGCTTATGACCGCTACTTCGTTAGCTTAGTTAGCTTCGTTTGCTTCGTTAGCTTAGTTAACCGTGTCCACTGCAAGTGCTGAGAGGTGTTTCTCGTCCCTCCGTCGTATCAAGACCTATCTGAGATCAACAATGACCCAGAAAAGACTAAATAGCTTGATGTGCGCCCACACACACAGGGATCTTTTGACCACAGTGGATGCTTTGAGGATAGCCAGGGACTTCTCCAGCATAATGACAGACGGAGACACTTTTTCGGGAATATTTAGAGCAGGGGTGAGTTTGACTTTTCTTTTTAAAGTATTTTTATTCTGTAAATATTGTGTTAGCTGTAATATAATGATTGTAAGTGGAAATAAATCCAGAGCGTGTGTGCTGGAACGTCAGAAAAAAAGTTAAATAATAATTCGGTGCCGATTTTAATTATAATATGGCAGACACATTTATCATGCTCAGGGACCACAGCCTATGAGAAAGCAATAAATCCTGGTGTCTAAAAATGGATTGGCTTGTTTTGTGTCATGTGATGCAAATCAGTTGCGTGATCAAGGGGATGCTGGTGTTTTATGTGTATGCGGGCGCGTGCGTATGTGATGGGTAGTGGTATTGAGTATTGCCTGATGGGCCCGACCAATTTGAAATGCGTTCCGCGGTCCATGCAGAGTGGCTCATGTTACCCTGAGCTACCTCTATAGTTATGCTGCTATAGGCTTAGGCTGCTGGAGGACATCAGGATCTATTTCTCTCACTCTGCTGAGTTCTCCTACTGCTCTCCAATCTGCATTGTTTGTTGTCATTTCAGCTTCTAACTTTTTGTTCTCTCTCATTTTTCTCTTCATAGAAGGTACACCTGGTCTGGCGTTCTGTTAGCTGTGACATCATCAGGGGAGGCAGATCATCCTCTATTACCATCTAACATAGAAAGTACTCCTGGATCAATGTGAGCTTCTGAGCTTTCTGTGTCTCTGCTCTGTCTTCTCTAAGCCCCAGTGGGTCGAGGCAGATGAGCGTTCACACTGAGCCTGGTTCTGGTTCTGCTGGAGGTTCTCCTCCCTGTTAAAGGGGAGTTTTCCTCTCCACTGTCGCTTCATGCATGCTCAGTATGAGGGATTGCTGCAAAGCCATCAACAATGCAGACGACTGTCCACTGTGGCTCTACGCTCTTTCAGGAGGAGTGAATGCTGCTTGGAGAGACTTGATGCAACCTGCTGGGTTTCCTTAGAGAGGAAACTTTCTGACCAACCTGGAAGATCTGATGGAAAGAGCCTTGAAGGTGACGTGTTACACAGGGGAAAATATGATGTTTCTTTTTTTATTTTCAATTGTTTGTTGTGTTTTGCATGCTCGGAGTGTTTTGTTTTTTCTGCTTTCCCCTTTAACAATCCAAACACACTGGGCTGAAGCCGGTTGACTGAGGAGGCGGAGCTCATTAATTGCACAGCTGCGCTCAGGTGTCAGCAGAGGCTTATAAAAGGTGCTTGGGTAGAAGGGCAGACAGAAGCTGACCCTGCAGGAGACGGACACACTGCCGAGCAAAGGAACAGGTGGGATCTGCATGCCAGAACAGACGGCCTAGTACAGAGGATCAGGGCAGAGGGAACCTCTGCCCACGCCTGTAAGTAGCACTCTGCTTTGGAATAGAGTATCGGTCGGACAAAAGTCCTTCAAGGGAGTCTTGGAGCAGAGAGGCTGGCGTCTTCCTGCTTGTTTCTTTCAGCTGGGGATCGAAGAAGGTGTGCTGCAGACGGGTGGCCTCCACCAGAAGCATAATTTTTAAGCGGAGCTCAACCCCTGGGTCTAATTGGTGACTTTTAAGACAATTGGTGAATTTCGGATTTTAAAGGAAGAAGAAAAGGACTCTTTTATGGTGCCACTATTGCTGTGACTTTCTTTTTGTGGAATAAATCATCTTGAACTGGATCGTTTCACTGGTTGGGTTCTTGAGTTGTTTGCTCCCCCTTGTGATCAAGACGGAGCGTGGGGCCATATTGGCCACAGACGTGTGTCATGAATTGGCGCTCTACAAATAAAATTGAATTGAATGTAGTGGGTGTTGTTGTATTTGGTGTAGAGGTTTATTGTATTAAAGGTATAGTGGACTTTCGGCTTCAGGTTATGAGGGGATCATCTTATCTACTGGTTGTGCCACAGGCCAATCATTATGACAATCTCACCTAAGACCAATATGAGTGCTCGTTCCTGGCTATTTTCCTCTTGCTGGCTGTACACTTATAGTGTTCATGTATCCATAAACACATTCATTGTGGATCCACTGCTCTCTCCATATACTTAGAAAATGGATGAGGGCTGCAAGAAGCATACTTTCTTACATGGTTATGAGGAGAAGAGGAAGGCCTCAGAGGACAGAAGTAAGATCAGATTGTATTTGGAAGATTCTTCCACCTGATCCCCTTTAAGTCTTGCTCATGGGCAGTTATTCAAAAATTGACTTGGGTGTTTCTTTTGCTTAATTTAAAGAGAAATTGTCCACTATTCTTTTAAATGACAGAATCTTTAAATTTCTGATGTCCACTTTGTAATAATTAAAAGTTAACATTTTACTATTTTTTGCTTGGGGCCCATAGAGACCCTTGCAGCGCCTTTGCATTTAAACAAACATTTCAGCTGTTCTACCTGGGTTCCTCCATTGAAGCAGGTTGAAATGAAGCTCCTGGGACGTTGTCATTTTCCAAAACGATTAGTATCATAGTTGTCACCATTGGAATTTGCTCTCTTCCTGTCCGACCAGCTGGGAATCCGTGCTGTCTGGGGAAACACATGACGTCATTTGGGAAATGCCCCATTAGTTCTTGAATCAATCGTTCTGCTGTTAGAAACCAAATCTATCTTTTACTGCCATCTGTCCGCCTCGGTCAGCCTGTCTTCTCCGTTTACCACCACGGACCAGCCCTTCGTCTTCAGCCCTTCGTCTTCAGCCCTTCGTCTTCAGCCCTTCGTCTTCAGCCCTTCGCCATCAGCCCTTTCTGCCGTCTATTCCCGCTGTGATCTCCTGCTGCCTTGCTGTCTCCTGCTCACCCTGGACACTCTCCTGCCTGCACTACATTTTGGTTGCTTCTTTTTCTTTTTTTTTCTTTTTTTTCCCAGTGTCCTGTCTAGCAATGTGGCAATAGGAATTGATGTCTCAATGCCAAATAGAGCTCGACAGATTTTGCTTTCACAAGTGGAGCAAACAGCTTTCGCCATAATGCTCCGCTTGATTTATGCTTGTAAATAGCTTTATTATGATTCCTGCAAGGAGAATTTCAAATTATATGCACACTATAGTGGGAAAGTAGGAGAGTAAAGGAAGAACGGGAAGAGGTGAAAGAAAGAAGAGATAAAAGGGAGAGAATGATAAAACGTCCTCCGTCTGCTCCATCACGTGGAAAGAGAGACGCAAAAAGAACAGCACAACCAACAGACATAAAGCAACAGATACAATCGAGTAACACCTTGATGCCATTGCTAAATCATATGTACTATTATTTAAGCTGACATGTGTAAAGTGATACCTGAAAAAAGAAAGTGAAAGAAAAATAAATAAATTACAGGCTTACTGTATATAAGTGAACACTTAATACCTGGGACCCAGCACCTGTGGGAGTTTGAGAGTGCACTAGTTTAGGTGAAAATTTTCCAAAAGGAAAAAGCTCGATAGTGATTGTGGAGAACCAAAGGCCCGCCTTCCCCGAGCACAGAGGCAGGGGTCAGGGGACCCGTAACCCCGGACTCCCAAAGGGGCCCCCAAAGCAGGGCGCCCAAGAGGGGCCAACACAGGAAATCTGCAACCCCCCCCAAGGAAAGAGGAGAGACGACCCCGAGGAAATCCCCCAGCCACCGCAATGCCGACGCCCCCAAGAGCCGCGGGGACGAGCCCGTGGGCTCCGCCGGCAGCCAGCCGCGCTGGAGTGGCCCCGGCCATGGGCCCTGAGGGCCAGAGGCCCCAGGAGCGCTCCGCCCCCACGGCGGGGGCCCGGCCGACCCCCGGGGGGCCATGCCCCACGAAGCAGCCACTGGGAATGGGCCGGCACCCACCCGGGAATCCGCCCCAAACCCGAGGACCGCCAATGCGCCAGAGGGCCAAGGCGCCCGCCAACGCAGCGGAGGGGGTTAGGACGTGGGGGATGGGCTCCGCACCTAGCGGAGACTTGAGATGTTCTTGGGAGAGGGAGCGGACCTGACCCTCCCTGGTGCCCCACTCACCACACACAGACTTACAAAAAAAAGACGCTGTACACACATTCCCACATAACACTCACATCCAACAATCCCAAGTGGGGGGGTCACCACAATTCAACTATACGACTGCCCGTGCCCGACCCCCGGCCCCGCCCCCGGACCAGAGGCCCCCCGGACCAGGCCCCCCAGAGAGGGGGGGCCAACACGACCCGTACGGGCCACCCAACCAGAACCCCCCACACCCCCTCAATACCTAATAAACCCCCTCCCTCCCCCACCTTACCCTAGCCACCCCTGCCCCCCACCCCTTTCTGGGGGGAGCAGAGGTGTCAGCCCCGGACCCGGTAAGCCGCTGGCTACCCACAGCAGCCCCCCGCCAAGACCCCGGGCCCACTCCTCCTCCAGGCCCCAAACTCCGTGCCGCCATCGGAGATCGGGGGTGTGCAAAAGACCCCGATCCTCCCTACGCCCGCTCAGATGTTGTGTTGTTGCATGTTGTTCTCAAGTGTGTTTAAAACTGGGAGCACCGAAGGGGGTGCACGGCACAGCCCACCCCCCCTCCGGAAGGAAGCTGGTGCCAGCGCCCCCCCTCCAAGCAACTGCCCAGAACCCTCAATGTCTAAATGCGAGAGGAGGTGAAGGGAGCCGTCCGAGGGTAGGCTCACACAACATAAGCCCCCCCCAGACGTCTTCCCCCCACCCCCCCATACCATGGCCTACATGAATGTGCGTTGTGAAAATGTTTGGAGTGAAAGTGTCTAAGATGCATGATAAAATTGGGAGAGGGACGTCATCAGAAAGTGGCAACCTCCAGCAACGCCCCCCCTCCTACATGTGTGGCGGCGTGATGGAGCAGGCAGAGGGAGGAGTCCGGGGAAGGACTGGGGAGCCATCCCAGGGAGCCAGCTCCCTGATCCCCTACTGACTCCAATAGGCACCCCCGCTCCCCGAAAGCCCCACCCGGAGAAGGGGGCCCCGCCAGCGGCACCACCATAGCCCGGGGGCCAGGGAGAGGCCGCAAGGCCCGCCAGCCAACCCCCCACCAGGACCAACACCTCCACCCCCCCCCAGCCCACCCACCAAGCCTACTGGCTTTACCTCCCCAAAAAAAAGAAAAGATGAATAAATAAAAATAAAAAAATATAAATAAATAAACAAATAAATAAATAAGAGGGGGGACCCTGGCCAGCCAGCTCGCACGAGCTATCCCAAACCCCACCCCCCAGGCGAAACCCGCACCGGGAGACCGCACGGACCAGGACCGGGACAAGGGGCCGTGCACAAGCCCACCAAAACATCCATTTCCCCCCCCACCCGTAGATTTAACCCCTCCCCAACACTAACATTCAAACAACTCACCATACATTCGACAGTAGATATCCAGGCTGGGTTAGTCCCCCCAGCGCACCAGAGGCCCCATGCAGGGGCAGACACCCGGGTGTGCGCCGGCCCAGACCCCAAGTGGCACACCCCCTGGAACCGGAACCCCCGAGGCCCCGCCGGGGCCCCCGCCCAAGGGCGGCACGCCCCAGGGACTCCAGGCCCCCAGACCCACCCGGGACCCACCCAGCGGCAGCACAGCTACCAGGTCAGTAACCCACGTCCGTCACGCGTAGCTCCCCAAGAGCGCCGCAAGCGGCTGCTGTAGGCCACCCGTAGGCCTCTCAAGCCCCTCCCAGATGGGGGCAACAGACCCCGGATTCAGACCCACCAGGCGCAACACTCCAAGTGCCCCCAGAGCCCCAGGAACCCCTCCATCCAGCCACTGTGCCCTGCAGGAAGCAACCCACCGCCCCCCATTCCACTAAGTGATGGTGCTGATCAAAGGAGCCCAAAGAGATCGATCAGATGTGGATGCAGATGCTGTCTCAAGATTAATATGATCCAACAAAAGATCTCTATACTGATTGATACTGAGATTTTCCTTACTTTTCCAATTCATGAGGATAGTTTTCTTTGCGATACATAATGCAGTGAAAACCATGTAAACTATTTTTTTTTCCAGAGGGCTTTCCTCATCTTTTCAATAAACCTTTGAAGCCCAACACCGTGTCTGGCTGAATTTTCAGGTTCTCTGTCAGGTGAAGCATCACAGGTGGTTTGTGCAGCACATTTTTAATCTGCATTCATCACTTTGAAAGTCTTAAAGATCGTCATGTTTGCATGTTTGCTCTATAGTTTATAAGCGCCTCACTGGGTCACCTGGGCATCTCTGTGTCCTGCAGGGGGCGGAGCTCTTTGAGGCGTCCACAGCGAAGGAGAAGCGCTCCATGGACCTGTTGACAAGGCAGTAAGTGTTTAATCTGGTGGTTAATGCTAAACCTGGCTTTATTAACAATAAAATAAATTTAACCCAAACTTTATTTTGGGATATTCTGAAATTGTGTACAGAGTTTAATCCAGGCATACATGCAAAAATGAATTCAGAGTCCATTCCAAATGTACTCCGAGGTTTAATCTGTCGTTTTAATCCTGATTTAATCCAACATTTAGTCTAAAATCCAGTCTTTAGACTTGTCCTCCGCAGCATTAGCACGAGAAAAGGACCAGACAGTGCCAGACCAGGGGTCCGTTCTTCGTACGTTGCTTAAAACATCCAAGATCAAATGACACATCCAAGATGATTTCATCCGGCTAATCATGATCCGGCTAATTGGGTTCTTCCAACACACCTGTTGTTTATGATTAGTATGGCTGGATTGAGTTATCTGAGATAACTGCGCGTTCATGCGTTTGTTTAAAAGGGGAAATGTATCGATAGTAGAAACAATGATCAGCAACGCTGCTATTGGCTGTTCAGCATGGCCAAAGAACGCCCACAGTTTTTCTCCCAAGCAGAACAAGAGCTTTTAATGAAGGTTATGATGAATTTGAGTCATTAATTAAAACGACAGGGAACACCTCAAAGTCTGCTAAAGCCAGGAGAGAGGGCTGGTAAAAAGCAGCAGACAAATTAAATGCATAGGTGCTGTCCATGGTAGATGTTTATATCACTTTCTAAAGTATGTATTTTTGCATTTTAATAATTTCATATTTACTTTTATGTTAGAGCCTCCACCGGACCCACTAGAACATGGGGAAAAAGTGAAGTACAAGAATATTCTACAAAATGGTAGCCTTTAATTATTATACTATATTTTAAAAAGACACTTTTTCCTCTTTTTAAAAGCCACTGTTAAATGATGTGTTTGTCTGTTTATAACAGCCACCAAGAAAAAGGCTGAAAAAAACAGGTTCTTTTTACTTTTGTTGCATGAGGCATGTTTCACCCTTTTTCTTTTTATTTCACAAAATGACACATAGTGCCATCCGTTCTCTATATAAACGGCATCTTCAACAAAAAAATTAGTATTTTGACCTGAAAAAAACACAAATTAAGAGGAGAAATTGAACTCCACAACTTGAAAAATTGCACTAGAGATCGAGTTGCTTCAAAAGGACGTTCAGAGTAAGTTCTAATACACCATTTGACAGTAGTATTGCTGACTTTACATAACTATCTCTTATTGCAGGCAAAAGATGACTTGCTGGCTTTTCTTTATAAAGAAAATGTTTAAATAAAACGACAGGAACTAAGCATTATTTGTTTTGTCTTTTATTAAAGATTAAAAAATGGTGTTCCACAATTCTGTCCCGTCCTCTGCCACTAGGTGGTCCAAGTGCTCTGGCTGGACAGACTTCCCTATCTCCTCCGCTTATAAAGCTGTGATCTAATCCAGTTTACATGAAATAAGCCTGAGAGCGAGCAGGTTTAAGTTTGCGCACATGTTGCTATGACAGCAAGTCCAGGATGAGTTTCGGGTTGTGTAGCTGAGTTAGCTGACATCTTTACCTCCATCTAGAACCTGTCTCCAGCGTGGGTCCGTCTTGCTGCAAGGCAGCCACAAAATTCCTGAACAGTTCAACGTCACGTCTCCCAGTGATTACAGACCTGTGGCACTCACTACTATACCTGCCTGCAGAGTCTGGGCTTCAGGCCCATTAAACACCGGACAGGTCCCCTGAGGACGCCGTCACCGCTGCTCCACAGACTGATGGAACATCCAGAGACCAGAAACATCTGCTGCTCAGCGGCTCCTGGTCAACCTCAGCTCAGCAGGGATGCTCCCTGGGCCCACCCCTCCAGAGATCAGCACCGTCTGCACCAGAGTCCACAGCATCATGGCTGATCAGCACCTCCTGCTGCATCACCTGGTCCACCTGCTGCCCTCAGGTAGAAGGTAGAGGTCCAGACGAGCCATCATCAGACAGGCATCGACTCGGCCTTAGACTTACTGAATAGCAGCCGCAAACCATGATATTGCTCAGGGTGACGCTTAGGTCTATGGAGTCCTCCTCCATAATAGGTTTAAGTGACGGGTGGTTGATAGGAACAGCTGACTGTAAACAGCGCGAGTGACAGGCCAGTGACCAGGACTCAAGCTGCCGTTCCGCCCAGTTAATGTGGGGGTTGTGCTGCTGCAGCCATGAAAACCCTAAGACAACGGGAGCATGTTTTACTGGGAAAACGAGGAAAGGGACCTGTTCCCGATGATTGCCAGAGATCACGACCCCTAGGGGTCCGATCTAGAGGGTGACCCTTGGGAGGCTTCCCCCATCCAAGGCGGAAACTTGGACGGGTGTGTGTAGCAGAACCGTGAGAATCTTGGCCTGGTGGACTAAGGAAAGATCGATTAAGTTAAAGTCCCAAGCCGAGTCCACCAGGGCCGTTATGTTTAGGTTGCCAGGGCGGTCAGGACGGTTATAGGAAGGCAAAGACGCAGGGCCGAAATCCTTGCTTGGTCCGCCGGCTTCCCCGCTACAGCCGACGGACCAGGTGCTCCAGAGAGGCACAATACATGCATAAGTTCGCCTCCCGGCGTTGTTGCCGCGGAGGCAACAACGGCGGGTTGTTCGGAGGTTGATCGGCTGAAAAATATCGGTTAGATGAGCGCCGGAGGGGAAGAGTAGCCGGGCGTGGGGAAGCCCTCTCCATCCGTGCCCGTCTCCGACTCCAGACGACTTGTTAAACCTATTAGCTCCTCGAGGGTCTCGGGTTCCTCGAGGCGAGCCAGCTCGTCTTTCAAGGACTCATCTAAGGCCTGGAAAAAGGCAGTTTTAAGCGCGCGGGGCACCCAGCCAGCCGCGGCTGCTAACGTGCGAAACTCTATGGCGAAGTCGGCAACCGGTCGGTTCTGCTGCCTAAGCGCCCATAGGAGGCGGGGTTGTAGTACAGGATCTGAGTCAGCCGAAAAAAACGGTTTAAACTCCTGAATAAATTGGTCAAAGGTGCAGCCGAACTCTTGGCAGTCGGGAAAGCGGGCCTCATCCCATCTTAGCGCCCGATGGTAAACCCAAAAGAAACGAGATCTTAGAGGTATCAGTTAAATAGGAACGAGGGGATCGGTTAAACGTGAGGGAGCATTGGAATAAGAACCCGCCGCAATCTCCCCGGTCTCCAGAGAATTTCTCAGTTTGGCCAGAGTGTTCTTCTGTCAAGGTTTTCAACTGTTTGACCCACATGCAGAGCACACACACAGGACACAGGAGAACGATTTGACAGATTTATTCAGGTCTAGGGGCGACTAGAGCACAACAGGGCCGGTGCTAGAACTTGGGAAGCACCGGAGCCATGGATGCTGGGTTTGACGCACTTTCTGCAGGAGAGGTCAGAGAGTTAGTGCGGGACAGGAGGAAAAGGACGATCAGCTGGTGACCAAGGGAGCCTCGGAGTGGGGACTTGAGCACGAAGGAGCGTCTGGAGCAGGATCCAGAGATGACGCGAGGCCGAAGGCTTGACTTGGGACATCAGAGCACGAGAGAGTGCTTGGAGCGGAATCCAGAGCGATGAGAACTTGAAGGCTTGACTCAGGACGTCATCACGCCGCCGAACGAGCCGCAGCTGTGCGCCACGCCCCCTGCAGCCACCTGCAGGAAAAAAAGGCAGCAGACAGAGGCCTGACCGGCTCTGCCCGCTGAGTCCTGACAACATGATCCAGAACCGTTTAAACTTTATCACCATGACAACAAAACCAATCACATGACTTTTCTTCTTCAAACATACCACCACTACAAGGACATCCTGCTGTCCCTGGAGAGGACAGCCAATCAGCACAGAGAGCTGCAGGAGTGGTGGACTGTCGACCAACCAGCTCGCCTCGGTGGTTCTGGTCATCAGGAAGTTCATCAGCAGCTCCATGATGTTGGAGGAGCTGCTTTGTTTGGACCGCATCCTGAAACTCTGCATGGACATCTTCCTGGTACATCGTTTTCAGAACAGGTCAACCTCCAGCACCACCAGATCCAGCCACATTGGCTGCTGTGGGATGCTCGGCTCTGATTGGTTGTTTTCTCTCACAGGTGAGAGAAAGAGGTGAGCTGGAGCTGGAGGAGGAGCTCTACACCAAATAGATCTTCTTGTATTGATCGCCAGACACTCTGATCAAATGGACCCACCGCTGAGGAGACCAGGACTGATCTGAGACCCATGGGTTCCACCTGGAGTCTTCAGCACAGACATGTTCCCCTGACCTACGACCATCCAGGTCTGCAGCCTGTTTTAGATCTTCTCCAGATGTTCCCCAGACATGCTCAGGGCCTCCAGGCGACTTTTCAGATCTCACCCAAATGTCCTCCAACTCTTCCATGTCATTCTCCTGATGATCTCCATATGTTCTGTTGGCTTTCCAGAGACATCCACCAGTTCTCCATCTGTTCTCCAGATGTCCTCCAGATCTCCACCGTTTTCCAGACGGTCCCAGCTGCTCCTCAAATGTTTTTAGACGTTCTCAGGCTATTTCACAGGGATTCATTTTCTGCTCCTGTTCTGTATATTTTTTCAAGACCTTCTTTGGTTGTTCTCCAGATGTTCTCCAGACTTTCTTTAAAGAATGAAGGGATCCTTCTGGGCATGGGGTGTTTCCTAGAGGACAGCCAGACTTCGTCCAGCTGCTGTTTTCTCATCTTCTGTCTGTCCAGAACCACCAGTGTCTTGTTCCCCTGCTTCTGCTCTCACGGTGGTCCCGGGTCCAACTGTCAGGTTGGATGGTTCCATGAAGCAGAAGATCAGAAGGTGTGTTCAGCTGTAGCTAACAGCCACGCTTCGGGTTCCTGATGTTCAGGAATAGTCTGCTTTACCAGCGGGTCTCTGACCTGTCCTGAGGGACGTATTCAGCAGCTTCTCGGGTTTCTGCCTCAGCACACCTGAATCATTTAACCGGGTCATCAGCAGGACTCTGTAGACCTTCACTGCAAACTGAGGCGGTGATTCGGCTGTTTGATCCAGGTGGACCGGACCTGGTTCACTTTTAAGTCACAGGAGTCTCCACCCGGTGAGGACTGCAGTCTGAGAGCAGCAGATGTTCCTCTGCAACGTGCTGATGAGGCAGCAGATCTCAGTTCAGGTCCATACTCAGTTTATATCAGAACCTCAGACAGTGACGGAGGATAAGAAGGTCAAAGTTAATATAAAAATACCCTGATGCTGCCTGCAGGTATCAGTCAGAGGAAAGCAGACAAACATGACTGAACTGTGGCTGGTGGAGGAAGATCCAGCCAGAGACGGGTCAGTTGGACAGGAATGTGCTTTATTTGGATTCTTTGAGGAGACAGTTCACCATCTGGATTCAATTTGTGCTTTTTGAACACAGTAACATTCAGTGGAAGACATCGTGAAGCTACACGTTTCACTTTAGAGCAAAAAGGGAGAGTTCATCTAAGAGTCCGAACAGCTTCTACAGCAGAACCATGATCACAACCATGGTCACATAATCACATACATTCACGTTAAAAGACACAGTTCCAGGCTGTAAACTCACACGGTTCTGTTCAGCCTTACAGGAATCTGTTCAAATTAAGAAGAATGAGTTTTGATAGGAATCAGTTCAGATTTAAATTCAGTTCTGAATCTGAATAAGAATCTAAAACTGACAGGAATCTGTTCAAAGTGAAAAAAATGTATTAGATCTAACAGGAATCAGCTAAAACAGTGTAAACTGATTCTCTTCAGTTTGAACAAACCCGGTACATACAGACCTATATACAGCCAGAGCATCTTCAGCCATGAAACTCCTGGGACACAAATATGGAGTTTGATCGACTTTTTTAAAATGTTTCCACGCTGTTAGGTTTAAAGTCAACGGCCAATTCAAGCAGATTCAGATTCTCAATTAGAGCGTGTCGGTGACGGGTTGGGTTCAGTCCACCATAAACGTTTGTTCTGCAGTCTGTGAAGGTTCCTCAGTGGGCAGGTGGAGCTTCATAGACTGTTTTCCAGATGTTACCTCCTCCCACCCTGTGGCAGCTGCATTCTAGAGGAGAACGTGATTCAGTTCTGAGGAAAAAACTCCACTCGTAATAAAGATGTCGGATGTGATCGTCACAGTAAGTCATGTGATCCTCAGCTCAGACGTTGGAGCTTCAAGAACATGCAGTAAAAACAACATCATGCCCTCCATGACAGGATGGACAGTCTGTCCAGGAATCCAGGTCCAACCCAGCAGAGACTTCCACATCCACCGTGAAAATAAGTCCCTGAAATATCCGTTCTACAAACATTACAGAACCTTCGTTCCAACATAAAAGTGTGAAGATACTGAAGGTAGAAAGAACATGCACTGCAGTCGTTAAAGATGGAGACTGTTCAGATGTTATTGCAACAACAGCAGTTAAAGAAATCAGAACCCAAGCGTAGAAGAACCATCTGAGGGATGTCTCTGCCGCTGACCTGCAGAAAGTCTGAAATCAGAGAGAAGATGCAGCAGAAGCCACCACAGGACGTAGTAATCCAGACGCATCTGTGGACATTAGTCCCTGTGGTGTCCATCCAGGTGAGTTCTGTACTTAGAGTCAGGATTGTCCTGGTAACCCAACCCGCCTCACTGGATGGGTTGGTTAAAGCAACAAAGTCATGATAAGATCTCCTTCGTGCTGCCCGGCTGAAGAACGTGCACCAATAAGCCTGAACATCCTAACCAGTGACCGATGTGGTTGCCATGACAGCGGTGAGATGGTCGGTGATCCTGATTGGTTAAAGCAGAACACACGGTCAGCTTGAGGACGAATAAACCCCTGAAGGTGAGAGAGTTAGGGCTAGTTAGATTAGTTAGTCTGGGCTAGTTAGACTGGTTAGCACTAGTCTAGGTTAGATTATTAAGGGTTCATTGAGGTTAGCGTGAGTTAGTTAGATCTGTTTAAATTAGTCTAGGTTAGATTAGTCATTCTGGGTTAGACTGTTTAGGATTGGTCTAGGTTAGATTAGTAAGGGTTCGTCTAGGTTAGTAAGGGTTCGTCTAGGCTAGTGTAAGTGGATTAGTTAGATCGGTTTAAATTAGTCTAGGTTAGATTAGTTAGTCTGGGTTAGACTGGTTAGGATTGGTTTAGGTTAGATTAGTAAGGGTTCGTCTAGGTTAGTGTGAGTTAGTTAGATCGGTTTAAATGAGTCTAGGTTAGATTAGTTGGTCTGGGTTAGTTAGACTGGTTAGGACAGGTATAGGTTAGACTGGTTAGGATTTGTCTAGGTTAGATTAATTAGAATTAGTGTAGGTTAGATTAGTTAGGGTTAATCAGGATTAGGTACTTTAGTTAGTGTTAGATTAATTAAAGAAAGTTGAGTTAGTTCGTGTCTGATGAGTCAGGATCATCTAGGTTAGTTTGATTAGTTTGGATAATTTGGGGTTACTTTAGGTAAACTGTGACATGATGATAATTTGTGGTCTCCTGAGTGGATTGGTTAGAGTCAGCTTGGGCTGGTTAGATTAGTTAATGGTTAGTCTGAGTTAGATTAGTCAGGGTTAACTCAATCAGGATTTGTTGAACTGGTTAACGTTTGATTGGTTGAGGTAATCTGGTTTAGTTGGATTAGTTAGGATCAGTAAGGGCCACTTACAGGTAAACAGGACATGATAATTTGTGCTCTAGTGAATGGATTGATTAGAGTCATCTTGGGCTGGTTAAATAAGTAGTTAGTCTGAGTTAGATTACTTAGGGTTAGTCTGTATTCATTATATGACTCAAGGCATGATCAAACAAGGATTGCTGTTGTTTTTTGTTTGACTAGTTGGGGAAGTCTGCTTTAATTTGTTCAGTCAGGGTTAGTAAGCATTACTTACAGGCAAACAAGGATATGATAACCTGCCAGCGCTCCCTGAACTGGTCAGTAAGGGTCAGCATGGGTTGGGTTTAATTGGACAGGGTGAGGCTGGGTTGGGTTTATCAGTCCATTGTGAGTACAAACATTAAAACTAAGCAAAAGGTTGTGCTGAGCAGTAGCGCCTGCCTCCACCCTTAACACTTATGTGCTGAACGAGAAGAGGACTCATGTTGTGGCGTGTCTCAGGTGGAAGATTCATTATTGCTACGGTTTGTCATCATGACCTTCATCGGTTGGACTGTGGACCCTCCGTGTCTTCCTCCTCCCCCCACAGGGTGACTTCAGGTTCTCTTTGCTGGTTCTCCGTCTCTGTGTGCAGCTTTTAGTGAGTGTTGAGCCCGGCCCTCTGGGGTCACCTTATATGATGAAGACCACTCAGATGACCCGTTACCTCCTTGAGTCAGTTCGCTGTAGGCTGTGTTGAATGCTGCGGTCGGGAGGCTCCGCCTTCTACAGGGCGGGACTGGCGTGGAGGAAGAGGAGGAAAGTAAGTGGGACAGAGAAGAGAGGGAGGAAGAGGAGAGGAGGAGCAAAGCCTCAGAGCCTCCGTGAGGTGGAGGAGTAGAGGCACACAGAGGGGGTGGTTGCATCTGTTTCTTCTTCTGGTCCTCCTCTTCCTGGCTGTTCCCGGCCCAGAAGGAGTGTCTCCTGCGCGGGCCAGGGGACCGCTGACGAGGCCGGGGTAGTGTGAAGGAGCTAAGCACCTCCTTGTGGTGGGAGGTCCAGCAGGGATTATAGGTTTGTGGTAGGG
The DNA here is from genome assembly GCA_037039145.1 of Fundulus diaphanus. NCBI lineage: Eukaryota > Metazoa > Chordata > Actinopteri > Cyprinodontiformes > Fundulidae > Fundulus > Fundulus diaphanus. Next base: position 760,646 of record CM073137.1, on the reverse strand, counting down.
AGTGTCCGTGAGAGGAGGAGGGAGGAGATGCATGTGGCTGCTGCTGATAGATACTAAAGACTGGACCTCCCCCTTCATCACTGGATCCCCTGCTGCTGGGGGGCGGCCTTGACGACAGCAAGGCCACAGGGCATGCCCGGGACTTTGACTCCAGACTCCGTGACTGGACATAGTTAATGATGCCGTTGAGCGGATTGGCTGATGGTTGATGGGTGGAGCCAGAAGAAGGGTGGGGCTTTCGTACACTATGGAGGTCAATGACTGTAGAGTAGATGTCCCGCAGGTTGATGACCTTCGTCTTCTTATCGCGGTTCTCATGCAGGACAGCATTGGCACAGATAAAGAGGAATATCCCAATCCCCATGATGAGCGGACCAAAGACCTTCAAACTATCAGAGTAGAGATACCTGCAGAGACACAGCCAATCAGAAACCGTTTACAGGTGAATCAGAGTATGGTTACTCAACAGAAAACTGTATAGAACTGCAGCGGGGCTCTCTGATGAGAGGTTCTTGGTGTTTTAACTGAGAGCCACATCAGGAACACTAAGCCTCCTCACAGAGATAACTTGGAAAAATCAAGTTTTGTTCAAAATGGTTACAGTAAAAATAATGTTTGGCTTCAGACAGACCCTTTAACAAACAAGCTGAGTAACTCCAAAACACGAAGAATCACAAATATAAACCTGTGGACTCAGTTGCATGAACCCAACAAAGTTCTGGACCAAACAGGTGTTCTGAGGGTTTCATTTCAACCACATGCTGAACTATCAGGGCTCAGAACTCATAGTTTCCTGGTACACAAACTTTGGGCTTATCAGAGATCATTTCCAAATCACTATCTGTTCCCAAACCAAAGTCTGACCAGGTTCTGCCTCTCCAGCTACACTGAGAGGAACAGTGTAGCTGCCTTCCTCCTGGCTCCATCAGCATGTTCTCAAGTCCAACATCTCCAACATTGCTAAGAAACCTTTGGAAGAACCTAGGTGTACATTTTAGAGCAAAACTACAATATCACCCAGCATAGAAGCCACTTCAAAGAGCCATTGACATCCCAGAAGAACCCTGTGGCCTAGAGCCACATCTAAGACCATTAACTCTAAATCGCCAGTGAATTTCCTAAATTTACTCCTAAATTTACCTTCAGGACATCTAAAATAAACTATAGATCTCTGGCAGACTCTGGTGGACATCCTGAAGAGGCTGTCTGAGATGTCCTGGGGTCCGTTCTTCGTACGTCGCTAACTCAGTTAGCAGGATTTCATTGTTGATGATTTGGCATGATCTTGGATCGTTTGGTTCTTCGAAAGACATCCTGCACTTGTTGTCATAGCAACATGTGCGCCAGTTTAAGCCTGCTCGCTCTCAGGCTTATTTCATGTAAACAAGATTAGATCACGGCTTTATAAGCGGAGGAGATAGGGAAGTCTGTCGTAGCCGTGTCCATTTTTACGACTGCAACCTGTTGCGGAAGGTGCAAGAATAATTTGCAGAGTTTTTCGAATTAATCGCGTATTGCGCAATAGACAGGATCCTTTAGCGCAGCGCGACAGTAGAGAGATTTTCTTGGTGGCTGTTATAAACAGACAAACACATCATTTAACAGTGGCTTTTGAAGAGGAAAAAGTGGTGTTGGAGCCATAAATCTAAAATATTTAAGTTATTTGTATGATGGTTTGCTTTTTATTTTTAGTAAGAAGATTTGTTCGGGCCATTTTATTGTGAAGTTTAGTTTACTTTGAAAGGCTTGCTTCCTGTCCAGCCGTATATTGTATTAGAAAAAACTATGGATGGATTATCTAGCCACGGAGCAATACAGTTTTACCGTGTAAACTGTGGATGACTTGGAAAAGGAAAATGTTCATTTTTTATGGATAAAGATTTTTTTTGTTATAATTCCCAGTTTGCACGCGTCCTTTACTTCCCGTGTCTAAGGAATGACACTGAAATTTGGATCTCTTGACATAACAAGTGCTTTTTTAAAATAAAGTATAATAATTAAAGGCTACCATTTTGTAGAATATTCTTGTATTTCACTTTTACTTGTCCCCATGTTCTAGTGGGTCCTGTGGAGGCTCTGACATAAAAGAACAAAGTAAATATGAGATTATTAAAATGGAAAAATTCATACTGTAGAAAGTGATAGAAACATCTACCATGGACAGTATTTACGCATTAATTTGTCTGCTGCTTTTTGCCAGCCCTCTCTCCTGGCTTTAGCAGATTTTGAGGTGTTTTAATTAATGACTCAAATTCAGCATAACCTTCCATTAAAAGCTCTTGTTCTGCTTGGGAGAAAAACTGTGGGCGTTCTTTGGCCATGCTGAACAGCCAATAGCAGCGTTGCTGATCAATGTTTCTACCATCGATACATTTCCCCTTTTAAACAAACGCATGAACGCGCAGTTGTCTCAGATAACTCAATCCAGCCATACTAATCATAAACAACAGGTGTGTTCGAAGAACCCAATTAGCCGGATCATGATTAGCCGGATGAAATCATCTTGGATGTCTCATTTGATCTTGGATGTTTTAAGCAACGTAAGAAGAGCGGACCCCTGGTGATCAGAGGTCAGAATGAGATGATGTGCTTGTTTACCTCTCCAAGAAATCTTCTAGAAATCCTTGTGGAAGATGTTGGGTGGTCCCATTGGTGACTTCTGTTTGGTTGAAGCCATTTTCCTCTTCTCCTCCATCTCCTCCAACACTGATTCTGTCCCCTCGCTCTGGCTCCTCCCACCTGGTTTCCTCCTGAATCAGACAGAACAATACTCATCAGAACACTCTACAGCAGGGGTCTTCAAGTCCTGTCCTCGTGGTCCGTTGTCCTGGAACCTCTGGATGAGGACCTGGTCCAACACACCTGGGTCTGCAGCCAAGTTTTCCAGAGGTTGACCTGATTATTTCACTCAGGTGTTGAAGCAGAGACACAAAGTTGGACCTCGAGGACCGGATTTGAAGATCCCGGCTCTATAGCAGCACCGGTACCTTGGTTCAGGCTCTGCTGGGTTCTTCTCAGGTAAACTCTCACCTGGACTCCAGCAAGGGCCGGTGTTGGACTGCTGAAGGACTTTAAGGCCATTGCGGCGCCCTCCTGTGGCTGTGAGCTGAAGAACAGTCCATCACGAGGCCAGTAGCCCAGCGCTGCCATCAGTACCCCCACCAGCAGGACCAGGATCCCAAGTACGGCGACCAGACCTGGGACGGAGCACAGCTTCAGCTTCCCTTTCACCACCACCACCTCGCTGCGTCTGCAAGGACAGGAAGTGACATCATCTGCTAAAGCAATGTGATTCCCCCTCTGACAGTGGGGGTGGGGAGTGCGGTACCTTTTGTTCTTGTTCTTTTTCTTGTGTGGATGTGGTCTGTGTGCTTTAGACCTCAGGGAGTCCTGTCGCCGCGCGTTGATCCTCAGCAGGCCGCCTGTGGCGATCATCACAGGCCACCAATCAGATGGTGGCTGAGCGGGTCAGGCCCCGCCCACTGCCACCTCACCTGGAACACATTATCAGCCTCCCATCAGAGGAACAGCCACCCTTTACAAGGAACCCAGGACCAGAACCAATGTCATCAGCTTTCCAGACCAGATGTTGGTCCAAAATCAGAACCCATGACGGACCCCCGGACCATCTATTCTGATGGATGGGAACTACATCTCCCAGCATGCACTGCAGCAGAAGGCTCCTTCTGCCTGAGCAAACCCATCGGGCTGATCAGAACCTAATCAGTTCTGGCTGCTGCTGCCGACACCGATGAATGCAGCCCAGCTGATCCGTCACAGCGATCCAACCCGTGATCAATGAGCATCATCACAGATCCTCCAGATGGTCTCTGAGGATCGGTGCCGATCAGTCAGATCAATACTGATCAGCACCCACACCTACAGAGAGCAGAGCCCACACACACAAAGACAGACTGGACCAGAACCAACTGACTGGTTTCTGGTCAGATAAAGCGATCTACCGCTGCAGAACCGATACCAATCAATGCTTCTAAAATACAGACAAAGCATTTGTTCCTACTGATGCTGCTGCTGCTGCTGCCTCATGGTTCTCCTCCCCGGTTCTCCTGCTGCTTAGATGTCTCTGGAAATGCCTCCTCCTCTCTCCATCTCCTCCTCCCTCCTTCTGCCCGCTTCTCTGTCGGCTCCTCCCTCTGACAAACCTCCTTCTGTTGGTGTTTCTGAAGCGAAGCTCCGACTCGGAGCTCTCTCCCTCCTCCTCCTCTTCTTCCTCCTCCCCCAGCAGGATAGAAAGCTTCCTCCCACTGATCCTCAGCTGGAAATAACACACTCCTCTCCTCTCCTCTCCTCACACACGCATGCTGAAAATGAAACCCCCAGCTCTCCTCCTCCGCTCTCTCCATCCCTGCAGCATCATTTTTTATAGTTAGCGTCTCTTGGTGGAGACGACTCGCTGAGAGGAGCTGCTGTGTGTGCCGTGGTCAGCAGGTGGTACTGTGGGCTGCCTTCCTCCTGGCTCCATCAGCATGTTCTCAGTGGTGGACCAGATGTTGGTCCAGCTCTGTCAGAGAACGGCAGCAGCAGGAACCCCAGGAGCAGTGATGGACCGGCCCAGCTCTCTGTTTCTAGTTAAAACCCATCAGAGGTCTTCGTCACACCCAGCACACCTGAGTGAGCAGGTCTGGATCCAGACTTTGATGTTCCCACATCATGGAGCTCATCATGAGAAGCAGCAGATACCTTCAACTGCAGGGGGACTCAGAACCAATCTCTTCGGTCCGGGTCTAGGCAGCTGGGTCTAGCGGTTGTTGCCTCAAAGGTCTCTGGGACTCGTCCTCTGTCTCTCGCCAAGCGTTTCTGTCCTCTGGGGTTCCTCGCTGTGACACAGCTGACTCCAGGCTGTCCTTTATCCTGGGTCCCTGCACCTGGTCCCTGGCTCATCCTGGTGCCTGGCCAGGAGGAGGTTCTCTGAGCTGAACCAAACTATGGTGATGAGCACCTACTCAGTGGGGGAAACAGAACCGGGCTCTTCCTGTTGACCTGGCAGGACTCCTCGTCTTCCTGATTCCAGAGCAACAACTCGTATGGATGAATGCAGACCACAGCTCCATGTGGTTTCTCCCATGTGCTTAGTGGCCACTGATCTTCTACTTTACAGATAATGAGGAGGAGCAGCTCCAGGCTGGGACCATCTGGATGAGGCACGTTTCTCTGTAAAGCACATTTCAGTACAAAGACCACGCAAAGTGCTCTATATGATCAAAACGGAATAAAAGCAAGTTTTGTAGAAAATGCAGAAAAACAGAGACAAAATAAAATATGGGAGAATAGAAACTAAAAGCAAATATTAAAAACAGTTGGACTACATAAACTAATGATGTTTCAGTAAAACAGTTTAACTAGAACAGTTAAAATCCTAAACAGATGGGTTTTAATCTTGATTTAAAGGAACTCAGGCTTTCAGCACTTTTCCAGTTTTCTGGAAGTTTGTTCCAGATCAGTGGAGCATAGGAACTAAATGCTGCTTCTCCATGTCTGGTTCTGGTTCTGGTTCTGGTTCTGCAGAGCAGGCTGGAGCCAGAAGACCTGAGTGGTCTGGAGGGTTGATGCTCTGATAACTCTTGGAGGTTCAGGTCTGAGTCCATCACTACTCCCAGGTTTCAGGCCTGATCAGTGGTTCCTAGCTGAAGCAGCTGAAGCTGTGAGCTAACTCTGGATCTCTCCTCTATTGGTCCAAATATTATTACTTCAGTTTGTTTTTATTCAATTAAAGAACATTTTGTCTCATCCTGCATTGATTTCTTCTATTTCCTCAGAGCCTGAACTGGTTCATAGTCACCTGGTGACATGGTGATGTAGAGCTGTGTGTCGTCTGCATAGTGATGGTAGCTGATGATGTTTTTATGATCTGAGCTAGAGGAGCATGTAGATGTAGAACAGGAGGAACCCAGGATGGAACCTTGGGGAACCCCACATGTGATTTTTGTCATCTCTGATGTAAAGTTACCTACTGACACTAAAAGTCCTTTAAGTAGGATTTAAACCAGTGGAGAGCTGTACCAGAAAGGCCGACCCAGTTCTCCAGGCGCTCTAACAGGATGGAGTGATCAACAGTATCAATGCTGCACTGAGGTCCAATAGAACCAGCACTGAGGTTCTGAGGTCCAACAGAACCAGCACTGAGGTTCTGAGGTCCAATAGAACCAGCACTGAGATTCTGAGGTCCAACAGAACCAGCACTGAGATTCTGAGGTCCAACAGAACCAGCACTGAGGTTCTGAGGTCCAACAGAACCAGCACTGAGGTTCTGAGGTCCAACAGAACCAGCACTGAGGTTCTGAGGTCCAACAGAACCAGCACGGTGGTTCTTCCACAGTCTGTATTTATATGGATGTCATTAAACACCTTGATCAGGGCGGTCTCTGTACTGTGGTGAGGAAACCTGACTGGAAAACGTCAAAGCGGCTGGTCGTTGTTAAGAAGGTGTTTAATTGTTGAAACTCAGCTTTTTCAATAATCTACTGATAAAGGAGGTTTGAGATGGTCCTGTAGTTCTGGAGTAGAAGTTTGTCTAAATTGTTCTTTTTCAGCAGTGGTTTGATAATTGCTGTTTTTAGGGACTGGGGGAAAACACCTGACAGACGCTATGACAGGCAGAACGTTCTTAAAGAAAGCTGTGGGCAGAACATCAAGACAGCAGGAGGAAGAACTTAACTGCTGAATGAATGAATGAATGAAGTCACGGACACAAGAGGATTTGTTAACCTGTTGACTTTGGTAAATTAGGCATTTCTTAGTGACGGTTTAGCTGAAGTTGTCCAGCAGGTTCTGCTGATCTAAAGCCATCAGTGGTCTTCTGTCTCAGCTGCTTGGGGGACTGTTGGCTCTTCATGTAGCAGGAATCCTGAGAAGCAGAGCCTGGAGCTCCTGATCTTCTCTTACGTCAGCTGCACTCAGATGATCTCCAGTCTGCTGGCATCGGTTCCGTTAGAACAAGTCCGTCACTAGAAAGGAGAACATACTTTCACCAGTGTGTTTCGGCTGATTCTGGGATCTTCAAGTGAGGAGCACGTCTCCATCAGCCCAGGACCTGGACCAGGTCTGTTTGCAGGCTTCATTGCTCACCTGCTCACACCTGAGGAACCAATGAACGATCGGCACACGCTTCAGGTCAGAAACTTTATTGGTATCATCAAACACTGACAGAAACAGCAGGCAGGAAGTGTTCCTATGGAAACCTGAGGAAGCCTGCCCTGAAGGAACCAGTTTCACACACTCAGCATGTGCAGCTAGGGGCCCCCAGGGGCCCCACTCTGTGTGGTCCTGCCCTCACTGTGACATCACAGAGGGGGAGGAGTCAGCTTTTTGGTTAAAAGCCAGCAGGACTGAAATACAAATCTAGACTCAAATAGAAACCTGAAAATAGAACTCTATAGAGATGCAGCAGAACAATAGAAACTCTGGAACTAAAGAATAAATTATGTCCTCTGGGAACAAGCTCCACCCACCACCACGCTTTTCCTTAGCAAACACTGTTTCACCAATCACGGCAGAGCAGGAACGATGACATCACCATCCACGTCTGTGACGGACAATCCAGTCGGTGAAGAGGCGGGGCCACAGTGTGACATCATCACCTGCTTCCTGTTAGAATCCGGCTGACAGAGGAAGTGGTGATGTCACACTCCAGGAAGTGAGATGATCGTTCTGTGTTCAGCAGAAGTGAAAGAGCCCTTTGTCTCATGATGACATCATCAGTGTTGTAATGACATCATCAGCGCTGATGCAGCCTTGGAGCAGCTGATCGTTCAGATGTTTCCACTGAGCTGAGTCTTCTGAAGGTGTCTTTGTCCTCTGAGGCGCTGCTGAAGCCATGATGGAGCCGTTGATCCGTCGTCTGCTGCATCGGACGTCTAACAGTAACTTTATCATTACTAAAGGTCTACAGGCTCCCAGCAGCTATGTTTCCACATGTCCTTTATGTTTGTTGTTACCATGGAAACTAACTTCAGGCCCCGCCTCCTTCCACACCGATCAGCTGTTTAGTTTAGGGCGGCATCTGAATACCTTTAATCACAGCTACTAGGAAGGAGGGAGGAAAGGAGCCTGGATGCTCCCTCTCATAGTTCCTTTAGCACAGGAACCTAGCCTTAAGGCTCCATCCAAATACCCTTAATCACAGCTCCTACAGCTCCTGCTCCTAGCTCCTGTCTCCTAGCTCCTGGTCCTAGCTCCTGTCTCCTACCTCCTGCTTCTAGCTCCTATCTCCTGACCCTTGACCTTTCCTGGGTCAGCAGAACTCTATCAGGGAGGAAAGGAGCTTCAGCTGCACATGGAGGATGGAGTCAGAAACATGGAGGATGGAGTCAGAAACATGGAGGATGGAGTCAGAAACACGGAGGATGGAGTCAGAAACACGGAGGATGGAGTCAGAAACACGGAGGACGGTGTAAGAAACACGGAGGATGGAGTCAGAGACACGGAGGATGGAGTCAGAGACACGGAGGATGGAGTCAGAGACACGGAGGATGGAGTCAGAGACACGGAGGACGGAGTCAGAAACACGGAGGACGGAGTCAGAAACACGGAGGACGGAGTCAGAGACAAGGAGGATGGAGTCAGAGACACGGAGGACGGAGTAAGAAACATGGAGGATGGAGTCAGAAACACGGAGGACGGAGTAAGAAACACGGAGGACGGAGTAAGAAACACGGAGGACGGTGTAAGAAACACGGAGGATGGAGTCAGAGACACGGAGGATGGAGTCAGAGACACGGAGGATGGAGTCAGAGACACGGAGGATGGAGTCAGAGACACGGAGGACGGAGTCAGAAACACGGAGGACGGAGTCAGAAACACGGAGGACGGAGTCAGAGACAAGGAGGATGGAGTCAGAGACACGGAGGATGGAGTCAGAAACACGGAGGACGGAGTCAGAAACACGGAGGATGGAGTCAGAGACAAGGAGGATGGAGTCAGAGACAAGGAGGATGGAGTCAGAGACACGGAGGATGGAGTCAGAAACATGGAGGATGGAGTCAGATCCGGGCCTACAGCCTTCTGGACATGAGCTACAGAGAGACGCTGTCTGGACATTTTTGATGACTTTCATGAGGTGAGCTGTGCGGATACGTGTTAGAGTTATTTTTATTATTCACTACATGTTTATTGCATTTATCATGTATTTACTCATTACTATTGAAAAGGTTTTAAGGTTTGAGTTTATTCACTCACCATAAATGTTGATTGTTTTTGTAAAGCTCCATCTTATCTATGATGAATTGCACCCAGCCATGTGTGTCTCCTCCCTGTCACCCCCAGTCGGTCGAGGTAGATGACCGTTCATACTGAGCCCGGTTCTGGTTCTGCTGGAGGTTTTTTCTTCCTGTTAATGGGTGTTTTTTCTTTCCACTGTCGCTTCATGCTTGCTCAGTATGAGGGATTGCTGCAAAGCCATGTACAATGCAGACGACTCTCCCTGTAGCTCTACGCTTCTCCAGGAGTGAATGCTGCTTGTTGGGACTTTGAAGCAATCAACTGGTTTCCTTATATAGGAACATTTTTGACCAATCTGTATAATATGATTGATTTGACTTTGTAAAGTGCCTCGAGATGACATGTTTCATGAATTGGCGCTATATAAATAAAATTGAATTGACTTGAATTTCCTGGTCACTGAATGGTCAGTTGTCAAGGTTGTTCTGAATACCTGAAACTGCTAGTTTATGATTTCAAAGGTCACATTAAAGTATTTTCCCCCTTCCTTAAGTTCTGCAATGAATCTAACCCCCCCCCCCTTTTTGAGATAATAAAAAGTAGAGCAGCAGCACCAGCAGAGTGGATTTCAGAACAGGAAAGAGATGTAAAGGAATTCATCTCTCTGCTGGTCTCCTTGCAAGATTTAACCCTGTTGTGTCTCTTCTTTTTTTGTTTAATGAATGTTAAACAATACATCATGTCACGCAAAGGATTGTGGGATACCTGAAGGGTTCTCAGCGCTGGTAAGGGACGTAGCAAGGTTCCTAGGCTAAACAGGAAGCATCCAGACTCCTTTTCCAGCCTCCTTCCTCACTGCCTGCAGTATTCAGACGCTCTTCCTCTCTGGCTGAAGAGTCCTGGTTCTATCAGGGTGTTCGGACTGAGCCTAGATCTCATCACAGCCACCATATCCCAGAATCCCCTTCCTAACGTATCCATCAGCCTAAGCCCCACCCCTTCACACAGAGGCGGAGCCTAAAATACAGGTCAGGACATAAAGTGGCGGCAGCACCTGAGGACACCTGAGCTCAGAGCCTTGAGGGGGGGGGGGGCTGGATAATAAAGGGAGGGGTCATGATCAGGTGACAGGTGTCAGGTGCTAGAATCCTGAATGTCTGATTGGCTCCTGCTCGTGGCTTGTGATTGGGTCTTGACCTCTGTCAGCGATTGGCTCCTTTCCTCAGTCTGTGATTGGCTTATTTCCTGTTCCTGTGATTGGCTCTCGTCCTTGCCCTGCGATTGGCTCTTGTCGTCAGCGTGTTTGAACATCAGGATGGAGTTGTAGATCTTGAGGGCGGGGCCGAGCTTGATTGACATGATCCTGACGATGTCCCGCTGGGTGAGCAGCAGAAAGGCCCGCCCATCTATTTGCTATAAGGAAACAAGAACCCATCAGAACCAATCAGATCAAAGAAGATCAGTAATCATTGTTTTAATCATTAAGGCTGTAGCTGGTAGCTGTTCAGAAACACTTTTTGTTATATCCATCCTGAAAGTAGTAAATACATTATGTATGTTGTTGGAGCTCTGCCTTTAGGTCAGGGGTCATTTGTACCTCCTGCATTAGGAGAGACACAGGAGGAGCGGATCCTGTCAACCCCGTTTGATTTTTAACCAACTGGACATGGAAGTAGAGATGTTTTAGTTTTGTTAAAAAGTGTAAGAGGAGTGTCGACACTTTCTTGTCCAGTTAGAGGGTTAAACAGAAAAACACAAAACTGATCTCCTGTGATTGTTTCAACTAACCAGGACTGCCTGATATGGGGAGAATCACATCTGTTTAATCTCTATTCACAACATTTATGTTGTACATTCTCAACAATTAAACAGCTCTGTGGTCGATCTCCAGGAGAACATCTCCTCGTCTCCAGAAATTCTGTCTGCTGCAACCAGAACTCCACCTTCCTGAGTCCATTCAGCTGCTTTATTCTTGTAAAATGTATTTAGTTTCTAGACAGACCTGCATGAATAGATCAAATGAAACAGAGCCCGCATGTAGAAATAATCACTGACTTAAGCTCAGAGGTCAGTGAGTTCTACCTCTGCAGCAGGAATCACTGATGGGGTGGAAGAAGCTGAAGGAGCTCCTCATCGGCGGCTCAGATGGCCTGTTGCTGTTTTATGTGTGAGAAACGCCATGCGTGGCGTGTGAGGAGTCATTGGGAGAATTCTTCTCACACAATCCCCCAGAGGAGCGACAGAGCAGGTAGGAAAAATCACAGACTCTACCTTTAACTCAGTTTTTACTTTAAAAACCCCAATAAACAACAAAAACTGTGATCTTCTGTAAAAACCTGAAAAGAAAAGGCTCCATAGCTACTGTCCAGCAGAGGGCAGAACCCTGATCTGGAGGAATCTTTAGAACCTGCGCAGTGTCTGAACTGTTTAGAAGCAGTAGAGCTTTCTGAGCTATCTAAAATCTTAGCTTCATCTAAACCTTCTACCTGTATGTTAGACCCAATCCCAACCAAGTTGTTTAAGGAGGTATTCCCTTTGATCAGTGGCACTATTTTAGACATGATTAATCTAGCCTTAGTAAATGGATATGTACCACAGGCTTTTAAAGTAGCTGTTATTAAACCTTTGCCTCTCTAGATATAAATGACTTAATAAATAAACTTAATAAACAGACCCATATCTTTGAAAGGTCCACGGCCGGGAATTGAACCCAGGACGCCTGCATCGAGGACAGGCTTCCGTACAGCGGTGGTGTTTTTCTGCCTCTGGGCCACTGCCCCGCCCAGCCAGGTCCTGACTGAACCAGGAATTGAACCAGAGACTTCCAGTTCAAAGGCAAGTGTCCATGCCTTGACAGCAGATTGTCATTTAACAGGGAACCGGGTTCTCCCGGTTCTGAACATGGGACCAGAACCCGTGGAAAGAGGGCGTGATATAACGGAAGTACCAGGAGAAAGACGCTGGAAGGCCATGCTCAACGGCACAGGTTCTCAGGTGGAGTCAGGCGTGGATGAAAGGAGGAGGGAACAGACTGGCTGAAAACAACAGAACAAAGTTCTGGTTCTGTTTTTAAACACCAGTACGGCGTCTGTCTCTGACCCCATTTATAGATTATTAACTATAAGCTGGGGAACGGCTGGCTGAAGCAGAGGCCTGGAGCTGGTTCTGCAGCAGGTTTCCTCTCCACTGTGGCCCTGTGCTTGCTGAGGAGCAGGGACTAAATCAGAGCGAGGCTTCAGAGAACGTCCAGCAGTGGAACACGGTAGTGATCTAACCGCTGCTGCCACTAATCCGCCCGGTAACAGGTGATGGGGTAACAGCTCACCTCCTCTCTGAACTGCTGGGCCTGCTCCTCACATCCGGGGAGAGACTCGATGAAGTCGCACACCTGTGGAGACGCAGAGGTCAAACTGTGACATCACGGCGTTGGGGTCAGCCGGCGGTCGTCCACACCCACGGCGCCGCTCACCTGCTGCACGCTCCAGCGCCGCACAGCGTCCGCGTGGACGCGGGCCACGCCCGGCAGCAGCTTACGGTGCTGCTCCCAGCAGAGCGACAGGTCGCGTCCGGGCTGCGGCGACATGGCGGACAGGAAGACCGACTGGTGGAGGGCGGCCTGCAGGCTGGACTCTGCTGGAGACACAGGGAGACGCCTGAGTGGACATCAGTGGACATTAGAGGACATTAGAGGACACCAGTGGACAGATTTCTCCTCCTCCTTCAGGGCCAGAACCATCAGAACCTGATGCTGAGTCAGCACACCGTCTGATCAGGCCCATCGCTGCTCGCCTGCATTACAGCGGTCGCCATGGAGACAGGCTCCTGTCCCCATGGCAACGCGGCCCAGCTAACAGAGCGGTCCTCAGATCTGCTGCGACCGTCTGACTCCTCTGACGCCGCATTTCTGCCTCCATGGCAGCAGAGAGGAAAACCCTGATGTCACAGAACCCAGCTGAGCCCGGTCTGGGTTCTGACTGGAGAGTGGAGCGCAGAACCCTTCCAGAATAGTTAGATAGATAGTTTATGATCGGCCATGTTCTGAGCCAGGCGGGTCTCAGCTGGCGCCGGTTCCTTCTATCGGACCTGGTTACCTGTCAGCCCGCTACTGCTTACAGAAGTCATGTAAAGATGTTCTGGAAGTGTTCTGCACTCACAGAACCGGACCTGAAGTTGTAAGGTTATAAGGTTCTGCTGGTAAAGACCTGGCAGCAGCTCCGGCTGAGGAAGGTTCTGCTGCTCCCACATGCTGCTGGTTCTGTTCATCTGCTGCAGCAGCTGCTGAGCTGTGCAGAACCTTTCTGTTCTGCAGCAGAGCCTCTGCAGTTGGCGGGGGGGGGGTTGCGGCGGGCCTGGGGGGGGGGGGGGGAACCTGCAGCAGTCGGCAGATAAACTGCAGAAAGTCCAACTGCTGCAGCTCTGCTTCATTTCAGATCACCACGAACTTCTCTGCCATGGTTTCCAGGGAAACAGCCTCCTTCTCTGCAGGGATTTCCAGCTCAGGGCCGCCTAGCTCCCCCTGGTGGTGGGTTAGGGTTAGGGTTAGCACCAAGAATCCACCTTTCAGTGAGACGACTCCCTGGTTCTGAACCGAGCAACACTCTCAAAGCTGCAGAACTAAGGTGAAGAACAGACTGTTCTCCATCTGACCTTTCACCCAGAACATGTTCCTGCTTCCAGGCTACAGGCCTGGACACGTTCTGCAGGAACTAGATCCTTCTGATCTGGCAGCACTGCTATAGCAGTTCTGGTCGATTGTTCCTGACAAATATTCTGAGCAGAACATTTTCCTCAAGCAGGTTCTGAGAAATCTGCCGTGTGTAGTTACTAGTCCAGCTTCTCCGAACCTCCTGCTACAACGTTCCTCTGTTTTCTGTCCATGATCAGCACTTTGAATTGTCTTGGTAAATAAACTTGCTTTGCTACCATGGGCTGTTCTACACAGGGTCCAACAGTAGAACTGGTCCTGGCCCTTGTTGTGGCCCCTGTACTGAAGACATGACACTAAACCAATTAACTGATGTGGGCTGATAATCAATAACTAATTGGTCCCTGGGACCAACGTAATCTTTTACCTTTCTAGTTCCTAGCACTTCGCTCTCAGACTGCAGGTCTGCTGGTGGTTCCTAGAGTCTCTAAAAGTAGAATGGGAGGCAGATCCTTTAGCTATCAGGCTCCTCTCCTGTGGAACCAACTCCCAGTTTTGGTCCGTGAGGCAGACACCCCGTCTACTTTTAACGACTAATCTTAAAACTTTCCTTTGTGACAAAGCTTATAGTTAGAGTGGCTCATGTTACCCTGAGCTATCTCTATAGTTATGCTGCTATAGGCTTAGGCTGCTGGAGGACATCAGGGTCTATTTTTCTCACTCTGCTGAGTTCTCCTACTGCTCTCCAATCTGCATTGTTTGTTGTTATTTCAGCTTTTAACTTTTTGTTCTCTCTCTTCCTCTCCATAGTAGGTACACCTGGTCTGGCGTTCTGTTAGCTGTGACATCATCAGGGGAGGCAGATCATCCTCTATTACCATCTAACATAGAAAGTACTCCTGGATCAATGTGAGCTTCTGAGCTTTCTGTGTCTCTGCTCTGTCTTCTCTAAGCCCCAGTGGGTCGAGGCAGATGAGCGTTCACACTGAGCCTGGTTCTGGTTCTGCTGGAGGTTCTCCTCCCTGTTAAAGGGGAGTTTTCCTCTCCACTGTCGCTTCATGCATGCTCAGTATGAGGGATTGCTGCAAAGCCATCAACAATGCAGACGACTGTCCACTGTGGCTCTACGCTCTTTCAGGAGGAGTGAATGCTGCTTGGAGAGACTTGATGCAACCTGCTGGGTTTCCTTAGAGAGGAAACTTTCTGACCAACCTGGAGGATCTGATGGAGTCTGACTCTGGAAAGAACCTTGAGATGATGTGAATTGGTACTATAGAAATAAAATTAAACTATAGAAGTAAATGAAATAGATACCTGGACTGATGGTTCTGAGAGGAAGCTCCTCCTCTTCCTGTTTCACATGTAGGAATTTGGTTGGCTGAGACAATCTGTGGGCGGAGCCAGAATAATCATCAGCGATAGAAAGACAAATATTCTTCTTCTGTGGTTTTTTGGAGAAACAAACATGTGATCTATGCTGTGATCCTACTGTGGTTCTACTATGGCTCTACAAGGGTCCAAATGGTTCTACTCTGGTCCTGCTGGTTGTTTGCTAGAGGTTCTGAAAACACGAGAACCTACTATGGAAAACATGTTTTAAAGGTTCCACTGTAGTTCAGCTTTTACCCTTATTTTACGGTTCTACTGCCTCCTTCATGGACTCTACTATGGTTCTACTGTGGGTTTGCAGCGGTTCTGTGTTAGTTCTGCTAGTTCTGCTGTGGTTCTACTGTGGTTCTAATATGGTTCTACTGTGTGTTTGCAGCGGTTGTGTGTTAGTTCTGCTAGTTCTGCTGTGGTTCTAATATGGTTCTACTGTGGGTTTGCAGTGGTTGTGTGTTAGTTCTGCTGGTTCTGCTGTGGTTCTGCTGTGGTTCTACTGTGGTTCTACTGTGACCGTCCTCCGTCTCTCTGGGTCTATTAACAGACGGGTATGCTGCGTAAAGCCGGGTTACATAACATCCAGGGATAATCTGCCAAGAACAATCCCCCACAATGCACCAGGGCCGACCTTTATTCTGAAAGTCTGCTGACCACCAGCAGCGGACCAATCAGAGTCCAGCCTGCCTCACCTGTCGCTCAGTCTCCTCCTCTTGGCCAGAGGAAGCAGCGGCGGCGCCTCTGTGGACTCTGTGGGCTTCTCCTGGACTTCTCCCCTGGCCCACACACAGGAAGAGACGCCATGACATCACACTCCATGATCATCAATCATCCTGCTGAGTTCTCTGCTCAGGTCACCTGTGGTTCTGCTGGTTCTGCTCGTACATGGACACCGGCACCAGGGTTACGGACCGCTCCCCTCCCAGCCTGTCAGGAAGCACCACCTCCTTCCGCATGTTGATGTCCGAGTACGGACAGCCGAAGGCACTGAGCGAAGACAGAACCGGAGACACGTGAATCAGCCTGAGCGTCCGGACCGGGTCAGAACCAGGACCTACAGAGCAGCGAGGACAGGTACCTGTGGTGTCCGGTGTATTTGGCTCCTTTGATGTGTCCCACTCCTCTGCAGCCGGCGGTGGGACACACTCCCTGAGAAGGAGACGACAGAGGTGCCGCACCTGTCCAACCAGGTAAAAATCATTTTTTACCTGCTCTATAAAATAGGATCATTTTAAATAAATAATCAGGTTTCTGTAGGAAATGTACGTGGAAATCTCTTGGTGGAAAAGGCTTTGCTCATTTGTCGTACTAAAAGACGGTCTTTCAGTTTAAAAATGATTGTAATCATTTAATTTGATTGATATTATTATTATTATTAATAATAATAATAATAATAATAATAAACTGAACCCTTTTTGGTCTAGCAATATAAGAGCAGCTTTTGGGTCAGTTTGAAAACAAATGCTGTATTTAGCCAGCTTTAAAAGACGAATTCACAGCACATTTTAATTTGAATAATTAAATTGCATGGATCCCATTTATTCTGAAATTAAATGGATATTAAAAGAGAAATACTTTCTGTTGTACTTGTGATATTTTCACTTTTCTGTAATAATTTTTGCCCTGATTAAAATAAAAACTTTTCATCTGCATCGGCCGCCTGCTGGATCAAATCTTTCTAGAAATGTGCTGAAGGGCCACCCGCAATCAGTAGAAGGGCCCTTCCCTCTTCCCTCTGACCCGTCTCTCCGGCCCGTCTCTCCGGCCCGTCTCCCTCCGACCCGTCTCCCTCTGACCCGTCTCTCCGGCCCGTCTCCCTCTGACCCGTCTCCGTCCGACCCGTCTCCCTCTGACCCGTCTCTCTCCGACCCGTCTCCCTCTGACCCGTCTCGTTCCGACCCTTCTCCCTTTGACCCGTCTCCCTCTGACCCGTCTCCTGACCTGGGGGCGGCTCCAGCGGGTGTCCCGTGCGCTGACACCAGCCGACAGGATGCAGGTCACGGTGGTCGCTGTCCAGCCAGACGTCGAACTGCGCGGACCAGCCGTCGTAATGGATCTGCAGGTAAACACACCTGCTGCGTCATCGTTGTCCTCATGACATCACAAAGGTGCGGAGACAGGTGAACAGACGCTACCTTCACCCTGTAGTCTTCGCTGTCTGTTACTGTAGCAACGCGGATCAGCATGGGGTTCCTCCTGTCCACCGCCTCCAGCCTGTGGTTCACCTGGAAACCGTGCGGAGCTCTCTGATTGGACGAAAGCACAGAGTCAGCCTTCGGTCCACGCAGGAAGCATTCTGATTGGCTCCTGCTGCTCTGCTCCTCTCACCAGAGTGAAAGCTGCAGTGGGAGCAGCAGAGGAGGCCGTCTCCTGCAGGTAGTCGTCCCACACGAAGCTCTCGGGGCTGGGGTGACCTGGAACAGAGTACTACAGAGTACTATGGAGTATTACAGAGTACTACAGAGTATTACAGATTGCTATGGAGTACTACTATGGAGTACTATGGAGTACTATAGAGTACTGCAGAGTACTATGGAGTACTACAGAGTATAACAGAGTACTATGGTGTACTATGGAGTATTACAGAGTACTATAGAGACAACTATGGAGTACCATGGAGTGCTATGGAGTATTACAGAGTACTACAGAGTACTACGGAGTACTACGGAGTACTATGAGTATTACATAGTACTATGGAGTACTATAGAGTGTTGCAGAGTACTATGGAATACTACAGAGTATTACAGAATACTACCGAGTATTACAGAGTACTATGGAGTATTACAGAGTACTACAGAGTATTACAGAGTACTATGGAGTACTACAGAGTATAACAGAGTGCTACAGAGTACTATGGAGTACTATAGAGTATTGCAGAGTACTATGGAGTACTACCGAGTATTACAGAGTACTATGAAGTACTACTATGGAGTACTATGGAGTATTACATAGTACTATGGAATACTATGGAGTATTACATAGTACTACAGAGTACTATGAGTGCTATGGAGTATTACAGAGTACTACAGAGTACTATGGAGTACTATAGAGTGTTGCAGAGTACTACAGATTACTATAGAGTACTACAGAGTACTATGGAGTATTACAGAGTACTACAGAGTATTACAGAGTACTATGGAGTACTACTATGGAGTACTGTGGAGTACTACAGAGTACTATGGAGTACTACAGAGTATTGCAGAGTACTATGAAGTATTACAGAGTACTATGGAGTACTATAGTGCTACGGAGTACTACAACCTGCTACAGAGTACAACAGAGTACTACGGAGTACTATAGTACTATGGAGTACTATGGAGCATTACAGAGTACTATGGAGTATTACAGAGTACTGCAGAGTACTGCTACCAGTACTACCTGCAGACCATAACTGCAGTACTGCATAGGTTCCTTCACTTCTCTCGATCTAGAAACCAGAACATCTCTGGATGCAGGTTCTGGTTTCTGACGGGTACCGGATGCTCAGGTCCAGGTACCGGACGTTCAGGTCCAGGTAACGGATGCTGAGGTCCAGGTACCAGAGGTTTGGGTCCAGGTACCGGACGTTCGTGTCCAGGTACCGGATACTCAGGTCCAGGTACCGGATACTCAGGTCCAGGTACCGGATGCTCAGGTCCAGGTACCGGACGCTGAGGTCCAGGTACCAGATGCTGAGATCCAGGTACCGGATGCTCAGGTCCAGGTACCGAACGTTCAGGTTCAGGTACCGGATGCTCAGGTGAGGCCTACGTACCCTGCGGCGCTGTCAGAGGTCGGCCCTGTTCTTCACACCAGCCCACAGGATGGATGTAGGGACTGCTGCTGTCACACCTGATGGATGGACACAAACACCTGTGACACCTGCAGCTCCCCCTGCTGTCCCACACTGATGCTACACCTGTCCACCTGTGTGGCGCTCACCAGTAGTCGTACGTGTCGTCCCAGTTGTCAAAGTGAACCAGGAAGCGGTCATCGACGACGTCAGCGACCGAGGCCACGCAGACCAGGCCGGGGTTCTTCTTGTCCACCGCCTCCAGCTTCATCCCCACCTGGAACTCACAGTCCTGACAGACAGGTCAAAGGTCAGTCAGGTGAAAACAGACAGGTGAGCCCTGGCGACCGGACGGCTCACTCACCGTGGAGCGACAGGAGAAGAGGGAGGGCGGAGCAGCGTGGGAGCCTGAGGACTGGAGGTAGTCCTGCCAGTCGAACTCTGTCTCGCTCTGACCTAAAGACAGACAGGTGGACAGGTTACCTGTAGCAGGGGCTCACCTGTATGGCTGGAAGCCTCCTGTGCTCACCTTTGGGGGGGTGGAGCTTGTGGTTGTGCTCTTTACACCAGCCGACAGGTTTGATGCTTGCAGAATCAGCGTTTACCCAGAAGTCATAGCACTCTGAGAAACCGTCGATGTGGAGGCGCAGCCTGCAGCCGATCACCTGCGAGAGAGACAGAACGCTGACATGGCCGCCTGACGCAGGGTTGGGGCTGTGGGACAGGTGGGGCGTTACCTCCGCCACGGTCAGGACACAGAACATGGACGGGTGCAGCGGGTCGATCCCTTCCAGCTTCATCCCCACTTTGAAGCCTGATCTCTTGCTGGGGAACGACTGGTCCTGAGAGACAGACAGGTGCCACTTCTGAACAGGTGTGTCTCACCTGTGCAGGTGTGAGCCGTGTCCAGCCTGTGTACTTCTCACCTGTGTGAAGAGAGAGGACGGAGCTGCCTCAGCTTTCTGCTCGTTCAGGTACTGCTGCCAGGACCAGGACCGCCTCTTCACACTCACTGAGGACAGGGACAGATCAGCCAATCACAGATCAGCCAATCACAGCTCAGCCAACCACAGATCAGCCAATCACAGCTCAGCCAACCACAGATCAGCCAATCATAGCTCAGCCAATCACAGCTCAGTGTGCTCTGATGATGATGATGATGAACCGGAGCCGTTACCTTGAGTGCTGCTGACTTTGTTCTTCATGTCCTCCTCCTGGTTCTCTTTGGTTTGGTTCTGTCCCGATAGACGCGGGTCTTCTCTTCTTGTGTTCTACCTGGAACATGTTGATGACATCACAGCAACGGTTCAGCAGCAGGTCAAAGGTCAGAAACACCTGACAGCTTACGGCCCTGTCTCCACACGCACACTGAGCCCTACGAAGTGAGCACCTGGTGGAAGTAAGCAGGTTACAAACCAGGAGGACTGGGACGGTACCGGTGATGTCATCAACATGCGCCTGTGTGTCAAAAGCATCTTTTCTGCTAAAAATTATTAAAATAACAACAAGCGATTGTTCTGAGGGGAATAAAGTGCAGGAAGTGAAATGTGAGCAGACTGGGCACAGCAGAGCGGCTTTTACCACAGATGAGAAATTAATGGAAATAATATTAAATATATACCAGAAATAAATATTAAAAATGAATGATAGCACCTGGAGGTGACTTTATATTACAGAAAATAAGCAGAAATACTAATAAAGACGTGATATTTTCAGATTTATTGTATTTTCTACAAAAAACCAAAATGGCCGACAGGAAGCAGAACTGCTGGTTCAGAAACACTTCCAGGTTAAACTAAGTCAATAAATAGACGTTAAAACGTCACTTGGTGCTTTCAGACATTTTTTAAAATGAAAATACGTCAAAGTCAACAAAGCAGAGAGAATTAAATTAAAGCAGCTGCTGGTTCAGTTTAGAACTAAAATAATAACCAGAGTTGTTTTAAGTGATTATTGTTGATTTAAGGCGGCCGTCTGACTTTAGGTCTTTTTACATCAAACATTTTCCCCTCACAACGTCACAGGCAGCAATGGATTGTGGGTAATATCCGTCAGTGAGGCGTGGGTGGAGGGCAGAGGGGGCTAAACGCCGCCCTGGAGAACCGGGACACGCGTTGGGGCAGAACCGAGCTCTGGGCCAGGGTTCTGTTGCTTGGCTGAGCGGGTCGGCTGGTACCTGCTGGAGGATGTGGCCCTGCTCAGGTGGGTCCGGTTCCTGATCACCTGTGGGACAGGTGGGAGGATGCTCAGCAACAGAGGAGAGTTCTGAGAGCAGCCCGGTCCCTGGTTCTGTTCATACCCTACAGATTCTCAGTAGAACTGAGTCATGTGTTCTGCAGAACCTCTCGTGACTCTGTGGTGGGGCTGCGTACTGGGCCCACTGCTCTTGGTCCTGATGACCCAGAACTGTTCTGCCAGAACCATCATGACCGTACTGGGTCTCATCAGGGGGACCAGGACCAGAACCAGACATGACCGTACTGGGTCTCATCAGGGGGACCAGGACCAGAACCAGACATGACCGTACTGGGTCTCATCAGGGGGACCAGGACCAGAACCAGACATGACCGTACTGGGTCTCATCAGGGACCAGAACCATCATGACCGTACTGGGTCTCATCAGGGACCAGAACCAGACATGACCGTACTGGGTCTCATCAGGGACCAGAGCCATCATGACCGTACTGGGTCTCATCAGGGACCAGAACCATCATGACCGTACTGGGTCTCATCAGGGACCAGAACCAGACATGACCGTACTGGGTCTCATCAGGGACCAGAACCATCATGACCGTACTGGGTCTCATCAGGGGGACCAGGACCAGAACCAGACATGACCGTACTGGGTCTCATCAGGGACCAGAACCAGACATGACCGTACTGGGTCTCATCAGGGACCAGAACCATCATGACCGTACTGGGTCTCATCAGGGACCAGAACCATCATGACCGTACTGGGTCTCATCAGGGACCAGAACCATCATGACCGTACTGGGTCTCATCAGGGGGACCAGGACCAGAACCAGACATGACCGTACTGGGTCTCATCAGGGGGACCAGGACCAGAACCAGACATGACCGTACTGGGTCTCATCAGGGACCAGAACCATCATGACCGTACTGGGTCTCATCAGGGACCAGAACCATCATGACCGTACTGATCTTGACCCGTTACCCTGGTGATCCATCAGAGAAAGGCTGGCCTGGTGTCGCTCAGCTTTCTGATCTGGAACCAGAACCAGAACCGGACACATGTTCCCCTTCAGCGTCACCTGTGAGACCAGGTGATCGGTCCTTGTTGCTATGGTAACAAGGCCGCACTCCGGCTTCACGATCTGTTTGATCAGCTGGTGTTTATACTGGAACCTGGTTCTGGGCCGGAACCACCAGAACCTGCAGCTGTGGATCAGGACCGTCAAACAGCGTCTGTCCCCTTCTTTTCACAACCGGAAGTTGCTCTTAAAACACACTTACACCGGAAGTCAGCACACACCTTCAGAGTAAAGGTCCAATGTATCGGAACAAACCGAGTGGTAGTGAGCAGAACTTTACCAGAAGTGGGCCGGTTCTGCAGCTACCATTGGTGGACCGAGTCAGAACCACAAACCCAAACAGACTCTAAGACATAAAGCAGAACCTCCTGCTAATGGCTCAGGGGTTCTGAGCCCATAGAGCGCCTCCAGAACCGCAGCTGATCCGAACTGGACCCATCGGTGTCAGAGCTTCAAACCGGCAGCTGAGCAACACAGGTACGGCTCTTATTTTGAAGGCACAGAGGAAGTGAAGCGCGTATGTCTGAGCGGCGGCTTGACAAAGGAACCGGATCAGGTGGAGATCCGCGGTTCCGAGGCCGGCCGCCGGGCCTCTGGGGCCGGTTCTGGCTGACGGGTCCATCCGGCCCGAGAAGCTGCAGCGGCGGACACGCGGAGATCAGAGGACACGGTACCGGAACCGGGATTTAGAGCGAAACTTACCGTCGGTGATGATCCGCGTCACTCCGCTGACACACAAAACAACACGGAAACTGGAGGCTGGGAGGGCAGCACGCATGCGCAGAGAGGAGAGTGGGCGGAGGCACAGAGAGAGAGAGAGAGAGAGAGAGAGAGAGAGAGAGAGAGAGAGAGATGTTCTGATTGAGATAACAAAGAACCCTCAGAACCAAGAACCTACAGAACCAAGAACCTACAGAACCGGGCTGCTAGAACCCAGCAGCGTGGCCAGAACCAGGCGGGCTGATCTGGGTTCTGTCACAGACTGAATCTGGAACATCAATTTGTTCAGAACCTGAACCAGAACCTGACCCAGTTCCTGGTTCCTGTAAAGCTGCAGTGATCTCAGTTCTGGGACACAGCCAGAATTCTGGTTCTGAGAACACAGAGGGTTCTATCCTGAGCTGGATTGAGAACCATATGGGTGCAGGGATTGGTGTTCTGTTTGGTTCTGGTCAGGACTGTGGCAGCAGGGTTCTGCATGAATCCTTTAGACACCGTTCTATTACAATGCTGCAGCAGTTCTCCCGGTTCTGGTCCAGCAGGACTCCTTTATTCTGTTTAAGATGGCAGAACTCCACCAAGGTTCTGACCGGTTCTGGACTCTGCATCTCACTGAAAGCGGACCTCTGACTCTGGGAACATGTTTGGGCCAGATTGTTCTCTGGGTCATGGTCCAGACCAGCAGAACTTCTGCTTTTATGCCGGTGATGACCCGTTCCTGTGATCAGGTTCTGGATGACGTTCCGGTACCGCTGGACTCCATCTCATCCGGATTTAACATTTTTATCTTTGTTCCCAGAAACGACCTCGGCCTGGAATCTGCCGGGCGGTTCTGTTTGGACCAGAACCAGCTAAAAGCCCAATCTGTTCTGTTCAGTCCTGATGCATCAACCCTCAGAACTCAAGGTGGTTCTGACCCGGACTGCATCTTCTACAGAGCAGAATTTATCTGGACCGTGTGTTCTGATGCAGAACCAGGAGGCCTTCATCAGACCGGGTTCTCTCAGATCTTCTTCATCAGCAGAATTTGTAGAACGCTGCGTCTCATCCTCAGCAGAACAGAACCGGCTCAGCAGCACGTGGCGCCGGGTCCAGTGGGCCAGCTGTCCGGCACTCCCAGCTGGGAGCTTCTGCGGCTCCTCCCCTGCTCCCCTCCCTCCCTCCCTCCCTCCCTGCGTCTCCCTCAGAGGCGAGGAGCAGCTGGACCGATCGGAGGTGAGTTCTGCCCGTTCTGTTCTTGTGTTCTGACTGGCACTCAGTGTAGTTTCTCTGGTTCTGATTGGCTGCAGATTGAACTTGAACCTGACTAGAACCTGCTCTGATGCAGCTCTGGGTCCAGTTTGACTTCTTGATCTAGGACAGGCCCATGTTTCAGGACCAGAACCGGCCCAGTGGGGTGTTCATGCAGTTAAGCTCTTTTAGGAATTGGTGGTTTTTTGTCTGTTGTTCTGCTGGTTCTGGTTGGAAACCCTCCTTCTCAATGAGTCCAACAGAACATTAACCCAGCAGAAATCTGACCTACACAACTGGGTCTGGTTCAGACTTTGAGGGTTCTGGACACATCAGAGCCAGGCTGACTGAAGAGGAACCGGCTGATTGGACTTCTGGTTCTACCTCTGCTTAGTTTACTGTCCAACAGACAGGGTCCAGTTCTGGGCTCGTTCTTGTGGAACCAAGAGACATTTGAAAGTTTGGAAGAAATCTTTCAGATTAGTTCTCCTGGTCCAAACGGGTTGATGATTCCACAACGGGTCATTAAACGGCAGATGGTTCTGACGTCAGACATCAGGCAGCAGGAGCCGGGCTTACAAATCTGTGGTTCCATGGCCCAGAACCTGAAACACTGGTGGTACCAGAAAATTCTGTCAGGTGGTTCTAGAGACACTTTGTTCAGGAGTCTTCTGGTGCTTCTTGAGCTGGTTTAGGTGTTTCTAAAGTTCTACAGAACCTTTACAGGGTTCTAGTGGACCCTTGTGTGCTTATACAGCGATTTACTGGAGATCCTAGAAACTCTTAAGGCTGTTTTAGAGATCCATTAGGGAGGTTCTGGAGAACCCCAAAGAGCATTTAGGTAGTTCTAGATATTCTGAAGACTGTCCAGGTAGTTCTAGGGCTGTTCGGGTAGTTCTAGAACTGTTCAGGCAGTTCTAGATCTGTTCAAGTAGTTCTAGTTCTGTTCATGTAGTTCTAGTTCTGTTCATGTAGTTCTAGTTCTGTTCATGTAGTTCTAGATCTGTTCAAGTAGTTCTAGTTCTGTTCATGTAGTTCTAGTTCTGTTCATGTAGTTCTAGTTCTGTTCATGTAGTTCTAGTTCTGTTCAGGTAGTTCTAGAGCTGTTCGGGTAGTTCTAGAACTGTTCAGGCAGTTCTAGATCTGTTGACATAGTTCTAGTTCTGTTCAGGTAGTTCTAGTTCTGTTCAGGTAGTTCTAGAGCTGTTCAGGTAGTTCTAGAGCTGTTCAGGTAGTTCTAGTTCTGTTCACGTAGTTCTAGTTCTGTTCAGGTAGTTCTAGAGCTATTCATGTAGTATTAGGGCTGTTCAGGTAGTTCTAGTTCTGTTCAGGTAGTTCTAGAGCTGTTCATGTAGTATTAGGGCTGTTCAGGTAGTTCTAGTTCTGTTCACGTAGTTCTAGAGCTGTTCAGGTAGTTCTAGGGCTGTTCAGGTAGTTCTAGGGCTGTTTAGGTAGTTCTATAGCTGTTCAGGTAGTTCTAGTTCTGTTCACGTAGTTCTAGTTCTGTTCAGGTAGTTCTAGAGCTATTCATGTAGTATTAGGGCTGTTCAGGTAGTTCTAGTTCTGTTCAGGTAGTTCTAGTTCTGTTCAGGTAGTTCTAGAGCTGTTCATGTAGTTCTAGTTCTGTTCAGGTAGTTCTAGAGCTATTCATGTAGTATTAGGGCTGTTCGGGTAGTTCTAGTTCTGTTCAGGTAGTTCTATAGCTGTTCAGGTAGTTCTAGTTCTGTTCACGTAGTTCTAGTTCTGTTCAGGTAGTTCTAGGGCTGTTCAGGTAGTTCTAGGGCTGTTCAGGTAGTTCTAGGGCTGTTTAGGTAGTTCTAGTTCTGTTCACGTAGTTCTAGTTCTGTTCAGGTAGTTCTAGTTCTGTTCAAGTAGTTCTAGTTCTGTTCATGTAGTTCTAGTTCTGTTCATGTAGTTCTAGTTCTGTTCATGTAGTTCTAGTTCTGTTCAGGTAGTTCTAGAGCTGTTCGGGTAGTTCTAGAACTGTTCAGGCAGTTCTAGATCTGTTGACATAGTTCTAGTTCTGTTCAGGTAGTTCTAGTTCTGTTCAGGCAGTTCTAGATCTGTTGACATAGTTCTAGTTCTGTTCAGGTAGTTCTAGTTCTGTTCACGTAGTTCTAGTTCTGTTCAGGTAGTTCTAGAGCTATTCATGTAGTATTAGGGCTGTTCAGGTAGTTCTAGTTCTGTTCAGGTAGTTCTAGAGCTGTTCATGTAGTATTAGGGCTGTTCAGGTAGTTCTAGTTCTGTTCACGTAGTTCTAGAGCTGTTCAGGTAGTTCTAGGGCTGTTCAGGTAGTTCTAGGGCTGTTTAGGTAGTTCTATAGCTGTTCAGGTAGTTCTAGTTCTGTTCACGTAGTTCTAGTTCTGTTCAGGTAGTTCTAGTTCTGTTCAGGTAGTTCTAGTTCTGTTCAGGTAGTTCTAGTTCTGTTCATGTAGTTCTAGTTCTGTTCAGGTAGTTCTAGAGCTATTCATGTAGTATTAGGGCTGTTCAGGTAGTTCTAGTTCTGTTCAGGTAGTTCTAGTTCTGTTCAGGTAGTTCTAGAGCTGTTCATGTAGTATTAGGGCTGTTCAGGTAGTTCTAGTTCTGTTCACGTAGTTCTAGAGCTGTTTAGGTAGTTCTATAGCTGTTCAGGTAGTTCTAGGGCTGTTCAGGTAGTTCTAGGGCTGTTCAGGTAGTTCTAGGGCTGTTTAGGTAGTTCTAGTTCTGTTCACGTAGTTCTAGTTCTGTTCACGTAGTTCTAGTTCTGTTCAGGTAGTTCTAGTTCTGTTCAAGTAGTTCTAGTTCTGTTCATGTAGTTCTAGTTCTGTTCAGGTAGTTCTAGAGCTGTTCAGGTAGTTCTAGTTCTGTTCATGTAGTTCTAGAGCTGTTTAGGTAGTTCTATAGCTGTTCAGGTAGTTCTAGAGCTGTTCAGGTAGTTCTAGGGCTGTTTAGGTAGTTCTAGAGCTGTTCAGGTAGTTCTAGGGCTGTTTAGGTAGTTCTAGTTCTGTTCACGTAGTTCTAGTTCTGTTCAGGTAGTTCTAGTTCTGTTCAGGTAGTTCTAGTTCTGTTCATGTAGTTCTAGTTCTGTTCAGGTAGTTCTAGAGCTGTTCATGTAGTATTAGGGCTGTTCAGGTAGTTCTAGTTCTGTTCATGTAGTTCTAGAGCTGTTTAGGTAGTTCTATAGCTGTTCAGGTAGTTCTAGAGCTGTTCAGGTAGTTCTAGGGCTGTTTAGGTAGTTCTAGAGCTGTTCAGGTAGTTCTAGGGCTGTTTAGGTAGTTCTAGAACTGTTTAGGTAGTTCTAGGGCTGTTCAGGTAGTTCTAGAGCTGTTCAGGTAGTTCTAGGGCTGTTCGGATAGTTCTAGAGCTGTTCGGGTAGTTCTAGGGCTGTTCATGTAGTTCTAGTTCTGTTCAGGTAGTTCCAGGGCTGTTTAGGTAGTTCTAGAGCTGTTCAGGTAGTTCTAGAACTGTTCAGGTAGTTATGGAGCTGTTCAGGTAGTTATGGAGCTGTTCAGGTAGTTCTAGTTCTCTTCAGTTAGTTCTAGTTCTGTTCATGTACTTCTAGAGCTGTTCGTATAGTATTAGGGCTGTTCAGGTAGTTCTAGTTCTGTTCAGGTAGTTCTAAAGCTGTTCAGGTAGTTCTAAAGCTGTTCAGGTAGTTCTAGAACTGTTCATGTAGTTCCAGGGCTGTTTAGATAGTTCAAGAGCTGTTCAGGTAGTTCTAGAGCGGTTCAGGTAGTTCTAGGGCTGTTCATGTAGTTCCAGGGCTGTTTAGGTAGTTCTAGGGCTGTTCGGGTAGTTCTAGAGCTGTTCGGGTAGTTCTAGGGCTGTTCATGTAGTTCTAGTTCTATTCAGGTAGTTCCAGGACTGCTCAGGTAGTTCCAGGGCTGTTCAGTTAGTTCTAGAACTGTTCAGGTAGTTCTAGAACTGTCCAGGTAGTTCTATGGGACTTCACATGGTTGTTTCACATCATGAGTCTACATGCGCCTGTCTGGGATTCTGAAACGGGTCCCTGGCGCTGAGACTGGAGGTGTTTCCATCTGTCCTGAGCTGAAGTGATGTCACCCGATCCAGCCGGGCTTAAGCATCAGAGCCACCGAGGCGGCTTTATGGACTCATGGGACGTCCTGCAGACCTCACTATGACTGGACACGGAACCGGACCGTCCCAGATCCCCTGTCTGATTCTAAGCCAAGCCCACGATTCAGTCCTGACCTCTTTAGATTCAGAAATGAAGACATCCAAACTCAGAACTCCCTGAGATGTTTGCAGCTGATTTAACGTGCGTCTGCTGAACAATAACCAGGTCCGGTTACGATCTGAGGACCTGAGTGAAAACACTCATCCGTGATTGACCAACAGCGTCCATTTCCTCCTAATGGACCAGAGCAGCAGCAGCAAACGTCAGCCTTAGCATCCCATCCTGCCCTCCCCTGGGAACCAGAACCATTAGCCTACACACACACACACACACACACACACACACTTCCTGTCAAATGCTTCATGAATATTTAAGTACAGCTTAACTCTGGGCCTTCAGAACCCACAAAGTCTGAACACAGATCTGCAGCCACAGCCTGGAAACCAGACTTCACACCTTCAGCTCCAGAGTTTGTGTTCTGTAACGTTCTCTGAGGGATGCATGACAGCAGAAGGTGAGCTTCAACCAACCGGAGCCAGTCCGGGTTCCTCAGCGGGGAAGAACCGTTCTGCTGAGGAACCTTCTGGTAGAAGTATTAAGAACGTCTTCCTTTACTGTCTCCACAGGATGTTGTCACCTCATTCTGCTACTGCTGTCCCCACCTCCTCGAACCCCCCTCCACCTCGCACAGTGACCTCTGACCCCCGACAAGTTACCATGGAAACCTACTGGAGAGAAGTACAGAGCATCGAGGAGGAGCAGGAGGGGCAGGAAGAAGAGGAGGAAGAGGAGAGGAAGAGCATGGATGGTGAGTGAAGTGGACCAACAGGTGAGACCTCGTCCAGTGTGTGTCCTTCATGTCTGTGTTGTGCAGAGGTGGAGCTGGACGAGGCGTGGCTGACGGAGGCGGGGTTGTCCTCCCTGGTCGTGGGCTCCTCATCAACGGAGGCGCCACCCGCGGCGGAGGCAGTGCTCGCCACACTGACACGGCAGCAAGCCGCCACGGTGAAGAAGAGGCTGGACAACTACAACGAGACACTGAGGAAACGCAACCGGCAGTCCATCAGGGACGTGCGAGACGTCTTCACTGAGGTGGGACATGAAGAACGTCACATGGGTTCTTTCAGTCAAACCAGAGAACCTGTACCAGTTGCTCCTGTTTCAGCCTGACGGGGACTCTGCAGGCCACGGCCCGTTCCCGACCCAACGCCATCCCGAGTCACCGCCGAGGAGGTACCACACCACAACCAAGACCATCCGCCGCAACACCAACAGAGGTACCGCTCAGCCTGCTAGCTGAAGCGCTCAGGTTCTACAGACGTCCTGCAGGTTCCTGAGGTCTCTTTGAGGGCCCAGAAAAGTGCTTGGGGTCTTTCACATGGTTCCAGACGTATTTCTAGGTCTTCTTCAAACCGCTATCTTCAGTAGGGATGGGAATCGAAAACCGGTTCCTGTTCAGAACCGGGTCCGTGTGTTCCAATTCCACGGCACCGTTTGGCAGCTCGCTTAACGATTCTCTTATCGATTCCAGGCAGCACGACTTACGTCACGTTTTTTACGCAGGTTACGCACACGGCATTCAGTAAGCAAGTACGACGTGACCAGGCGTAAGTCTAGAAAAGCAAAACAAAAAAAATGGCGCCCCATAGACCAGTTCACGCGTGATGTCACGAGCTACATCCTTGTCCTGCTGGTAGGCAGAAACAGGACTGTTCTCGTCTACTATCATTACAAAACAGGTGAGTTAGAGCGTACTTCTAGTTTATTTTTGGAATCTAAACAATGTCTATGACTTGTTGTGCTGCCAGTTGCATTCCAAATCGTCGGATGTACGTTTCTTTCGTTTACCGAAGGACGAAGAAAGACCAAAGAAATGGATAATTTCAATGAAAGGACGCAGGCAGACAATCGACTGGGGGAGCCATCATACCACGACAGAATTTGCAGTCTATACTTCATCTCCGGTAAATACAACTTAATTTTGCACTGGTCATTGTTCTACTTAAATAATTATATAAATAAAAATTAGGATATATACTTATGTCAAGACGTAAACGCTCGTTTCGTAATAATATACGTACATGTACAATGTATGCAAACCCTCTGGAATATGTCTGTGAAAAGGATTAATAAGACAAAAACACCAAAATAATCCGTAGTGAACAATGATTTTTTTAACCTACCGGTGGGTCTTCCTCTCTGCTGAGGCACTGTCTGTGTCAGACTCCGCTTTATGTTACACAAACATGTCTGAACATCCATCCATCCATGTTCTGACCTGCTTAATCCCTCATGGGGTCGCGGGGGTTGCTGGTGTCTATGTCCAGATATGAAATCATTGTAGCCGTCCAGTGGTTTCATGCTTCCATGCTCTCTCGTCTGTACTGGCCTGCCGTGTTTATAAGGCAGCTGTATGTCGTGGTACGGAACCCTTGGCAGCATTTCACAGACTCGCTCCGTCCCTGTTAAATTAGTATTACTTTAAATTTAAATGCTTAATACCATGTCTATCAAATTGGAATCGATAAGAGAATCGATAAGAGAATCGATAAGGAATCGAATCGTTTCACAGAATCGATAAGAGAATCGGAATCGTGAAAATCTTATCAATTCCCAACCCTAATCTTCAGGTCTGTTGGAGGTGACTCAGTTGGTATTTCTAGTCTTTCTAGATGTCCTACAGGTGTGACCTTTATTAATCAAGTTATTAATCAAGGATTTTATGGAGCAATTACTGATTATTGACAGACCCACCATATCTTCTTAGATCTTACTGACGTTCTATCTGAACCATCTTCATAGTTCATGGTTTCTCCTCTTGAAGACTCGGGTGTGTTGTTCAAGTCTTGATGCTCCTCCTGCTCGTCTAACCAGTTCTGCAGATGTTAGTCTGTCTGTGGGTTTCAGTGGCGGTTCTGAAGACTAGATGAATCTGCTACATGCAGACATGGAGCGAGGTCCTGACTGCCTGCAGCTAATGCTGAGGTAGCTAACGTTTAGCCACAGTCGTCTGGTCTGTTTAACGTGTAACCCACTCGTCAGATTTGTTGGACCAGTGACGTTCTGCTTATCTTCAAGTCTAGGTTCTAACTGAAAGAGTTCAGAACCCCTGGAGCTCGGTTCTAGCTTAGCTCACCAATGCAGGCAGATTTTCTTTTAAAACCTGAGGTCTTATAATTCCTGCTCCTCTTCTGTAGGGTCAGGCTCAGGGTCCTGGTCTTTGGTCTGGAGGTCTCTGACCCAACCTGGAGCTCCCTTAGACTTTAGGGGTTGTTTAGACCGCTGCGAGTTGTATTGGACTTGCAGTTGTCTCCAGGAGGCTGTTTGTCTGGTGGTTCTTCAGAGGGTTCTCAGGGTACTTCATCAGCGCCTGTTGATGGTTCTGGTGGTTCTGGTTCTGGATTGTTCCAGGTGTTACTGATTGTTGTGCTGTTCACAGGGCGGTCCACTCTTCCCATGTTTGTCTTTGAGGATCAGCTACCTGAAGACCCATCATCCCCCGCCCTCACCCCCTCCCCCTCCTCCCCCAACACGTACCCGTCCCCGGTGAGCCAGGTGAGACGTGCTGATTGGCTGCTGCGGGACACGCCGTACTCGGAGGGCGTGGCCGAGCACAAACGGGGCGGGGCCTGCGGGGACTGTGTACGGTTCCATGGAGACGAGAACAGGGAGCTGCAGGTGAGTGTGAACGTTGCTCCTCATCAGGACCGACTGGACCCTGCTGACCGGTTTCTCTTGGTGTGTGCGCAGTTCGCTCCCGTCTCGCCGTCACACGGTCTCACCTGTGCAGACGACCTGTCGTCACGTGACCTCACACGGCTCGGCTTCATCTCTCACATCGAGCTCTCCACCTTCCTGCTGGCTCTGGGTGTCCAAACCAAACGCAGCCGCCCGCCGCACCGCCGGACACGGGGTGCGTTCCATTTCTGTTACGGTTGGAACACGGGTTTAAGCCCGGCTTAGCCAGCGAGGCAGATGGATATCAAAATATGGACCAATATCGATATTACGGTTATGTCCGATAACTGATATTTCCCTGTGTGTGTGGGCGTCTATATATTTATAAACACATTTACATTCCTATGATGGTCAAATTTAGAACAATTTTGTACCGACTGAAAACTGCTAAGTGAATTTTCAAATGCGGGTTATAGTCTAGACTTATAAGTAGCGTTAAATATGTCTTCTTTTGTTTTCACATGACCAACCCCTCCCCTCCCAATTTGAAAGACAAACACGAAGGGCGACTTGATGGAAATAAACATCGGTGGTTAATATTGGCCCAGTTTTACTTATGGAATTGATCCCAATATGATAAAAAATCAAAACATCAGCCGATACGGATGTCGATGCCGATATATCGGCATCCCCAGTAGAAGCAGCAGCTGGTCAGAGCTCTGCAGTCAGAACCAGAGGTCCAGGTCGCAGTGAAACCTTCTGGTCTGCCAGAATAAATAAATAGTCAGAAGCTGCGTTTCCATTGATCAGGAAAATTAGCAAATTGTAATTACAAAATGTACTTAATAGAAACAATAGAAAAAGGTTTTTCCGTTTTTGTGCTAGGATGAGGTGGTTTTTGCCCGTGTCTAAATTGATGTATTCCGCTAAACTGCAATGGAAACACTTCGTATCCCTCTAGTCATGTGATCAAGAATCGGATGTAACGGTGCGTTCCTTTTGCCTCGGAGGTCAGAACTAACATCGTTCCAGTTTCCCTCCGTCAAACATGGACGCTGGCGCTGTTGTTAAAACAGTGACTATGACTATAACGCTGTTCCAGGAGGTGTTCTGAGCAGATAAACGGCTGAAACGTCCCGTCTGATGAACACTGGAAGGCAGCAGCTGTACCACTGACTAAACGTTACAGAAATAACAGAGAGCTGCTACAAACAGTCAAAATATGAAGTTTTACTTAATGTTTCTGCGAGTAGCAGCCATGATGAACACCGTCCTGCTGCACCTCTGTTGACTGTGATAAGGACTTTAGCTGAAATCTCTGACTCAGAGGTGGAGAATTGGGACTGCCGAGGACAGAACGCACTTTTCCTGCTGAGGAAGACGACATTAGTGTTGAGCACGCAGCTCTTCTGTAAACCTGACAGCCACAGTTTGCTGAACGGCGCAGCTGCTTCCAGGCATGAAGGCGTGACGCTCCAACACGGCATATGATCAGCCTCCATGTTTTTAATGCGTTATCACGTAAAAAAAACTTATTCACTGGTGATTTTAATCACATCTCTTTTCAATTGAAACTCTGCAATTGTGAAATTGTGAATTTTTTACATCAGGAAGATATATCAACAACATTAGGCTGAAATTTGTAAACACAGCTGGAATGTGACAGGTTCCTGAGACACAGCCAGTGTTCTGCTAAGATGTTCCCGTCTTTTCACGGGTTCTGCTGATCTTTTTGAGGCAGTAAATGTTTCTTTAAAATGGATGACTATAAATGATAACCAGTTCTAGGTCAACTTTCTCAGCTCATGCTGGACTTTAAGGCTTTCTTCAGATGTTCTAGATGTGGTTCTACTAGTTAATCGGGTCCTAAGCAGGGCTTAGATGGATCCTTAGCAGGCATCTGCAGAACGTGAGAACATGCTGATGTAGCTCTAGGCGTGTCTTCAGTGAAGTGTCTCTTCTGTCTTGTGTCCATCAGACGGCGGCGTGTTCGGCGTCTCTCTGACCTCGCTGTTGGACAACGACAGGAAGACGTTTCCCGGAGCCAGAGTTCCCGTCTTCTTCCAGAAGGTGAGGAACCCGCCTGTCTGCTCAGCGTCTTTACTCTGCATCTTTATTTTAGGTGCAGACGACAGAGCCCAGCAGCTGAGCATTCCCATCATGCATTGTAACGGAGTCAGAGATGATGTGACCTCAGAGCAGCTGTCTGTCTCCGTCTCTCTGTAGCTGCTGGGCGTCTTGGAGCAGAACGGCCTGCAGACCGAAGGAATCCTTCGAGTTTCAGGATCCGCTGCTAAACTGAAGGTAACGCCCGCTCACACCTGTCCCGCTGAAGGTAACGCACCTGAGCCCAGGTGGCTCGTGAGCAGCCTCGGCCCTGGAACCAGGTCTCATCAGCAGCCGGTCCAGGACGTCTGTCTCTGTCCACCAACACGTCCCTCCCTGTCTGTCCAGTCGCTGCGCAGGGAGCTGGACCGCTGCTGGAGCGTCTTTGACTGGACGGAGGTGCGCCCGGTGGACGCCGCCGGCCTGCTGAAGCTCTTCATCAGAGAGCTGCCCACGCCGCTGCTGACGCACACGCACCTGTCCACCTTCTGCTCGCTGCTGGGTAGGTGAACGCTCGCAGACACGGCGCGGAGCCAGGCGAGTCCTCTCAGCTGACCTGTGTCCCTGCAGGCGTGTCCTCAGAGGTCCATCAGGTCCAGGCGCTGCAGCTGCTGCTCCTGCTCCTCCCTGAAGCCCACAGGAACACCCTGAAGGTACGTCCCTTCGTCCCAGACCTCCTTCCCTCCTGCAGTCTCCGCAGTAAAGCGTCTCCTGGTTCCAGGCCCTGCTGGTCTTCCTGCGTAAGGTCGTCTCGCATGAGGACCACAACCGCATGACCCTGTGGAACGTCTCCATGGTGATGGCGCCCAACCTCTTCACCCGCTGTAACCGTGGAAACAAGCGCTCCGTGGCCAAGCAGCGGGGCGAGATGGAGGAGGCGGTGGGCGGGGCTCACCTGATCGGGCTGATGATCCGGCACCAAGACCTGCTGTGGACCGTGAGTCTCAGAACCTGTCCGGTCCCCCTCCAGCTCTGACATCACTTCCTGTTTGTGACCCTCCAGCTCTGACATCACTTCCTGTTTGTGACCCTCCAGCTCTGACATCACTTCCTGTTTGCTCCCACAGGTGCCCAAGTTTCTGCTGGCCCAGGTGAGGCAGATGAACCAGGCGTCCAATCAGAGGCAGTTCAACCTGAGCAGGACGACGTCCCGCCTGCTGAGGAGGAAGAACGAGAACAACGACAGGAACCAGGTGGGTTCTGGCCCTGACCCGCTACCAGAACCAGGAGAGTCAGGGCTGGAACCTCTGCTCTGGTTCTACCGATCAGATGTTCTGCCAGCAAAGCCTGATGTTTCCAGGACTGATATTTCACCAGTAGGTGGGGCTGCTGAGCGCATTTCTGGACCTGCTGTAAAGTCAGAAAACACGGACCTCCTGGTGGAACGGGCCTGAAGTTCTGAAGTCCTTCCACTGGCTCCCTGGATCTCAGAGAATAGACTTTAAAATCCTTCTGTTAGTCTATAAATGCCTGAATTAGCACCTAAATACATCACAGACTTGTTATCAGGGCATCAACCCTCCAGACCACTCAGGTCTTCTGGCTCCAGCCTGCTCTGCAGAACCAGAACCAGAACCAGAACCAGACATGGAGAAGCAGCATTTAGTTCCTATGCTCCACTGATCTGGAGCACTGTAGTTTGAGTGGTGATCAGGTGTGCCAGGAGTTTCTGATTGGTTCTGGAAGACGACCCGTTTCTCTAATCAGGGCCAGAAATAAAAGACCAGGCTCTCATTTATAACACCTCCAGGTTTCTAAAACCACCAGCAGCAGTTTCCCTTTCCAGGTCCAGCAGCACCAGAACCTCTGGTACCAGGTTCCTCCTCAGGTTCTTCTGTCTACAGGCCCAGATTCAGCCATAAAGGTTCTGAAGCACCTCATAGATGTTGTCGTGATGGTTTATTTCATCATGATGACTTGGCGACCAGGAGGAAAAACAAAGAAACCCAGAGTTTATTAAATTAGAGGTAAAAACTCGTTAAAAGACCTCGTTAAAGGTTTTATATGCTGGATGACAGCCGTGCTGGGGCCAGGAGTCAGAACCAGGACACCTGGACCTGCTCTGGTTGGGAGGCCTGGGCTGTTCCATCATCTTCAGGGTCGTTGCAACATCTAACCGTCCCTCAGGGACCACTGGGCGGCGCCACAGAGCCTTCTCCTGCTTCTGCTACTGGTTTTGTTTGAGATGGATGTTTATCCATCAAGGTGGAGGGTGGAGGACCAAGGAGGGTTTCCGGGGTGGGGGGGTGGTCTCCAGGTGTTCTGCTCCTCAGAACACCTGGAGAACCTCAGGTGCTAGTAAACAGGCTTAGCTGATCTAGTCTAATATACTAAAACAATGTGAGCATAGGGACCTAAAACAGGCCTGACTTCATTAGTTGACCCTGAATTGTAGACAAATGCTAAACCTTTGGTCTTGTGTGTTAAACCTATGGTTCCTTTGTGTTTTATTCACATATTCATGTGACGTGTCATCTTGTTTTTCCTCTTTAGTGGGTGATCACACAGATAAAACATTATCTCTGATCAAAGGGGTGGAATGTTACAGGAATCTTATGCTACAGTCACAGAGACATGATGGCATGAGATCCACTGTCTGCTGGTGTGTTACTGTGCAGAACACTGCATAAATAGTCTCAGGTTCTGTTGGGTATCAGAAGGGACGCTAGAACAAAGACAGGTAGAACCAGGTAGAACCAGGGCAGACGGGCGGACCGTGGGGTGTGATTACTTTCCATCTGTGTGATCTCTGCTCTGCTGGAACGTCACCGTTTCCTTATTCAATAAGTCTGGGAGGTCAGTTACTGGTTAGGATCCAGCCTAACCCGGGTTCTGTTCGGTTCTGTTCGGTTCTGTCTGGTTCTGTCCCAGATCAGCGAGCTGTGTGAAGGGGTCATCCGGGTCCACGCTCCCCTGCACACCAAGGTTTCCATGGCGATGCAGCTGGACGAGCAGACGACGGCCCGAGACGTCACGAGCCGCTTCGAGTCTGACACCAGGTAACACCTGCCGCTCCAGGTGAGCCGCACCTGTCCGTCCAGGTGAGGACACACCTGTCTCACCTGACTGCTGTCCCTCTGTCCCCAGCCCCGCCCAGCATCTGTACGAGGTCGGAGGAAACATCTGTAAGTAGCGTGATGTCATCCTGAACACACCTGTCTGAGGCACACCTGTGTGAGGAACACCTGCTGCCCGTCTGTCTCACAGATGAGCGCCGCCTCCACCCGGACTGCAGCCTGCTGGACGTGTACCGAGACAACCCGCGCTGCGATTGGCTGGTCAAACCCTGATGAGCCGCGGTTCTGACCCGGATGACGATCACCTGTTCTGTTACCTGCTGATGTGTGAAATAAAAACCTGAACCCGTCTCCTCCTGCTGGTACCTGTACGCTCAGCGCCACACCGTCTTAGAAAAACATCTAAAACCGTTTATTTCACTTCGTCGGCAGCTGATGACATCATCAACACGCGCCTTCTGCTCATGAAACTGAGCAGAACCGCTTTACATAAAACCCAGAGTTCAGAGTTCAGGCCGAAGCAGATGAGCCGCTTCAGCTGAGGTCCAGTCAGGTTCTGCTCAGAACACGGAGGTCCAGTCAGGTTCTGCTCAGAACACGGAGGTCCAGTCAGGTTCTGCTCAGAACACGGAGGTCCAGTCAGAACATCTCTAATAAACAGAACCTCATTGTCATTTGGTATAAATACACGTCTTCATCCAGATGTTCCTTGGCTGCTCTGGCTCCCTGCGGGTTCTCCACGCTTGAGTCCAGATGTTCCCTACTTGTTTCCCCAAGATGTTCTGAGGAGCAGCTGATGTTCTCCAGTGCTCTGAGGAACAGCCGAGGTTCTCCAGCTGTTCTGAGGAGCAGCTGATGTTCTCCAGGTGTTCTGGGGAGCAGCCGAGGTTCTCCAGCTGTTCTGAGGAGCAGCCGAGGTTCTCCAGTGCTCTGAGGAGCAGCCGAGGTTCTCCAGGTGTTCTGAGGAGCAGCTGAGGTTCTCCAGTGTTCTGAGGAGCAGTTGAGGTTCTCCGGCGTTAGGAGCAGCCGATGTTCTCCAGGTGTTCTCAGGAGCAGCCGAGGTTCTCCAGTGTTATGAGGAGCAGTTGAGGTTCTCCGGCGTTAGGAGCAGCCGATGTTCTCCAGGTGTTGCTCCTCGGCGGCCATGGCGGCGGCCTGCAGCGCCTCGGTGTCGCTCTGCAGTGGATTCAGCTGCTTCCTCTCGCTGTGCATGTTGTTCTCGTGGCGCTTCAGGTCCGACGCCTGGAAGAACAGACAGAACTCAGAACAGAACGTGGAGTTTGAACGGAACACAGAGGAGGCTGGCTACAGCTGGACCCAGAACCAGACCCGGTTCTGACTAAAACAACGATCTCTACCAGCTCCAACCGGACCTTGTAACAGCCGAGCAGCTTTCTGCTCGGTTCCTCTCAGGTTCTGGAGATTCATCTCCGGTTAGGGTTAGCAGACGGGCGGTTCTGGTAGCAGTGGTACCTTAGCGAAGGCCTTGGTGCAGGACGGGCAGACGAAGGGTTTCTCTCCTCTGTGTCTCCTCTCGTGGTCCTTCAGGTGAGACTTGTGTTTAAAGGCCTGGAGAGAGACGGGTCAGAGAACCGGGTCAGAGAACCGGGTCAGAGAACCGGGTCAGAGAACCGGGTCAGACAGGAGAGACATTTATAGTCAGGTGGCCTAATTATGTAATAAAGCCTATTTAAGCTTTTCGTTCCCACTTTCTCCTGTAAACCTAACTTTGTCTTTTTTATATTAATTGACCGGTAGTCAATGTGCAGACTTGTGCACACAGTTTGAAAAGTAATTAATTAATTAGGAGTGCATAACATGTCACGGATTAGGAGTATTACGTCCGTTGGTTTTAGGTTGTTTGAAAAAATATGTATGACATTCATATTCCCTTTATTCAGTTCATCACTGAAAAAATGTTATCACTGTCGAATACTTTTACGCTACCATCACCTTTTCCGATAGATAATTCAAAATTTTCAAATCTAGAAAATATCTAATGACTGATTTTGGTGTCAGCTTCAAGAGGTTTTCCTAAATGAATGACATGTAGGTGATAATCCATTGCAATCATAAAGAAAAGCGGTGAAATATAAATTCTTAGGTAAGAAATATGCAACATATTAAGCTTCACCTTCCATAAAAGGCTGGGAACCAGTGCACAACTTTGGAAACTGACAACCAGCTTTTAAATGTTGGAAGACCTCACCTAGAAACATCTGTAAAGGTTTCAGGTGTACAGGACATGGAGGCCCACCTGACTATTATTCCAGGTAAAACCCATAAACCCGTCTAAGCAGAAACAAGCGGTTCTGCTCAGAGCTCAGTGGACTTCTCTAGTGAGACTGACGGTTCTGTCAGGGACCGCTGGGTTCTACGAGTTCCACGAGGAGGAAACCACGGACAGAATGGCGTAATTTCCAGTTAAACCCAGAATGTAGCAGACGAACAGAACCGCGGGGCGCTCAGGTTGTTCTAATGGTGACCAGCTCTCTGCTGCTGCTAACATCTAGCTGAAGACCCTCAGACCTGCAGCATCAGTCCAGACACGTTCCACCACGGTCACCCAGAACCTGCTGGCTGGGAGCAAGTCTTCCTCATCCTCCTGTTCTCTGAGATCAGATCAGCAGGTGAGGCGCCGCAGCCTCTCTGCAGCACCTGGACAGGTGTGGTGGCTACCTGCTGGAGGTGCCGACTAGCTTAACATGCTAACTGCGCGCCGCTGTGAGCCACTGGCAGAAGGTCTGGGAAATGAACTGATTGGTCAGAAGAAAAGCAGGTGACCGGTGTCACGTTATTCGGTGTGAATCACCTGAGGGACAGACGTCCAGTATGAGGAACGTCTGGTTTCATGACTGGCACCGTGCTGCTACCTTAGATCGTTGTGATCAGCCGGCTGCTGTACCGGTCTGAGCCACAAGGTGTCAGCATCACGCATCGCTCCCTTACTGCAGCAGGTGACCTGGTCTGGACGGCCGGCCTCTGACTGGACCTCATCGGTTCTGAGGAGGACCTAATGTCCGTCACACAGCAAGGAGACAGAGGTCCAGGACAGGGAGGTCAGCAGAGATCTTCACGCTGCTGGATGGTGGGGGCCAGGACGGCCAGGTGGAGGCTAGCAGACAGGTGGACAGGTAGCTGCAGGTGACTATGTTGCTAAAGACAAGAACTGACCCACCAGAACCTTGCAGAGCAGAACCCGTTTAGGCTCAGCTGAAGTAAAATGGTATCCATAGACAGAACCAGACAACGCACATGGCTGCCATCTTGGATTTGCTCCAACAGGTGAGACACAGGTAGGAAGACAGGTGAGCTGACCTTGTCACACATCTGGCAGGCGAACGGTCTCTCGTTGCTGTGAACTCGCTCGTGTTTCTTCAGGTCAGGAGCTCGAATGAACGACTTCCCACACACCTCACACCTGTAGGGTTTGAAGCCGGTGTGGATCTTCAGGTGTTCTAGAGCAGACAGGTGAGGATAAGAATCACCACAAACAGCCAGAGAGAACAGAGCTGATGGTTCCCCAGGTGTGGTGAAGGGGGCTCCTACCTTTCAGGTGAGCGTGGGTGGTGAATGCTTTGGAGCAGATCTCACAGGCGAACGGACGCTCTGCTGAGTGCAGCTTCTCGTGTTTTCTAAGGAGGCAGACCAGGTGTACCTTCAGCGTAGTCTGCAGGTGAATCTCGTCCTGCTACATCGTTCAGGTGTCCAGGCGTTACATACCTGAGTCTACTCTCATCCAGGAAGGTCTTCCCGCACACCTGGCAGGACAACTGCTCCCGGTGTCCATACAGCAGGTATTCAAACTTCATGTCAGTGGTGGCTGCAGACCAGCCGGGCGTCTGCTCGTCCTTCACCTCGCCCATGCTGTCCGTGAAGGTCAGCGTCTGCGTGGCGTGATGCTCCGAGCCCAGGTCCTTAGGCTCCGCCTCCATCTCTGTCACCACGTCCTGGTTGTAGCAGCCCACCTGGACAATTCACAGGTTAGCTAGACAGGTTCAGTCCCAGGTATTAGGAATCTGCTTTAAGGACTCTAGCTGGTGGCCAAAGAGACAGGGGAAGGACAGGTGAGAGACAGGTGAAGGACAGGTGAGAAACAGGTGAAAGAAAGGTGAAGGACAGGTGAGAGACAGGTGAAAGACAGGTGAAGGACAGGTGAGAGACAGGTGAAGGACAGGTGAGGGACAGGTGAGAGACAGGTGAGAGACAGGTGAGAGACAGGTGAAGGACAGGTGAGAGACAGGTGAAGGACAGGTGAGAGACAGGTGAAGGATAGGTGAAGGACAGGTGAGGGACAAGTGAGGGACAGGTGAGAGACAGGTGAAAGACAGGTGAAAGACAGGTGAAGGACAGGTGAGAGACAGGTGAAGGACAGGTGAGAGACAGGTGAAAGACAGGTGAAAGACAGGTGAAGGACAGGTGAGAGACAGGTGAAAGACAGGTGAAGGACAGGTGAGGGACAGGTGAGAGACAGGTGAAGGACAGGTGAGGGACAGGTGAGAGACAGGTGAAAGACAGGTGAAGGACAGGTGAGAGACAGGTGAAAGACAGGTGAGAGACAGGTGAAAGACAGGTGAAGGACAGGTGAGAGACAGGTGAAAGACAGGTGAAGGACAGGTGAGGGACAGGTGAGAGACAGGTGAAGGACAGGTGAGGGACAGGTGAGAGACAGGTGAAAGACAGGTGAAGGACAGGTGAGAGACAGGTGAAAGACAGGTGAGATACAGGTGAGAGACAGGTGAAAGACAGGTGAAGGACAGGTGAGAGACAGGTGAAGGACAGGTGAGAGACAGGTGAAGGACAGGTGAGAGACAGGTGAAGGACAGGTGAGATACAGGTGAGAGACAGGTGAGAGACAGTTGAAGGACAGGTGAGAGACAGGTGAGATACAGGTGAGAGACAGGTGAAGGACAGGTGAGAGACAGGTGAAGGACAGGTGAGAGACAGGTGAAGGACAGGTGAGAAACAGGTGAAAGAAAGGTGAGAAACAGGTGAGAGACAGGTGAAGGACAGGTGAAGGACAGGTGAGTGACAGGTGAAGGTCAGATGAGGAACATGTGAGACAGGTGAGAAATAGGTGAGTGACAGGTAAAGGACAGATGAGGAACATGTGAGGGACAGGTGAGAAACAGGTGAGAGACAGGTGAGGGACATGTGAAGGACAGGTGAGTGACAGGTGAAGGACAGATGAGGAACATGTGAGAGAGATGTGAAGGACAGGTGAGAGACAGGTGAGAAACAGGTGAGAGACAGGTGAAGGTCAGATGAGGGACAGGTGAAGGTCAGACGAGGGACAGGTGAAGGTCAGACGAGGGACAGGTGAGAGACAGGTGAAGGTCAGATGAGGGACAGGTGAGAGACAGGTGAAGGTCAGGTGAGAGACAGACGAGGAACAGGTGAAGGTCAGACGAGGGACAGGTGAAGGTCAGACGAGGGACAGGTGAGAGACAGGTGAAGGTCAGATGAGGGACAGGTGAGGGACAGGTGAAGGTCAGATGAGGGACAGGTGAGAGACAGGTGAAGGTCAGGTGAGAGACAGGTGACCCAGAGCAGGTAAAGATAGGGAAATGTGTGTACTTTGTGAACATCCTCGTTGGCTAGTTCTTTCAAGATGGCCTCCTGCACGTGAAGCGCTGCATTGGGAGACTTGTCTAGCTCCTGATTGGTCGACGCCTCCACGAGGTCATCTGCATCGGGCGTGTCATCGTGCTCACCAAGCACCTGTGAAACCAACCAATCAGGATGAGTGAACTGGAGCTCAGAGCTGACGGTCGGTTCCTGGTGACCGTACCTCAGCGTCTGCAGCCAGCTGAGCTTCAGGGGGCAGCGCCATCTTTACGATGTCATAGGGGAACTTCTCCTTTTCTTCTGACGACACGTCTCGTTTCTGATGAAACACAAACACATCATCATCATCATCTTCATCACTGCACACAAAGACCGACACAGTCACTGTGACCAGACTGCTCTACCTGTCCCTGGTCCACCTGAGCGTTACCTGGGAGCAGAGCTTGTCGAGGAAGCGGATGCCGAGGATCTGTCCCGATGACATCATCAGGTTGACGTCTTTCTTCTTGACGGAGATCTTGGCCGTGTACATGTAGTTTAGTACCTCCTCAAAGATGTCTGAGCGGATGAAGTCGATCTCGATCACGGACGAGTTGTCCACCTGAGGACACGGTCAGGTGAGAACGGCGGCCGACCCACCCAGAACCAGAACCAGAACCCGTGCTACCTCGTGCTTCTTGAAGAGCTTCTTGAAGTAGTTGGAGCAGGCGGCCAGGACGCAGCGGTGGGCGCGGAACTTGACGTCCTCCACCACCACGGCGATGTCGCAGTGCTCGCCCTCCAGCCGCTGCTCGTTCAGCAGCTTCAGGAAGATGCTCTTATGCTCGTCGTCCACGTACTTCACCGTCTCCGCCATCTGTCCACCAGGAGACACAGTGACCTGTGAGGAGCTGGGGACGGTATCGTTTATCGATACTAGGGCTGTGCATAAACATCGATACAAAGATTAATATCAATGTTTTTAAAAAAGATTCAATATTGATATACCTCCCAACCCCTAGGGGGCGTTATTACAGCCATTACTGTTCACAGCGAGGAAGTGTAAGTAAGACGAATTTGTGGAACGGCCAAAAGGATTTTACAAGCGCCTTCGTCCCTAAAATCAGACGTTTGGGACATTTAGGGTTTCTGTGATAAATGCATTGAACCAAATGCACTTTATGTTCCTGTTAATATATCAGAGTTCAATAAATTGAACATAAATATAATATTTGGCTGGTTTTGTTGATTGAATAACTTTAAGCATTAATTTGAAAGTAATAAGTATCGATATTGGAGTCAAATCAAATTAAGGTGAGCTACGTATCGCGACTCGTATCGGCTCATCCTAGATGATAGCCGGCCCTAATCGCTACGGTGTTTCATCTGTACCGTTATCGTTACTTATTTAATCAGACAAAAGGGTAAAAAGAACAAATAACAATAAAAACATTATAGGAATAACTTTTTGTATAAACAAAAAGCTAAAATGCTATCTTGAATAGAAAGTATGCTGTAGGAGAGAAAAATCTCAACACTGACAGAAAATGATTAAAATCACTAAATATGCTGAAAACAAAGAACTCATTTCAAGTATTAAATAATATTTAACCTGAATCCAAACTACATTTATAAATTTTTTCTGTTATCAGTTTTAACCAAAAGGCAGAAGCACCACGGTGGATGAGGGGAATAAATTAATCAGCTACAGGATGTATTTACGTGTAGCGGTCTCAGAGGAATATTGTTAATTAAATATTATGTTTATAATATATTTACACCCCACTCTGTAA
The DNA here is from genome assembly GCA_037039145.1 of Fundulus diaphanus. Lineage (NCBI taxonomy): Eukaryota > Metazoa > Chordata > Actinopteri > Cyprinodontiformes > Fundulidae > Fundulus > Fundulus diaphanus. Next base: position 716,192 of record CM073137.1, on the reverse strand, counting down.
TCTAGTGGATGTTTTCTGGTGCGCGGCTCATTTTCAGAGGGAACTGACTCTCGTCTCTCAGCCGGCAGCGCTGCCAGAGCAGAGGAAGAGCTGATGGTCGCTGCAGAGACGTAAACTGAGAGCGATGGACGCTTTCCTCGCTGCCACCGTCTCAGACGACAAAATAACCATAATCAGGCCTGATTGGTCAGCTGCTATGTTTCAATTCAATTCAATTTTATTTATCTAGCGCCAATTCATGAAACATGTCATCTCGAGGCTCTTTACAAAGTCAAATTCAATCATATTATACAGATTGGTCAAAAATGTTCCTATATAAGGAAACCAGTTGATTGCATCAAAGTCCCGACAAGCAGCATTCACTCCTGGAGAAGCGTAGAGCCACAGGGAGAGTCGTCTGCATTGTCCATGGCTTTGCAGCAATCCCTCATACTGAGCAAGCATGAAGCGACAGTGGGAAGAAAAACTCCCCATTAACGGGAAGGAAAACCTCCAGCAGAACCAGAACCGGGCTCAGTATGAACGGTCATCTGCCTCGACCCACTGGGGGTTACAGAAGACAGAGCAGAGACACAACAAGAGAGACAAACAAGCTCAGAAGCACACATTGATCCAGTAATCTGTTCTACATTAGATGGTAATAGCGGGTGAGCCGTCTTCACTGGATGATGTCACAGTTAACAGAATGCCAGACCAGGTGTACCTACTATGAAAATAAAAGAGAGAGAACAAAAAGTTAAAAGCAGAAATGATGACAAGCAATGCATAAATGAAGAACAGTAGAACTCAGAGTGAGAGAAATAGATCCTGATGTCCTCCAGCAGCCTAAGCCCATAGAAGCACATCCCCATAGGTAAGTCAGAGTAACATGAGCCACTCTAGTTATAAGCTTTGTCACAAAGGAAGGTTTTAAGATTATTCTTAAAAGTAGACAGGGTGTCTGCCTCACGGACCAAAACTGGGAGTTGGTTCCACAGGAGAGGAGCCTGATAGCTAAAGGATCTGCCTCCCATTCTACTTTTAGAGACTCTAGGAACCACCAGCAGACCTGCAGTCTGAGAGCGAAGTGCTCTGTTAGGAACATACGGGGTAATCAGAGCTCTGATATATGATGGAGCTTGATTATTAAGGGCTTTATACGTTAGAAGAAGAATTTTAAATTCTATTCTTGATTTAACAGGAAGCCAATGAAGGGAAGCTAAAATTGGAGAAATATGATCCCTCTTGTTGATTTTCATCAGAACTCTTGCTGCAGCAAGTACAGACACAAGTCCATTATCTGAGGCCATGAGAATATCATTAGTGACCTTCACCAGAGCTGTTTCAGTGCTATGATGAGCTCTGAAGCCTGACTGAAACTCCTCAAGTAGGTCATTACTTTGTAAATGTTCACAAAGTTGATTAGCAACTACTTTCTCAAGAATTTTAGATAAGAAAAGAAGATTAGATATAGGTCTGTAGTTTACTAGCTCATCTTGATCAAGAGATGGTTTCTTAAGTAAAGGTTTAATAACAGCTACTTTAAAAGCCTGTGGTACATATCCATTTACTAAGGATAGATTAATCATGTCTAAAATAGTGCCACTGATCAAAGGGAATACCTCCTTAAACAACTTGGTTGGGATTGGGTCTAACATACAGGTAGAAGGTTTAGATGAAGCTAAGATTTTAGATAGCTCAGAAAGCTCTACTGCTTCTCAACAGTTCAGACACTGTGCAGGTTCTAAAGATTCCTCCAATGCTGCCTCACTTACTGAGGACGAGGTAATCATGTTTGGGAGGATGCCAATTATTTTATTTTTAATGGAATCAATTTTATTTATGAAGAATCCCATAAAGTTTCCTCCATGAAGGCCCACCTGATTGGTCAGCTGCTATGTTTCCATATTAATCAAAATGTTAAATTGTCGTGTTTTCCCTTGATTTTCTTCTAAATCAGGGGTTCCCAAGCTTTTTTAGCCGTGCATCCCTCCTGTGCCCCAACCGCGTTGATGCACCCCCAATCTTCAAAAGAAATTATATATATATATATATATATATAAAACAAAGGTTATGTAAATAAAATTAGAACGTCTTTCTAATTAACTTGCAATAAAGTTCCACACAGCATCCACAGCAGAAGCCAGAGGACGGTCGGTCAATCTTCCACAACCTGAAGCGTCTCTGAAGCAGAGACCAGGTGGATTCTCATTCTGACGTAAACGACGTGAAGCGACGAGAGAGAAAAACACGTTTTCTGATTCTCGCTCGTTTTCTTCTCCCGGATCCGTTGCAGTTCTCTCCTCTGTTGCCTCTGATTCCTCACTCCCTCTCTTCCTCTCCTCCTTCATCACTAACTTTCACCTTAGATGTCTCACCTGCGTGACAGCTTCCCTGATTTCAGCCAATTCAGCATATTTGCCAGAATGATTGAAGCAGAGGCCACAAACCATGGGCACATCTACAGCACAGTGCGGATACTTCATCTTAAAATGAAGCGTAGAAGAAGATTTCTTCTAAATAAATACATTTTGTGTGAATTCTGTAACGTTCCGTTATGAAACCCAAGCACCAGACAGAGGTTCTGCTGCTAAAACTTTATTTTAGAACAGAACAGAACAGCTTTCACCCACCAGTCCCTGAACCACCACTCCTCCCCTGAAGCCACACATTTCTCATGGTATAAACCCAAAACAACATAACTTAAAGGAACAGTAAGTGTGCAACAGCATTTAGCAATAAAGTCTAATACGGATCATTACAATACATTTTGTTTATTGATTAAATTTACAGTTTCTGATTTTAATCTTTACAAAGCAAATGTTTATTTACACATCCTTATGGTGTGTGTGTGTGTGTGTGTGTGGGGGGGGGGGGGCACCATCAGACCGCCATTACAGTTTTCAGCTAGCGCGCCCCCTAGTGGCAGCTTTGGGAATCCCTGCTCTAATATACAGTCTCTGAAGTGAAACTGCAACAGGTGACAGGTGTAACGTGGGGGGAGGGGCTACTTCCTGCAGGCTGAACCATAGCCAATCAGAGAGCAGCTGAGGCGCTGCTCCAGAGGGAAAAGTTACAGCAGCTAAAAGTAATAAAAAGTATTTATTTATAAATGATATAAATGATTACATATTATGTTCTTATAATATTCTTATATATTATCTTATAATGGTGCCCAGTGGATAATTCTCCATGGGTTCATAATTATGGCAGCAACGGCCTGCCGTACTTCTCACTCAGCTGAATCTGAGCCCGGAGAACATCAGAACCCGGGTCAGATGGGTCAGAACCAGAACCACCCAGGAAGGTCGCCGGACTCGTTCTGCGTCAGACGTGGAACCACCATGGAGAACATTTAGGAACCGGCTCTTCAGCTGGTGAAGAACTTAATGGATCAGAACCAGCTACACCGACCCGGTTTCACCGTAAACGTCCAGAACATTTCACCAGATCATCTCATATCTGGGTGATTATCTAGGAATACTAGCAGAACCACAGCAGAACGTTAACGGAGCAGAACCGACCCGCTGGTGCTGAACTGGGTCCAGAGGGCTGGCAGGTGAACCTCTGCCGGGTCAGATCTTTACTTCTTCAGAACACCAAGGTTCTGGTCCTCATTCCTCCTATCAAGGAACATCTGGTCCAGAACCAGAAACCTGGATCCAGACAACACCGGGCTGATGACCAGTTTATCAGACCACTGGAAGACCCATCAGAACCGTCCTGATCCATCAGAACATCCTGATCCATCAGAACCGTACCCGACCTATCAGAACCGTCCTGATCCGTCAGAACATCCTGATCCATCAGAACCGTACCCGACCTATCAGAACCGTCCTGATCCGTCAGAACATCCTGATCCGTCAGAACATCCTGACCCATCAGAACCTTCCTGATCCATCAGAACATCCTGACCCATCAGAACCATCCTGACCCATCAGAACTTTCCCGACCCATCAGCGCCTTCCCGATCCATCAGAACCGTCCTGATCAGAACGGATCCCATCTCCTTGAACGGACCGACTGTTGGATCTGTGACTGCGGTCCTAGTCATATCTGACAGAACCGTGTAGAACCTCAGCTCTGATCCTGGTTCTGGTGTCATGTGGTGCTCGCCTGCCTCCTCGCCTTCATGCACTACTACTACTGGAGCGGACACGCGCACGGAGCATGTGCACGCCCCACAGCATCAGTCGATGGTCGTCAGAGATTACTGGACCGGTTCGTTCCGGGTCTCGATCGGAACCGGGTTCTGAAGCCGCTGCCAGCTCGCTACTCCGAACCGGGGCCTTCTGCGTTCACACACAGACCGAACTGGACCGAGTCCACTATCAGAAAGGGGCCGGCAGTCACGTTTCAGGACTTTCGGAACCAGGATGGACCCGATGGGACCTAGACCGCTGATTATGTGTGTGGCCGAACTTTAAGACGGAGGTCCAGAACCGGGGCGGCACACGGAGCTGGACGCTGTTAGCTTAGACAGCTAACATGCTAACGGCTCTGACCCGGCCCGGAACCGAGGCAGAGCCGGACCCAACACACGGCCCCGGCCCGGTCGGCGGTTCCGACCGCCCCGGTCCGGTCCCTGAACCCGCTGTGTGTGCCCGTGAAAAAAGATGGCGGCGGTTTCCCGCTCCGCTCCGTGCCCGTGGCGCGCGCTCCGGTCCCCGGGCTTCGCGGGCTGCGGCCCCGACACGCAGGCACGCGAGCAGCGGGGCCGCGGCCTCGGAGCGCGCAGCCACCGGTCACGGAGCGGGGAGTGCGCGGGGCCGAGGAGCGTGCTCTTACCGTGACCGGAGCCCGTGGGTGTGTCCGCGTGCCGCGGGGGTTCGGTCCGGATGACGCTGGTTCTGGTTCTGGTTCTGCTCTGGTGTTGTTGTTTATGTTGCAGGAGGCCGCGCTTTGCGCCAGCACGCACACTCTGCGGAGGCACGCAGGCAGCGCGCCAAACTGCCCACAGACCGGCGCACACGGCGCATGCGCTCAGCTGCAGCCGCTGCTGTGGACGGGCCCCAGAGCGCGTGCGAGCTGCACGGTACCGTTTGGTTCTGATCCAGTGCTGCAGGAAGGACTGTCCTACGGTGAAGAGACTTTGAGCAGCTGCTTCTTAAGCTTCCTCTACTGGATCAGAACCGGTTCTTCCTCTACTGGATCAGAACCGGTTCTTCCTCTACTGGGTCAGAACCGGTTCTTTGGGTCCCGTGTGAGCAAACCCAGAATGTGGTCAGGAACCGGGCTGCGGGTTCTGGAGCACCTCCATGCCCACCAGTGTCTTTTTAAATGAATTCCAATAAAAACAGATTAAATGTTTTATATATATATATATATATATATATATATATATATATATATATATATATATATACTGTATATATATATATATATATATATTATAATAGTCGCTCCTCTGACGTCAGATTAAAGCGTTATTAATGTTCCTGTGAGACAGGAGACCAGAGTCCGTTATCTGTGTTCCAGAATCCCAGAAAGTTCTGGTCATTAAGGAGAACTCTGGACTTTAAGGCGGTTCTGCTTTAGTCCTGCAGGGCCGGTGCTCTAAGTTCTAGAGCGGAACATTAGAACAGATTTCTCTGCTATGCAGATGACATCCAGCTCTGTCTTTGCTGTAAACTCTTCTCTCCCTGCTTCATTAATCTGCTTAACCGATAAAATCCTGGTTCACCTCCAAACTTCTGAAATTGAACAATAATAAGACAGAAATCCTCCTAGTGGAACCACATCTACATCATCCAAAGCTCCCTTTCACTTGACACCACCACCACCACCGCCTCAGGTCTGAGTCTGGGTGTCCTCCATTACAGCACCTTGTCCTCCTCTCACATTAACAACCTCACTCACTCTGCTAACTTTCCAGGGGCGCAGCACCATGGGGGCGCCAAAGTGATGGTAAAAAAAAAAAGTTTTGGTATTTTCTATATGTAGCTGCTATTGTGCTTTTCTTTAACATTTTTGAATTTCCTCAATGTTTTAAATAACATTTTAGAACAAAACATGTTAGAGTAGACGCCCTATGTCATAAGATTCCACCGTAGAATTTTGACACAAGAGGGAGCGGGGAGAAGCATCCCGCTGCAGCCTGCGGGAAGGCTGCAGCGGTAGATAGAATAGCCTACGAGTAGTGAGTTTAGTTGTCTATGGAAAATGGATAAATCAAGAAAGCTGTGGGGGGCGAAAAATAAAAAAAGGAAGAGGGAAAGGGAGATGGCATTTCAAGGGATGCAACAGCAGTTAAACAAGTGGATGGTGAAAGGCAACAGGTAGGAATTAAAGTTTGACGGCTGTGCTTGGAGGCTTGCAAATAACGTTATTCACGTTAAGAGACTAGCTAGCGATTACTAACGTAGCAGCCAAATGGGGGTTCACAGCTTGCTTAGAATGTGCAAAACCGAGGTTGCTGAGTTGAAAACTGGAAAATATAAGGCAGGAATTTGCTTAAGCGAGGCGGTGAATTGGCGGGGCGACAAGTTTTGCGCGGATCGACTGGGGGGGGGGGGGGGTAGCGTGAGTATAGCGCTGCGGGAAACCCTGTAAGGTAGCAGGTACAATACAGGACAAGAATCTGGAAAACAGATGCATAAACTGGTTTATCATGGAATCATTAATATATTTTGTTTTACCATTAGCTGTTGATGTATATAACTAATGCAATGACTTTGGTTTACCATGGAATCATGCATAGATTTGCTCCCGTTACTTAGGCTTGTATATTCATACAATATGAATATATATGAACAGACTAGCTTGTGTTTGCTAACAGTGGGAATGTAGCAGCCAAATGGGGGTTTACAGCTAGCTTCTAGCTTAATGCAAAACCAATGTCGCTGCGCTGACATAGTGGAAAATATAAGGTAGCATGTACAATAAATGACCAGAATCCAGAAAACATAACTTATGCAGTAACTCATGCATAAATAATATGCAATAAAGATGTTGTTTTACCATTAGCTGTTCATGTTAGCTGTGCTGTCAGACATGTAGGCTGCTTTACATTTGTTGGGTGACATGGAAGCTGTAATTACAGGGTCACATCTCTCTCTCTAAAGGTCTGTGCTAAGGCTATCCATATTTCTACTTTTTAAAATCCAAAATGTGAATGTAATTTCAACAGCAGCAAAACCTTACTGCATAATAGTTGTCTTATCTGATGCCATCACTAGGCTGATTTAGAAAGGCTGCATTAAGTTGCATTGGTTATAATGATAATGTTAATGTTTGTCAATTTGCAACTGTTTATTATGTGTTAACATTGTTAATAATATACCATCTAATTATTATTATGGTAGGCCTACAGTGGCTGATATACTTTAAAATAAACCTTTATTATTTAAAGACCATACATGATGATGTCTGGCACTTATTTATTTTAATCCGGGGGGGCAAAACTGATGCTGCATACCCCTCTTATACTGGGTAGTTGCGCCCCAGTAACTTTCACTGACGCAGTATCAGTCACCTTCCTCTCTCCCCTGGTTCCACCTGCACTCTTGTCCACAGTCTGGTCACTTCCCGCATTGATTGCTGCACACGTGTCAAACTCGAGGCCCGCGGGTAGAATCCGGCCCTCAAGAGCCAGAGAAGGCACATCATTGCATGAAGTAGACACATAAATCCCTTTAAAGTGTATAAAGTGACTAAAACTGTGCCTCCTTTAGTGGATGTTGATTTTTTTTAACTGTGTAGTGACAGCATCCTGCCACCAGATGTCAGTTTTCCCTCAACACATAAAAACAACCCAGAAATGTCCAAAAAGAGAAGAAGTGATGCAGAATGATGAGTTTAAAGTGTAACTCACCCCAATATCACCTTTTTTGCAGATAAACTGGGCCTAAGGTGCTACTTTTATGTTACTGTGCATTTTTTAAAATATTTTATGGAGGCGGCCTGTTAATTCTACCTGTCTCATCCAGTAAGGCCCGCCTCACCCGGCTCAGAGATTTGGCAGCAAAGGAAGAAAACAATTACCAGAGTCAAAACACTTATAATATGCATATATTTATTACAATTGAAATTCCAAAGGGAGACAAACACTTACAATGTTACTATAAAGTTCATTTAGTATGTTACCGAAGTCCCCCTCTACGGCCATTGTTAGCATCTGTCTACCCGAAAACCCCCAATCGCTTGTCTATTACAGGCGCTCTGCTCCTCACGGAGTGACTGGGGGGGGGGGGGGGGTCCACGCACACACAGTCTCCAGGCGCCCATCTTCCCACAAGCAAAACAGATCCTCAAGTGTCAACTCAGGAACTAACTTTTAATTAATAACACAGGATGTATTTTAGGAGTTAACTGAGATAAACATTAAGAACATTAAAAAGCTTTCAAACCGTATTCCATTTTGAAAGTTCCCCCATCAGACCTCCCACGCTTCTTCATGGTTTCTACAAGATCTTGAATGAATTTATTGCTGCAAACCTCCCCCTTTCCACGCCACACAGTTTTAGTGATTACCAGGTAACTCTTTGTGCTGATTATATATTTCCATAACAATTTCTATGTGAACTGAACTGAAATTATGAAATCAAAAGTATTATCTATATAGGTGTAACCAGCCCTTTTAAGGATTCCATGGTGCCAAAGTGGCCCAATATAGAAATGAGTTTGACACCCCTGGATTACTGTAACTCTGGATTACTGTAACAATGGATTACTGTAACTATGGATTACTGTAACTCTGTATTACTGTAATTTTGGATTACTGTAACTCTGGATTACTGTAACTCTGGATTACTGTAACTCTGTATTACTGTAATTTTGGATTACTGTAACTCTGGATTACTGTAACTCTGTATTACTGTAATTTTGGATTACTGTAATTTTGGATTACTGTAACTCTGGATTACTGTAACTCTGGATTGCTGTAATTTTGGATTACTGTAACTCTGGATTACTGTAACTCTGTATTACTGTAATTTTGGATTACTGTAACTCTGGATTACTGTAACTCTGTATTACTGTAATTTTGGATTACTGTAACTCTGTATTATTGTAATTTTGGATTACTGTAACTCTGGATTACTGTAACTCTGGATTACTGTAATTTTGGATTACTGTAACTCTGGATTACTGTAACTCTGTATTACTGTAATTTTGGATTACTGTAACTATGGATTACTGTAACTCTGTATTACTGTAATTTTGGATTACTGTAACTCTGGATTACTGTAACTATGTATTACTGTAATTTTGGATTACTGTAACTCTGGATTACTGTAACTCTGGATTGCTGTAATTTTGGATTACTGTAACTCTGGATTACTGTAACTCTGTATTACTGTAATTTTGGATTACTGTAACTCTGGATTACTGTAACTCTGTATTACTGTAATTTTGGATTACTGTAACTCTGGATTACTGTAATTTTGTATTACTGTAACTCTGGATTACTGTAACTCTGGATTACTGTAACTCTGGATTACTGTAACTCTGGATTACTGTAATTTTGTATTACTGTAACTCTGGATTACTGTAACTCTGGATTACTGTAATTTTGTATTACTGTAACTCTGGATTACTGTAACTCTGGATTACTGTAATTTTGGATTACTGTAACTCTGGATTACTGTAACTCTGGATTACTGTAATTTTGGATTACTGTAACTCTGGATTACTGTCACTCTCTTCTTGTCAGTCTTCCTCAAAAATCCCTTCAGCAGCTTCAGGCAGAACTCAGCAGCTGGCATCATTTCTAGAATCTTCTCTTTCCATCACATCAGTCCTGCAGCAGCTCCACTGGCTACCTGTCAGCTTCACAATTCAGTTCAAAATCCTCCTACTTACTTTTAAAGTTATCAGTCTCTCCCCTCCATTTCTCTCTGATCTACTTCAGATTTCTGCTCCCTCTGGCGTACTTAGATCTTCTTCTACCTCGTTGTTCCTTCAGCACCGTGGTACAGAGCTTTTTCTTGAGTTCACTACCCCTGGCATCTGCAAGATAAGATAGTCTGCAATACTGAGTCTTTGTTCTTGTTCAAATCAAAACTCAAAACCCACATGTTCAAGATTCATTATGATTTTCTGTTACTTTCCTGGGTGAAGTTGGTGTTGTTTCTTTTAATTTACCACTTATTGTTTTTATCTGTACAGTGTCCTTGACTGTTTTGAAAGGCACTTGAAATAAAATGTGTTATTATTAAATTAGGGCCGGACGATAATTCAACAAGAATATATATCGATGGATAGAAAAAAGGTCAATAAAAAGTTTAACAGAATAACAGTTTTCCTTCCTTTTGCATTCTAGCCATGTTGGTTAATATTACATCATTACTTCCTCCCAACCAATCACAACGCAGACACGGGAAGCTCCGCCCCTTCAAAGATTTCAGAGAGCACGCGTTCATTTTTCTTTTTTTAAAACTTTTAGTTTTGGTAAAAGTTGGTTGAATAAAGGGTTGAGTTTGAATTCAGTGATTGTGTCTGTATCTAAAAATAGATCTCTAAAATAAATGTTTTTAATTTGTTGATAATTATCTATATCAATCAATATTTCTATTTTATCTGTATGCTTTTTTTCTGGATTAACCAGCCCTAGTACAGATTTAACAGCTTTTACAGTTCAGTGTACCACGATGTATTATAAAGTAGTTATACAATAGATCCAGATCTAGAGAAGATGTTAGAACCCGACACCATGCATGTTTATTCTACATCTATTAAATTCAGAATTTCACTCTGCAGGCATGTTTTACACAGTTCCCCTGCTCAGAACATAACAGTATGTTCTGGTCCCGGTAGAGTTGGGTTACTGATAGACGTTAATGATCCAAACCTTCGTCTTCAGAACCGGCTCTGAGAACTGGACCGACCTGAGGATGAGAAACGCTCAGGTGTCCAGGGGGAATTGCTGCAAAGCTCAGATGTGATTTTATTTAAGCGCTTTTTATCCGTTTCTCTTCTGGGTTCTGGTGGAGAAATGAAGGACCGAACCGCACCATCAGAACCAGAACCAGAGCCAAGGGTGTTCTAGTCAAGAATGAATGTAGAGAGAAAACTTTAAAATGAACCTGATGTTTCTGTAGAGAAAAGGTTCTCTCGGTTACTCCAGAACTTTTATGGGTTCTTGGTCGATTTCTATTCATACACTTTGAAGTTAACTACAACTAGGAAGGCAGAACCGATCCGGATGCAGTTCCAGAATTTATTGCTGACATTTATGCTGATGTGGATCTGTGTTCTGTTTGGTTCTGTAAGAGAAGAGAAACAGTGACTCAGCAGGAGCTACAACCAACCACCACCAAGTGAACAAGGTTCTGTTGGTCTGTACTTTAGAATTGAACCAGAACCACTTGGCATTTAGTTTTCATCCAACAGAATTAAGTTCTGTTGTGAGAGAAATCTGCAGACTGGTACCTCCATCACAATCAGAACCAGTTGGACCTCTGTAAACAACTGGGCTGCCACCACGCACAGGGCGGACCGGGTCCAAACAGTGGTTCTGATAAATGGAGGGCCAGCTCTGAACTGTGTTTACTAAAACTGGAGAAGTAAAGCGGTTCTGATCAGTGGCCTGAGAAATCCAGAACCTTCAGACGGAACCTGCAGAGACAGGACACTGACTCTGGGTGTCTTTGGTTCCAGGTGTTGTCTGATCAGAACCCCAGAAAAACCACGGTCCAGTATTCTAATGACCACATCAAGTTCTGGTTCTGTACGCCTGGCTTCAGAACCCATAAACAATGAAGGAGCTCCAGAACCAGAGGAACATGACTGCATCAGAGGGATCCCACCTGTGACCTCCCACCACTGAAAGACTGTCTAGGACGGGTTCTAGGAAATGTTCTGCTCTAATCTGGAGGTTCCGGATGATCCAGTTTCTCTGCCCTTCACTCTAAAGCTGAGCCGGTAGCGGGCAGTGACCGCAGCTGGCCACCAGGGGGCGGTCATCAGCTGACCATGGTTTGATCCATGGTTTAACAGAACCTGTTGTTCACTGGTCTGAAGATGGTTGGTCCAATCAGAGCCTGCCCTGCCACCTGTGGCTGATTACCTGGCGCATCACCTGGAGAGCTTCTCAGCGGTCCCAGAGGTGTTCGCCTGCAGGCAGCAAGATGATCCACTGCAGCCAGGTGAGGAGACAGCTCAGGTGTCCCAAAGGAACATTTGTTCTGAAGCTGTTTGGACCAGAACCTGATGATGGTGAAGAACGCAGGTTTCATTTTTAGAGAAAGCATCTCCTGAAGCCTTCAGAGAAATGAATCACTGACCCACGAGTCCTCACCGTATCTGGTTCAGATGACCCGGTTCCCTTCTGGAAGGAGTTCCTTAAATTATTACTGACCAGACCAGAATCATTCATACCCCAGTAGATTCTGATCCACGCTGTTTTCAGTTATTTTCCTTAAATACGTCCTTTATTTCCACTAAAGTGGATCCCTTCCTGCTGGACGCTGTCAGCGCTGGAAACAGAAGCCTTTATTCTTTGTTCACATGACCTGGCCCAATAAACCTGGTTCTGAACTTTGGTTCTGATTGGACCTGAGACCTTTAAAAGATCATTAAACTCTGTTCAGACGTCCTGATGATCCAGTGGATCGGTTCTGGTCAGAGTCCTACTGAGTCTCTGGACCGTTGAGATGTTCAGGAAGAAGTCGGACACCAGTGCTCAGATAAATTCTCTTTAATGTTGATAAAGTCAGCAGATCAACTTCCTGTTTGGATTAAATGAGCTCTGATCGGATCAAAAAAGTTATATTATCTGAAACAGCCAATCAGCAACAGGTTACAAGTGAGCTCTAAAACACTTTGACAACATTGAAAATATTAATATTTCAATAAAATGCTCGCTCTCTGTTGTCATGATAACGGTTGGACAGTCACAGTCTGTACACCAAACTACCCACAAGCCTCGGCATGACCCTGACCTTCAGAATCACTAGTAGCGCTCATTTCTACCCTAAACACATGGAGATGTCTCCATGACCTAACAGGAAGGGGCGGGGCTAGGGCAGGCAGCCAATCAGAGCAGCTCGTACTGCCGCAGGTGCATGCGCTGGATGATGTCACGGCAGTCGTTGAAGACGCGGCGGATGTTCTCGGTGTCGATGGCGCAGGTAAAGTGGGGGTAGCAGTAATGTTTGCCGTCACCGCTGGCCGTACTGATCCTCTGGAACGTGGAGAACAAGTCATGTGTTAGAAAGAACATGTCACATGCAACACGGCTGCTCAAACATGTGAGCGTGAAGCTGTTGATGAGGTTCTGCCTGAGTTCTGATCCTGACAGATAATTGCTTTACCACCTGAGCACCATGTCCATGGGATTACCAGCCACTGGGAGAAAAAGAACCACGAGAGAACCAGATGTTCTGGACAAGGAACCAACACCTGACTGCACGGGTTTACATATCTGACCTCTGCTCAGGTAAAGAACCTCCCTCTGCTTTCAATTCAATTCAATTTCATTTATATAGCGCCAATTCATGAAGCATGTCATCTCAAGGCTCTTTCCAAAATCAAATTCAATCAGATTATACAGATTGAGTCAGATTGCTGTTCCCTACAGGAGGGAGGCATCACTGCCATCACCCTCATCATCCTTGTTAATATCTCCATCATCATCATCATCTTCATCTTCATTGTCATCATCATCATCATCATCCTTGTTAATATCTCCATCATTATCATCATCATCATCTCCATCATCATCGCCATCATCATCATCTCTATCATCATCATCCTCATCCTCATTTCTATTATCCTCATCATCATGAGACGACTCTCCCTGTGGCTCTACGGTTCCCCAGGAGTGAATGCTGCTTGTCGGGACTTTGAAGCAATCAACTGGTTTTCTTATATAGGAACATTTTTGACCAATCTGTATAATCAGATTGAATTTGACTTTGTAAAGAGCCTTGAGATGACATGTTTCATGAATTGGCGCTATATAAATAAAATTGAATTGAATTGAATCATCATGATCCTCATCCATCATCATCATCATCCTCATCTCCATCATCATCTTGCTTGTCATTTTATTCTGTCTCTATCCAATGTTTTAACCTGCTGACTAAAGCATGACACTTGCATTGTCGTTTTTATGCTTTAACTAAACCCTTTGTTACTGCTGCTGGTGCCTAATAACTGCTGCTTCCCCTGACTAATTTTATTTGTATTATTGCTTCTTTACTGTTGCTGCTTTTTTGCTGCAATGGACTAACACAGCCCTAATACGTTCTTCTGACTCTTGTTTAACGCATTGTTTATAATATTTTATGCTTCCTTTAGGGTGCCACTGTACAACTGGTAAACAGGACTTCAGATGAAAACTAGCCTTTGGCCACCTCTGGCATGTTACAGGTTAATGTCATCAACATCCACTGTCCTGGTAAATAAATACATTTATCATCATCATCCTCAAAGAGTTTTTACCAGGAACTCGTCTCTGATGAAGAACTTTGCTCTGGTCACTTGAGGGTCTTCCTCAGCAACTGGAACAGCTGGGAAAGACACACACATGGATGTTGGGAAGTGTTCTGTGTTCCTCACGTGTCTGTCTTCACACGCGTGTTGGTTCTTACAGTCAGGAGGAACCTGGTAGTTCCTGTACTCCGGGAAATAATCCTCCAGTTTAGACTTTCCTGCCAGAATCTTGTCAGCCAGCACGTCCTGCTTGTTCAGGAACAGAATCACTGAGATGGTCTTCAGAAACCTGCAGCCAATCACGGAGCAGGGTGAGGTTAATCTGGCCAATCACAGCTCAGGGAGCTTTAGATGCTGTTCAGATGCTGGCACCTGTTGGTCCAGATGGATCTGAACAGGTCCAGGGACTCTCGGAGGCGGTTGGTGGAGTTGTCCTCTCTGATGACCATGTTGTAGCTGCTGCTGGCTGCCACGAAGATGATGGCCGTCACGTCTGAAGGAAACAAACCCACCTGAGTTCTGCTAGAACCCGATCCAACCGAGCACCGCTTATTGACCAATACTGCTGCCCCTACCGTTGAAGCACTGGATCCACTTCCTGCGCTCATCCCTCTGACCACCTACATCAAACATACTGACACACACCTGTCAGTCTGCAGCTCGGAACGTCATGGTACTGACCCGAGGTCCAGAACACAGAACCAAGGAAACAGAACACGGGCCTGAACTTACTGGAAGTTGACTTTGTCCACCTGAAACCTGGTCTCAATGATCCCTGAGGTCAGTACCCTGCAGCGCAGCAAGTCCTGCAGAAGAAGAAGAGTGAGCCGGAGTCATGGTGGATGCTGCAGCCTGATTGGCCGGTCTCTCACCTGGTCCGTAGGTGTGTAGTCAGCCCTCCTGACAGAGTCCAACCGATCCAGGAAGCTGGAACAGAGAACACATGAGGACCAGAACAGCAGGCAGTGAATTTAACTATAAAGGCTTTAAAGGTGTCTCCAGGTAAAGGCCTGTGATGTCACAGCGCTGGTGGGAGGAGCTTAACATTGAGTATGGGTCTTACTACTGAGCGCAGTCGATTAGCTGATATTCATTGGAGCGTTCGAAGCAGGCCTTGACGCCGTCATCCTCCCACAGTTTCTGGGTATGCTCGAAGAAGTCCTGACAGACAGAAAGAGCTGTGAGCGCCCCCTGCAGGCTGGAGGGGGACAGAACAACGAGCTGGTGCTGCTCTGAGTCTGCTGACTTCCTGTTCATCCCACCAATGGACCATACAGGCCAAGTTACGTCCCAACCGGACCCTTCCTCACCGAGGAGGTCCTTTAGTGTCATTTGGTACTGGGTCGTTATTTTTAACTGGGTCACCTTCAGTGGTTTACATAAATGCGAGTGGGAACAGATTGCATCTTTGTAACAGTGTTGGTCACAAAGATCCTGTTTAATGGCTTCTTAGCTGGTTGGTTCAGCTCAGATCTCCAGATGTTTATGAAAAGAATCAGAGCCACAGGGAAAGGAGCATCCAGCCTGCCGTCAGCAACCAGAGCCAGCAGCCAGGCGCTGGCTCTGGTTGGGAGGGAGGATCATGGTATGGGACAGGGTCCGTCGGTACAGCTCATTTTCCCCTCTGTGATGGCAGGTCACTCCATTAAAGTCCACCAGAGATTTAGGAGAAGCATCTCCTGCAGTCAAGACCACATCTTTACCGGGGATGAAAAGGGAAAAACACTTTCCAGCTCCAGCTGCTGGACGGCCCATGTCCTCAGAACCTGAAGACCAGCTTTGTCAGACCATGCTGTCCCCAGATTAGAGTCATCACAGGTCAGCAGGTACAGCGTCCTCTCTTTGGATGGCTCGTTCTGTGAGACCGTCCCTGATTGGACGGCAGCGACAGCGCTGCTAGGCACACACGTGTCTCTCTAACCAATCAGCTGCAGCATCAGAGACAGCAGAGGAAGAGTGGAGACACTTGTTTTGTGTTTCTGTGGCCCTTGGAGGCGAGCCGTTTGGATAATGAGGCCTCAGGTGGCTCTCAGGTGTGTGTGTCTCAGGTGAACTCGTTACATCATGTCATTAACATCATTAAAACAAACAAGCAGGTCTCCTGGGGCAGCTTTAGAGCACTTCAACCTCCTCTGCCTGTTCAGGACTGGGTGCTACCTGTGTGTGTGTAGCTGCAGCTGGGCGAGAACATTTTCGCTCATTTTACTATAAAGTGAGGCTCGTTATTTCATTTATTCTAGCCTAGGGGTCATGGGTCAGGACTAAGGAGCCAGTTAGGTTCAGGTTAGGGTCCTCACTGCGTGCATTAAACAAGCATGTGTGTTTTCTCCTGGGTCTCCAGTGTTGCGGCAGGAAACATTAAGTGACACTTTCAACGTTTCCACTGGAGCAGGAAGCAGCTGCCAGAGAAACAGTGAAACGTTGTGGAACCCAACGCATCCGAACAGAACCGCAGACACAAGAGCACCGACAGGGAGCAGGTTCCTGCTCAGCAGAGGTCAGTAACCTGGCCAGGCTCTGCTGCAGTGTGACATCACTGATCACATGACTCACCTGGGTGGAGGTGGGGGTTTACCTCGGTGTATTCGAAGTCTAAAAGGGGAGCGATGCTCTTAATGTAGTCCACCCTGAACTGGTTGTTGGGGTTACCCAGAGAGACGGGCGGAGTCAGCGCGCTCATGGCCGACACGATGGTCTGAAACACACAGAGGTGGAAGCTGATTGGCTGATGGAGCCGTCAGTCACCTGCACAGGTGATCCATTGAGAGCAGAGGCAGAAGAACCGGAGTTCTCAGCTTTAAATCAGTGCTGCAGCATCAGGAACCTGCTGGGAGAACCTGACCCAGGTAGACATCAACCACACCAGTTCAGTCCATCTAAACCTGCAGCGTTCCTCTGAACAGAACCAAAGTATTCATGGAAACTGGACAGCAGATGGAAAAACTGGTGCTGGTAAACTGGACCAAGCAGAACCAAACATGCTGGTCCTGAATGTCACACTAACCTTACCTGACATCACTTAACTCGACCTGGACCTCGACCTGAAGGTCACCTGAATGTCAGGTGACCAAACCTAAAGGTCACCTGACTATGACGTCACAGCCCCAGCACGTCCATCACGTGAGTCTTTATGGTGACACGGTTCCTGGCCAGACCTTCAGATGACAGCTGAGACATGTCCTAGGGTCAAAGGTCCAGCTGGCGTGGACCTGGACGATCATGATGGAGCCAGGAACACTTTGGACCCATCTCAAACCTTTCTGCATGAGCTCCCTCTGTCGGCATGGGACTCACCACGATGGCGTCCTTCACGTTCTTCCTGATGTCCTGACCCTTCTCCTGCTTCTCCCTGGGAACAGTTCATTAGAACAAAGGTTAGTCGTTACCCTCTGCATAAAGGTTCTCAGAAGGTTCTGGTTCTACAGAACCACCATCAGAGACTCACTCAGCGTTGAAACCGTCAACGTGAAGAATCCTCATCTGCTTTACGATGGTGCTTTTACCTGATTCTCCTGCACCTGCACAACCACAGAGAAGACAGAGGAGAGAAAGACGGACACAGACAGAAGGACACGGAGAACAAATGAAGTCTCAATGGTTAAAGTCCAGGACTGATGAGATCAGGAAGAAAATACGTGATTAGCAGAACAGACAGGTGGCCAGGCAGAGAGACAGGTGGCCAGGCAGAGAGACAGGTGGCCAGGCAGAGAGACAGGTGGCCAGGCAGAGAGAGAGAGAGGTGGCCAGGTAGAGAGACAGGTGGCCAGGCAGAGAGACAGGTGGCCAGGCAGAGAGACAGATGGCCAGGTAGAGAGACAGGTGGCCAGGCAGAGAGACAGGTGGCCAGGCAGAGAGAGAGAGGTGGCCAGGTAGAGAGACAGGTGGCCAGGTAGAGAGACAGGTGGCCAGGTAGAGAGACAGGTGGCCAGGCACAGAGACAGGTGGTCAGGCAGAGAGAGAGAGGTGGCCAGGCAGAGAGACAGGTGGCCAGGTAGAGAGATAGGTGGCCAGGCAGAGAGACATGTGGCCAGGCAGAGAGAGACAGGTGGACAGGTAGAGAGACAGGTGGCCAGGCAGAGAGATAGGTGGACAGGTAGAGAGACAAGTGGACACGTTGAGAGACTGGTGGCCAGGTAGAAGGACAAGTGGCCAGGCAGAGAGAGAGAGGTGGCCAGGCAGAGAGACTGGTGGCCAGGTAGAAGGACAAGTGGCCAGGCAGAGAGAGACAGGTGGCCAGGTAGAGAGACAGGTGGCCAGGCAGAGAGGCAGGTGGCCAGGAAGAGAGACAGGTGGCCAGGCAGAGAGAGAGAGGTGGCCATGTAGAGAGACAGGTGGCCAGGCACAGAGACAGGTGGCCAGGTAGTGAGACAGGTGGCCAGGCAGAGAGAGAGAGAGGTGGTCAGGCAGAGAGACATGTGGCCAGGTAGAGAGAAAGGTGGCCAGGCAGAGACAGGTGGCCAGGCAGAGAGAGACAGGTGGCCAGGCAGAGAGACAGGTGGCCAGGTAGAGAGACAGGTGGCCAGGTAGAGAGACAGGTGGCCAGGCAGAGAGACAGGTGGCCAGGCAGAGAGAGAGAGGTGGCCAGGTAGAGAGACAGGTGGACAGGTAGAGAGACAGGTGGACAGGTAGAGAGACAGGTGGCCAGGCAGAGAGATAGGTGGACAGGTAGAGAGACAAGTGGACAGGTTGAGAGACTGGTGGCCAGGTAGAAGGACAAGTGGCCAGGTACAAGGGACAGGTAGTGAGACAGGTGGCCAGGCAGAGAGAGAGAGAGGTGGTCAGGCAGAGAGACATGTGGCCAGGTAGAGAGAAAGGTGGCCAGGCAGAGACAGGTGGCCAGGCAGAGAGAGACAGGTGGCCAGGCAGAGAGACAGGTGGCCAGGTAGAGAGACAGGTGGCCAGGTAGAGAGACAGGTGGCCAGGTAGAGAGATAGGTGGACAGGTAGAGAGATAGGTGGACAGGTAGAGAGATAGGTGGACAGGTAGAGAGACAAGTGGACAGGTTGAGAGACTGGTGGCCAGGTAGAAGGACAAGTGGCCAGGTACAAGGGACAGGTAGAGAGACAGGTGGCCAGGTCGAGAGACAGGTCGACAGGTAGAGAGACAGGTCGACAGGTAGAAGGACATGTGGCCAGGTAGAAGGACAGGTAGAGGGACAGGTGGCCAGGCAGAGAGACAGGTAGACAGGTAGGACAGGTGGAGAGGTGTCTCACCCAGCAGCAGGAGTCGGTGTGTGGCTTTATAAGCTTGTCGTTCTTTCTGCAGCTGCTTCTCGATCTTCTTGTTTGCTTCTCTTTTGGCTTTTTCATCCAGTCGTTCTTCGTCCGTCTTCCCTCCTAAACAACCCATCTCTAGAACCACTGGAACCAGGAAACAAGCCACAATAAGCAGGCGGAAGTTCCAGTAGAACAGAACCAGTCGGAGACCCACTTACAGCAGAGATGATCCAAACATCCAGAACAAAAGATCTGAAACTAATGTTTTTTTTCTAATAATGAAATCAGATAAAACTAAAATCCAGAAATTCATAAATAATCCAGTAAAACTGAGTCATTAAAACCAGCCTCAATCTGGAGGCACATTGCTTTCTGCTCGGGTTCTGACCCGTGACATCACACCTGCCATGACATCACTGGCCGTATCTCAGCTGGCTCACCTGAGCCGGTCTCAAACCGGGTCTGTCTGGTTAGTCGTTTTAAATCCAGCAGCATGAAAGGAACCAGTCAGAAAATAGTCTCTCTAGATTCTGCAGGCCCGTAAACACAGACATCTGACTGGATCAGAACCTGGACCGGACCAGGGCTGCCGTCTGCTCTTACCTTGAACCAGGAAAAGAGCAGCTCCGCTCCACTGACCTGTAGCTGCTGGAAGTCGGCGACCCGTCTCGGCTCTGAAGGTCCAGATCAGCTTCTCTCTCCGTCGTCCATCCAAGTCCACTAAAACCCAGTCACAGAACCAGCTGCATGCTCTGAGCCGTGGTCCAGTTCAGAGAGGCAGAGCTCCTGCAGCGAGTGTGCCGTCTGCTTAGTGAACACCTGAGCAGCTCCGTCTCCCACCTGGCCCCCCCTCTCTGATGGCGCCTCATTAGGACGCTTCTCCCTCGGCTCTTTGGGGGATTTCTCTGTTTTTCTCTAAGCTGCTTGACGACCAGCAGCAGACTCACAAACACAAACTGCTCTGGTTCTGTTTCTGCCGGGACTTTGGTCCAAAGTCAGTCCTGAAGAACCGACGTCCTGCACGTCCCAGATGTTCCTCTGTCTGGGTCAGGTAAACGGGTCATGAGCAGGTCTCACCTGGGGAGAACGGTGCAGACAGCAGTCAGAGGATGACGTGTTTGTTGGTTCTGATCAGAACCTGGTGGTACCTGGTCTGCTTAGGTTCTGACACGCTCTACAAACCGGCTGCACTGGGCCCAATAAACTCTGTTCTCACATTCAGCACCACGGCCCTACGCCGGCCAGACTTTACAGATAAACACCTCGGCATACCCACAATCCTCTGGGGTCACATCTACAGAAACCCAAACCAGTCTGTGTTGCAGGGAAGGAATACATCCAGAACCTTCTGACCTGTTTGTGTGTTTTTGTGGTGTTTATGTCCTGAAATGCAAAGGATGCGGTGCTCCATGGACCAGAACCACCGTCCATCTCTCTCCAGGCGTCACGTAGGGCTGCGTCTGGCTGTGGAAGTTCTGGGAAGTTTCAGAGGCTCGCCTGCAGCCATGTTGCTCTTCCCCTCCTTCTGGGCCAACTGGCTGACCTGCTCCACCTCCACCATGAAGGTCTCCTCCAGATCTCTGGTGTTTCCCCTGCAGGCTCACTGCTTCTGACCGGAGCGCTGTATGCCCGCCGTCTTTAGTGGTTCTGCCGGGTCAGACTCAGACAACACAGTGCGGCCTCTCAGCTCGTGCTCCCGAGGACCGGCACCTTGTTTCTACTGCTGGGTGGAAACATGGAGGACGTCTCAGAGATCAACCTGACGCTGCAGCCCCGGTGCATCGCCACAATGACCAGATCAACACGGCCAGGAAGGATGGACTCCTCCGCCAGCAGGTCTATGATGGGATGGCAGGACCGGCTCCAGGCGGCCCAGCCAGACGTCTCCAAACCGGTTCTGCCACTACTGTAGCAACCCTCAGTAGAACCCGTGTCCAGGATCTGCACCCTTCACTGATCCATTCTCCTTTGCTGGCCTGCTTCCCCCCTCAGATAAACGCTGGTTCTGGCATGGAAACTAGAACACGCCGCCTTCCAAAGGAGAATAGCAGAACCTTAGTTTGGGGGACTTTTCGTCTTGGCGTTCAGACGTAGAAAACATAGAACGTTGCTGGCCCCAGCGGCCTGGATCAGAGGCCTAAGGGTCTTCTGCCTGCTTCGCTGCTCCTCTCCAGCCGCCACCCCGTCCTCATTTAGGGGTGGCTGTCCTGCGCTGGGTCCCCCTTCAGTACTAGAGGATGTCCAGAAATCTGCAGCTGTGGAAGGTTTCAGAGTTACTCTTCTTCCGTTTATCCGGGGTCGGGCAGCAGCCTTAGTAGGGAGGTCCAGACTTCCCTCTCCCCAGGCCAAGGCGTTCCCAGCCCAGTAGAGAGACATCGTCCCTCCAGCGTCTCCTGGGTCGTCCTCTGGGTCTCCTCCTGGTGGCTGGACCCCCTCACCAGGAGGCGTCCTGACCAGATGCCACCTCAGCTGAAACCCTGCTCTCTTTTACATTAGACTTATTTATTCGGGACATTAATCTCTTCTGTGCAGACTGTAAATGAGCCAGATTAGATTTTGACTTCTTAGATTTAGAGCCAGGTTAGAGCGTAGTCTGTAGTCCCAACGCAGGAAGACTAAACAACACGACATAACGACAATATTCAACATGCAGACAAATTACATCAATTCAATTCAATTTTATTTATATAGCGCCAATTCATGAAACATGTCATCTCGAGGCATTTTACAAAGTCAAAATCAATCAGATTATACAGATTGGTCAAAAATGTCCTATATAAGGAAACCAGTTGATTGCTTCAAAGTCTCTCCAAGCAGCATTCACTCCTGGAGAAGCGTAGAGCCACAGGGAGAGTCGTCTGCATTGTCCATGGCTTTGCAGCAATCCCTCATACTGAGCAAGCATGAAGCGACAGTGGAAAGAAAAAACACCCATTAGCGGGAAGGAAAACCTCCAGCAGAACCAGAACCAGGCTCAGTATGAACGGTCATCTGCCTCGACCGACTGGGGGTTACAGAAGACAGAGCAGAGACACAACAAGAGAGACAAAAAAGCACAGAAGCACACATTGATCCAGTAATCTGTTCTACATTAGATGGTAATAGTGGTGATCTGTCTTCTCTGGATGATGTCACAGTTAACAGAACGCCAGACCAGGTGTACCTACTATGAAGAAAAAAGAGAGAACAAAAAGTTATAATCAGAAATTATGACAAGCAATGCTTAATTGAAGAACAGTAGAACTCAGAGTGAGAGAAATAGACCCTGATGTCCTCCAGCAGCCTAAGCCTATAGCAGCAAAACTATAGAGGTAGCTCAGAGTAACATGAGCCACTCTAGTTATAAGCTTTGTGCGAACATGACGGAGAACATTTAAGAAACCGTTTCAGGTGCTTTTAGAAAGTTTAGTTAAAGTTTCTACTGTTGTAGTTCACTAATTAGATCTAGTTTGTAGTCCAACTCGTCTGGATTCGGCTGCTTTCCTCTAACGTCTTCTTCTATGTTCTATTCATCACTTTGAATTGTCTCCTTGCTGAAATGTGCAACAAATAATCTGGCCTCATGTCCCCCCCCCAAATCCCCAGCACTGACCCACAGGGGACCTCATGGTCCGATGGGCCTCAGAGCTCAAGGAGGTGATGCGGGTCCCAGTTAGTTTGGGTCGGTCAGCACCACCAACGAGCATCGAGGAAAGCTGACAGGTTGATAAACCCAAAAGGACGGGCCCCTGAACGCCACGGGTCCCTGAACATCATGGGGCCCCTGAACGTCATTGGGCCCCTGAACGTCATGGGGCCCCTGAACGTCATTGGGCCCCTGAACACCACGGGCCACTGAACGCCACAGGTCCCTGAATGTCATGGGGTCCCTGAACACCACGGGCCCCTGAACGTCATGGGGCCCCTGAATGCCATGGGGTCGTTGAACTTCATGGGGTCCCTGGACGTCATGGGGCCCCTGAACGTCGCCGGCCCCTGTAAGTCATGGGGTCCCTGAACGTCGCCGGCCCCTGAACGTCATTGGGCCCCTGAACACCACGGGCCCCTGAACGTCATGGGGCCCCTGAATGCCATGGGGTCGTTGAACTTCATGGGGTCCCTGGACGTCATGGGGCACCTGAACGCCACAGGCCCCTGTACGTCATGGGGCCCCTGAACGCCACGGGTCCCTGAACGTCGCCGGCCCCTGAACTTCATGGGGCCCCTGAACTTCATGGGGCCCCTGAACGTCGCTGGCCCCTGAACGCCGTGGGTTCCTGTAAGTCATGGGGCCCTGGTTTGAGGGGGCTGCTCTGAGCAGAAGTTCTTCCTCTGCTGATCTCAGGTCTGTTTTAGAGCCTCTGTCTCCACCTGGTGGTCGCCCAGCGGCAGCACAGCTCACATCACCGCCCCATCGTAAACAGCAGCAACCATCACCACACAGAATTTAAATCATCTTTATTTGTTCAGGACAGGAAGTGCTTCAGTCTTTTTGAAAGAGAAAATTGATCAGAAACAAAAAGATCAGTTTAGTGAGAAGATCCTGGAGGTTCTCCTCCTCAGCTATTAAACACAAGAACATCTGAGTGTCTCTTCTGATCTGCTGTGGCCTCTTCTTTACTGGCTGGATGAACATGCTGTTTTCAACTGGTCAGGTTCCACAGTCTCCAGCCTGAGGAGAGAGATCATCCAGGTCTGAATACATCTAATCCAGACCTTAGAAGTTCTGAATGCATCTAAACCACATTCTAGAAAGTCCAAATCCATCTAAACCACGTTCTAGAAGGTCCAAATCCATCTAAACCAGACCCTAGAAGGTCTGAATGCGACTAAACCAGATCCTAGAAGGTCGACATTCACCTAATCTAGATACTAGAAGGCCCGAATGCATCTACTCCAGATCCTGAAGCTCCTAAATACATCTAAACCAGACCCTGAGTATCTAGATCCATCAAATATGAACCAAACTGGGAACAAATCAAAAGAGGTAAGATAGCCTTTTTGGATCTCACAGCGGATAAATTCACGTCACATCGGCTCTTATAATGAAAAGAAGGTGCCAGAGGAGGAAAAGGTGCATGAGGTATATACAGTGTGTCCACATATATACAGTGGATCGAGAAAAAAAAAGAAATAAAGAAGAGATTTAAGGTGACTTATATACATACGGATACATATGGATAAACGACAATCCAGATGGTGGCAGTCTGCAGGTATCTAAACCCAGTCCTCCAGTTCTGAACCAGAACCAAACGTCCTGAAGACGTCAAACCCGTGTTGGAACAACATCCATCCACCCTACCGGCTCACCTAGTCAGGAAGGACTCATGGTTTGGACCTTTGAGAGAACCTTGGAGAACATGGTCACAGTCCAGAGAGACCTCTGTCCTGTCAGAACTGTTCTGATCTACATCCAAACCAGATCCTGGAGGTCTGAACACATCTCACCGTGGGTCCTGTCCAGCCCTGCAGATCATGGTAGCTTCATAAAAGCATCAGGTTCTAGTGGTAAAGCAGGTATAGAACCAATCAGACTAACCTTTTCAGATGTTCCTCACAGAACGAACTCATGTGCTCCATCTTAGAGTGGAAGAGGGTCTGCAAGACAAACAGTACAGTCCATCTTCAGTTGGATCAACCCAAACGACAGAACCGATGGGTTCTAGTTTCAACAGTTAAGAACAGATAAGAAGAATCCTCCGTCACTGAGGCAGTCGTGAGTTTCAGTTCCTGCAGCGTTCAGAGGAGAACCAGCAGCAGGTCGGGTTCTGTTAGTGAAAGAACTGCTGAGAAACCTTCACCAGATGACAACGTGGTCCAAAATATGGAGGCTGACGAGGTCAGAACTACAGACCTGTGTTGTTATGAGCGATGCTCTTATTAAAGGCTGAAAAGGTGAGCAACAATAAGAGCTGACAGAACACTGGATCTGGTGTCGAGGGGCCGGTATACAGGTGAGATAATTGATAATCCTGATAGAACTCTGACCTGACGCTGTCAGGATGACTCTCTGCTGCCTTCAGGTCAACGACTGTTAAACATGTCAGTAACCTGTCAGAGATACGCTGGCGTCTAGAAGCAGACATGTAGGAGTGTCCGTCAGACGGCCTCGTGGCATCCAGAATGATTATGACGTAAACACCCCTCCATACAACCCTGCCTGTGTTTAATTATGACGTAAACACCCCTCCGTACAAACCCTGCCTGTGTTTAATTATGACGTAAACACTCCTCCGTACAAACCCTGCCTGTGTTTGATTATGACGTAAACACCCCTCTGTACAAACCTGCCTGTGTTTGATTATGACGTAAACACCCCTCCGTACAAACCCTGGGTCTGTTCTTCCTACGTTGCTAACTCAGTTGGCTGGATTTGATTGTTGACGATTTGGCGTGATCTTGGATCGTTTGGTTCTTCGAAACTCATCCTGGACTTGCTGTCATAGCAACATGTGCGCAAACTTAAGCCTGCTCGCGAGTCTGTCCAGCCAGTGCACTTGGACCACCTAGTGGCAGAGGACGGGACAGAATTGTGGAACACCATTTTTAATCTTTAATAAAAGACGAAACAAATAATGCTTAGTTCCTCTGGTTTAAAAAATTTTTTATAAAGAAAAGCCAGCAAGTCATCTTTTGCCTGCAATAAGAGATAGTTATGTAAAGTCAGCAATACTACTGTCAAATGGTGTATTAGAACTTACTCTGAAGGTCCTTTTGAAGTAACTCGATCTCTAGTGCAATTTTTCAAGTTGTGGAGTTCAATTTCTCCTCTTAATTTGTGTTTTTTCAGGTCAAAATACTAATTTTTTTGTTGAAGATGCCGTTTATATAGGGAACGGATGGCACTATGTGTCATTTTGTGAAATAAAAAGAAAGGGTGAAACATGCCTCATGCAACAAAAGTAAAAAGAACCTGTTTTTTTCAGGCTTTTCCTTGGTGGCTGTTATAAACAGATAAACATCATTTAACAATGGCCTTTAAAAAGAGGAAAAAGTGTCTTTTTAAAATATAGTATAATAATTAAAGGCTACCATTTTGTAGAATATTCTTGTACTTCACTTTTTCCCCATGTTCTAATGTGTCCGGTGGAGGCTCTAACATAAAAGAACAAAGTAAATATGAAATTATTAAAATGCAAAAATACATACTGTAGAAAGTGATAGAAACATCTAACATGGACAGCACCTATGCATGTAATTTGTCTGCTACTTTTTGCCAGCCCTCTCTCCTGGCTTTAGCAGACTTTGAGATGTTCCCTGTCGTTTTAATTAATGACTCAAATTCAGCATAACCTTCCATTAAAAGCTCTTGTTCTGCTTGGGAGAAAAACTGTGGGCGTTCTTTGGCCATGCTGAACAGCCAATAGCAGCGTTGCTGATCATTGTTTCTACTATCGACACATTTCCCCTTTTAAACAAACGCATGAACGCGCAGTTGTCTCAGATAACTCAATCCAGCGATACTAATCCTAAACAACAGGTGTGTTCGAAGAACCCAATTAGCCGGATCATGATTAGCCGGATGAAATCATCTTGGATATGTCATTTGATCTTGGATGTTTTAAGCAACGTACGAAGAACGGACCCCCTGCCTGTGTTTAATTATGACGTAAAAACCCCTCCATACAACCCTGCATGAGTTTAATTATGACATAAACACCCCTCTGTACAAACCCTGCCTGTGTTTGACTATGACGTAAACACCCCTCCATACAACCCTGTGTTTGATTATGACGTAAACACCCCTCCGTACAAACCCTGCCTGTGTTTGATTATGACGTAAACACCCCTCCGTACAAACCCTGCCTGTGTTTGATTATGACGTAAACACCCCTCCGTACAACCCTGCCTGTGTTTGATTGTGACGTAAACACCCCTCAGTACAAACCCTGCCTGTGTTTGATTATGACGTAAACACCCCTCCATATAACCCTGCCTGTGTTTGATTATGACGTAAACACCCCTCAGTACAAACCTGCCTGTTTGATTATGACGTAAACACTCCTCCATACAACCCTGCCTCTGTTTAATTATGACAAACACCCCTCCATACAACCCTGCCTGTGTCTGATTATGACGTAAACACCCCTCCGTACAAACCCTGCCTGTGTTTGATTATGACGTAAACACCCCTCCATACGACCCTGCCTGTGTTTGATTATGACATAAATACCTCTCCATACAAACCCTGCCTGTGTTTGATTATGACGTAAACACCCCTCCGTACAACCCTGCCTGTGTTTAATTATGACGTCAACACCCCTCCGTACGAACCCTGCCTTTGTTTAATTATGACGTAAACACCCCTCCGTACAAACCCTGCCTGCGTTTAATTATGACGTTAACACCCCTCCGTACAACCCTGCCTGTTTGATTATGACGTAAACACTCCTCCATACAACCCTGCCTCTGTTTAATTATGACGTTAACACCCCTCCGTACAAACCCTGCCTTTGTTTGATTATGACGTAAACACCCCTCCGTACAACCCTGCCTGTGTTTAATTATGACGTCAACACCCCTCCGTACGAACCCTGCCTTTGTTTAATTATGACGTAAACACCCCTCCGTACAAACCCTGCCTGTGTTTAATTATGACGTAAACACCCCTCCGTACAACCCTGCCTGTGTTTAATTATGACGTAAACACCCCTCCATACAACCCTGCCTGTGTTTGATTATGACATAAACACCTCTCCGTACAAACCCTGCCTGTGTTTGATTATGACGTAAACACCCCTCCGTACAACCCTGCCTGTGTTTAATTATGACGTAAACACCCCTCCGTACAAACCCTGCCTGTGTTTAATTATGACGTAAACACCCCTCCGTACAACCCTGCCTGTGTTTGATTATGACGTAAACACCCCTCCGTACAACCCTGCCTGTGTTTAATTATGACGTCAACACCCCTCCGTACGAACCCTGCCTTTGTTTAATTATGACGTAAACACCCCTCCGTACAAACCCTGCCTGTGTTTAATTATGACGTAAACACCCCTCCGTACAACCCTGCCTGTGTTTAATTATGACGTAAACACCCCTCCATACAACCCTGCCTGTGTTTGATTATGACATAAACACCTCTCCGTACAAACCCTGCCTGTGTTTGATTATGACGTAAACACCCCTCCGTACAACCCTGCCTGTGTTTAATTATGACGTAAACACCCCTCCGTACAAACCCTGCCTGTGTTTAATTATGACGTAAACACCCCTCCGTACAACCCTGCCTGTGTTTAATTATGACGTAAACACCCCTCTATACAAACCCTGCCTGTGTTTGATTATGATGTAAACACACCTCCGTACCAACCCTGCCTGTGTTTAATTATGACGTAAATACCCCTCCGTACAAACCCTGCCTGTGTTTAATTATGACGTAAACACCCCTCCGTACAAACCCTGCCTGTGTTTAATTATGACGTAAACACCCCTCCATACAAACCCTGCCTGTGTTTGATTATGACGTAAACACCCCTCCGTACAACCTCCATATTCTTGTGTTCCTTTTCAGAGATCCAGAGAACGTTCTAAGGGAACTCTGTCAAATAAGCGTCTCTCTGCTGAACTGCACCAATTCTGAGATGAAGCCGAGTCCTTTTGGTAAAATCGAACAGAAAGAGGTTTTCAGGGTGTGCAGCTCCTCCCTCAGACTCCCTTAGGGCGTCAGAGGGCCCGGCGGTGGTCAGAGGGCCCGGCGGTGGTCAGAGGGCCCGGCGGTGCCAATGTCCAGCTGCTTCTGTCCGTTAGGGCGGAAGCTCACCGACATCGGGACTCGGTACAGTGCTTTATTTACAGGTAATTTAAAGCAGCATGAGCATTATGACTGTGTCAGAGCGTCTGTACCTGAATCTGAGAGTTTATGGAGTTCAGCTTGTCGCAGTTTTCTTCCAGCTGCTTCAGCTGGTCTGTGACGCTGTTTTGAAACTGCTGCAGCAGCAACAACCTGCACAGAAAACATGTAAAATCTGAACCATAATGTCCGTGTAACAAAGAAACTGAACGGACAGACGCAACGGCGGTGATGGCAGACAGGTGTGTGGTGGCAGGTAGAGCGACGTCAGCGTTACCTGTGCTGATGGACGGCTGTGAGCAGTGAGGACACACGTAGCTGGCAGTCTCTCAGGGAGCCTTGAACCTCAGCTTCAGCTTTCTGCCAGCAGTCCTGATAACAGTTTTACCTGGTTTACGTTCTGACCCCAGAGTCATCAACAAACCTGTGACCAGGTGTGGCTACACACTGTGAAGCGCTGCTCCAGCTGGGCTTTGAAGGACGCAAACGCAGCCGTGATGTCACATGCCAGGAGGGACTCAGGCTCTGCCTTCTGCCCCGTCAGATCCGGCCACACCCCCTCACTGGGAGGAGCCTCCTCTGCAACCTTGCCACTCCCTTCAGGTGAGCAGCCAGGTGAGCAGCAGGTCAATAAAGCAACAAAAACAAACTCCAGCTGAAATCCAAATACCTTTTATCGGTGAGTAAGACTCCTCCCAGCTTTGCAGAGGCTCCGCCTTTCTCTTCTGGGGCGTCGGGTTCTCGGTGAGGTCTGACAGGTACCCTGTGGTTCAGACTCCAGCTGTTATTGCTCCACATTAACGGAACTAACGGCTTTAAACATGAATACTTTGGAGCAGTGGTTTCATTTTAACACGTTTTATCAGCCACTGTCCAGGTGAGAACAGGTGAGACCTGTATCTGCCGCTTCTCTCCTCCTCAGACCTTCCTGCAGGAAAACAGAAAACGATTCAAACACTCAAACTTCTCAGGGTTCATGTGGAAAACCAGACGAACCTTCTTAGAGGGAGAGCTCCTCCCCTGGTCGGCGTCCTCAGTCTGAAGCTCCGCCCCCTGACCGTCACCTGACGGCGGCCGCTCCAGGTGTGCCGGCTGAGCCTCGGGACCGGCGGTGGGATCGAACGGAGGCAGGACGGCAGCTGCAGGCGGAGTTTGTGGTCAGATCGTCTGATTGGTCAACAGAACCAGCGGTCGGTACCACCTGGCTTTGACTCACAGCTGCAGGTGGGGGTGGAGTGGCGGATCCGGTCGAACAGAACCTCGGCCCGGTTTGAGGCTGCAGCCTGAAAACGACAGTTCTGGTTGAGAGGGGAAAGCAGCAGGTGGGTCCGTTAGTGTGGCGTTACCTGAGGGGAGGACTCGTCCTCGCTGCTGGGAGACGACAGCGGCAGAACTGAGGACAGAGACAGCCGGTCAGGTTCTGGTTACAGATGTGGCTCATGTGACCGGTTCTATGGTGGTTCTACAACCCAAACACTGAGTTTATAACAAGGGCTCCTGTTCTGATGTTTGAGGTCTGCTTCTGCAGTGAAGCTAAGAACGTGGAGCCGAGTTCACATCATCAGAACCTGCATCAGCGGAATCCGACTCACTCGGCAACAGAACCCGACGCACTAGCCAGCAGAACTTTAGTCACTTCAGCGGAACCCAACTCACTCGGCAGTGGAACCCGACTCATTCAGCAGCGGAACATTAGTCACTTCGGCAGCGGAACCAGACGCACAAGCCAGCGGAACGTTAGTCACTTTGGCGGAACCCGACTCACTCGGCAGCGGAACCCGACTCACTCGGCAGCGGAACCCGACCCACTGGGCAGCAGAAACCGACTCACTCGGCAGCGGAACTTTAGTCACTTTGACAGAACCTGACCCACTCGGCTGCAGAACTTTAGTCACTTTGACAGAACCCAACCCACTCTGCAGCGGAACCCGACCAACTCTGCAGCGGAACCCGACCAACTCTGCAGCGGAACCCGACTCACTCGGCAGCGGAACCCGACTCACTCGGCAGCGGAACCCGACCAACTCTGCAGCGGAACCCGACTCACTCGGCAGCGGAACCCGACCAACTCTGCAGCGGAACCCGACCCACTCGGCAGCGGAACCCGACCCACTCGGCAGCGGAACCCGACTCACTCGGCAGCGGAACCCGACCCACTCTTCAGCGGAACTTTAGTCACTGTGACAGAACCCGACCCACTCGGCTGCAGAACCCGACCGACTCGGCTGCAGAACCCGACCCACTCGGCTGCAGAACCCGACCCACTCGGCTGCAGAACCCGACCCACTCGGCTGCAGAACCCGACCCACTCGGCTGCAGAACCCGGCCCACTCGGCTGCAGAACCCGGCCCACTCGGCTGCAGAACCCGGCCCACTCCGTAGCAGAACCCGGCCCACTCGGCTGCAGAACCCGGCCCACTCGGCTGCAGAACCCGGCCCATTCGGCAGCAGAACCCCACTCACTCTTCAGCTGACTCTTGCTCGCCGTTCTCTTGCGGCTGTAGGACCGGCCTGGGCACCTTTTCTCAGAGGGGGGGTTCTGGCCCGGTCCGTCTTCACCTGCTGAAGTCGCTGCTCTCTGAAGTCGGATCAGAACCAAAGTTACGC
This sequence comes from Fundulus diaphanus, assembly GCA_037039145.1. Taxonomy (NCBI): domain Eukaryota; kingdom Metazoa; phylum Chordata; class Actinopteri; order Cyprinodontiformes; family Fundulidae; genus Fundulus; species Fundulus diaphanus. Next base: position 684,239 of record CM073137.1, on the reverse strand, counting down.
AGATGAATCCCAGGGCAGCTGCACCTCGGTGACCCAGACAGCAGCAGCAGTGACCAGCAGGAGGCGCCGTTCCCACACCAGCAGGGAAAACACAGACATGACACCCAGGTGTGCAGAACCCCACAGGAGAACCACCGGTACGTTGAAGACGTTCCACGCAGCCTCCTGCAGCTCTCTGTGGTGTTCGGCGGTGAAGGTCAGCTCCACCAGGTGACCCCTGATGTTCAGGTGCATGATGGGATTGGTCAGCCTGATGCTGAGGACCGTCTCTGCCCAGGAGCATGATGGGAAAACAGGATCTCAGGTTAACTGCTCATTCAAACAACCTGATGTAAAGCAGCGGGTGGCTCAGGTCTCATGGTTCTAGTTCTGTTTTATTCTGACATCAAGTGAGGAAGCCCGCAGAACCGGATGAGCTGAGGTTCTTACCGTTGTTCTTCACCTGCAGGCTGTAATAATCCACATCCTCCTTCAGCAGGTGGACCGACTCCCACAGGAAACTCTGGCAGGCAAGCAGAACACGGAGCAGAACATCAGGTTGTTCCGACTCTACCAAACAAACAAGTTCTAAAGGAGAACGCCTGTCTGTCCCAAAGACCTCAATTCCTAAGTGCTCTATAAGGGTTCTGCTACACTAGAACCTGTACTGTAAAGGATTCCTCCAAACCAGAACCTGTTCTGTAAAGGGTTCTGCTTCATTAACAGCTGTTCTGTAAAGGGTTCTGCTACACCAGAACATGTTCCACAAAGGGTTCTGCTACAGCAGGACCTGTTCTGTAAAAAGTTCTGCTAAACCGGAGCCTGTTCTATAAAGGGTTGTGCTAAACCGGAACCTGTTCTATAAAGGGTTCTGCTACACCAGAAACTGTTCTGTAAAGAATTCTGCTTCACTAAAACCTGTTCTATAAGGGTTGTGCTACACCAGAACATGTCCCATAAAGGGTTCTGCTACAGAAGGACCCGTTCTATAAGGGTTCTGCTACACAGAACAAGTTCTATAAAGGGTTCTGCTACAACAGAACCTGTTCTGTAAAGTGTTCTGCTACACCAGAACCTGTTCTGTAATGGGGTCTACTTCACTATAACCTGTTCTATAAGTGTTCTGCTACACCAGAACATGTTCCATAAAGAGTTCTGCTACAGCAGGACCTGTTGTATAAAGGGTTCTGCTACACCAGAACCTGTTCTGTAAAGGGTTCTGCTACACCAGAACCTGTTCTGTAAAGGGTTCTGCTACACCAGAACCTGCTCTGTAAACAGCTGTGCTAAACCAAAACCTGTTCTGTACAGGTTTCTGCTGCATTAGAACTTGTTCTATAGAGGTTTTTGCTGCATTAGAACCTCTTCTGTAAAGGGTTCTGCTGCATTAAAACCTGTTCTGTAGAGGGTTCTGCTACACCAGAACCTGTTCTGTAGAGGGTTCTGCTACACCAGAACCTGCTCTGTAGAGGGTTCTGCTACACCAGAACCTGCTCTGTAGAGGGTTCTGCTGCGTTAGAACCTGTTCTGTAAGGGTTCTGCTACACCAGAACCTGTTCTGTAAAGGGTTCTGCTACATTAGAACCTGCTCTGTAGAGGGTTCTGCTACACCAGAACCTGCTCTGTAGAGGGTTCTGCTGCATTAGAACCTGTTCTGTAAGGGTTCTGCTACACCAGAACCTGTTCTGTAAAGGGTTCTGCCTCATTAGAACATGTTCTGTAGAGTGTTCTGCTGCATTAGAACCTGTTCTGTAAAGGGTTCTGCTTCATTAAAAGCTGTTCTGTAAAGGATTCTGCTTCATTAAAACCTGTTCTATAAGGGTTCTGCTACACCAGAACATGTTCCATAAAGGGTTGTGCTACACCAGAAACTGTTCTGTAAAAAGTTCTGCTAAACCGGAACCTGTTCTATAAAGGGTTCTGCTACACCCGAACAAGTTCTATAAAAGGGTTCTGCTACAACAGAACCTGTTCTGTAAAGTGCTCTGCTACACCAGAACCTGTTCTGTAAAGTGCTCTGCTACACCAGAACCTGTTCTGTAATGGGGTCTGCTTCACTATAACCTGTTCTATAAGGGGTCTGCTACACCAGAACCTGTTCTGTAAAGAATTCTGCTTCATTAAAACCCGTTCTATAAGGGTTCTGCTACACAGAACAAGTTCTATAAAGGGTTCTGCTATAACAGAATCTGTTCTGTAAAGTGCTCTGCTACACCAGAACCTGTTCTGTAATGGGGTCTGCTTCACTATAACCTGTTCTATAAAGGTTCTGCTACACCAGAACATGTTCCATAAAGGGTTCTGCTACAGCAGGACCTGTTGTATAAAGGGTTCTGCTACACCAGAACATGTTCTGTAAAGGGTTCTGCTACACCAGAACCTGCTCTGTAAACAGCTGTGCTAAACCAAAACCTGTTCTGTACAGGTTTCTGCTGCATTAGAACTTGTTCTATAGAGGTTTTTGCTGCATTACAACCTCTTCTGTAAAGGGTTCTGCTGCATTAAAACCTGTTCTGTAGAGGGTACTGCTTTATTAGAACCTGTTCTGTAGAGAGTTCTGCTGAACCAGAACCTGTTCTGTAGAGGGTTCTGCTACACAGGAACCTGTTCTGTAGAGGGTTCTGCTACACCAGAACCTGTTCTTTAAATAGTTCTGCTTCATTAGAACCTGTTCTGTAAAGAGTACTGCTTTATTAGAACCTGTTCTGTAGAGAGTTCTGCTAAACCAGAACCTGTTCTGTAAAGGGTTCACCTACACCAGAACCTGTTCTGTAAAGGGTTCTGCTACATTAGAACCTGTTCTGTAGAGGGTTCTGTTGCATTAGAACCTGTTCTGTAGAGGTTAAATAGGAACCAACCTGAGGATCGTCGATGAAAAAGCTCACACATGCGGAACCAACGTTAAAGTCGATCCAGAACTCGTTGAGCTTCTCGTCTTTGGGTCGGAACAGCTGCAGAGGAAACAGGATAGAGTGGGTCATACTGGGCTCAGGGTTCTGGTTCTGGTTCTGCAGGTAAGTAAAGGTACCTGAGTGGAGCTCAGGAATGCTTGCAGGCAGGGGAAACTGTAAACTCTGATGGACAAAACCGAACACGGACCAGAATCAATCAGAATCTTTTCAGATTTTTATGAAGGATTCACAAACATTTCGACAAAATTCACAGAAAGAAGGAAAGAACCAATCAGACAAAACCAGGTGCATTGTGGGACGCTACAGGTGTTCACCTCCTCTGGCCTGAATGGTAGCAGTTGAGGAAGTTTAGGAAACGCCTGGAGTCCTGCAGGTGAAGACAGGTGTAGATCAGATACAGGTAGGACAGGTGTACTCTCAGGCCAGGTGAGTCACTCACCACCTCAAAGTCGGCGTCTCTGATGTCACAGAAGGCGGCGCCGACGTTCCTGTTGGAGAACCACTGATTGGCTCTCTGCTCCCGCTCCCTGCGCGGCGTCAGGCGACACAGCACCTCCACCAGGCTCACCTGCATTTCGTAGTCTGAAAGATGGAGAAACTACAAACATGGCAGCTCTGTTCCTCTGTGCATGTGCTTTGAGTTCTGATCCGGTGTCCTGGAACCCGTGAGAGTGGACTGGGTAAGCAGTGGTCCAGAGGTTCTGGGGGGTTCTGGGGGCTTTGGCTGCTTCTGTCTGATCAGTTATTGGTCACTAAGCCTCAGAACCTTTCAGAGAAAAAGGGTTGAGCTGACGATCACAGCACAGAACCGGTTTGAACCCAGCAGAGGTTCTGTTCATGACGGAACATTTCAGAGAGTGGGCTGATGAGATCAAGTTGCCCCCGTATAATATGGCGCCTTTAGAACATGTTCTCCTCCTTGCCAGAGACCAGAACCAGTTCTAACCAGTCACCTGTAGATTTATCTTCCAGACCTACAGAACCGGATGGTCCCGCCAACAGAACCAAAGCTCCCCTCCGGTGTTCCACGTGAACCCAGAACACTTTGACCCGACACACGGATCAGGACACACTGTGGCCTGCTCTAACCACTTGGGTTCCTAAGGATCCAACATCAGCTTATGAAGCTGCTGCGTTTAGGTTCTAACGGGTTTTCTTTTGTTCTGCCAGAGGTCAGAGGTCAAGCTGTGGACCTTCACGTCATCTTCTCACTATGCTTAGGAGCAGCAGAACACCTGGGAGAAGGTGAGCAGGGATACACCTGAGAGGCTCAGCTGGATCTTCAGCACACAGACACTCAACGAGGAACACGGATAAACGGTCCAGGGTTCTAGCAGAGAACACGTCAGAACATCACAGTCCGGTGGATGAACTCACCTCCAACCGTCAGAACTGCAGATGCCACCTGAGACCTGTCAGACAGGTAGAGGGGTAAACACAGGTGAGCAGAGACAGGTGACCTCAGCATTGCTTCACTGAGAGAACTGTTAGATGCTGCCTTAAACAAGGAACATTAAGGTTCTTTAATCTGCAGAGAACGTCAGAATGATTAACGAGCCACACAGTATCCAGATCTGGTTCTGGTCGTTCTGGATCCGCCTCCTCTGCTGGCGGCTCAGGAACTCCAGGATGCTGTTGAAGGTTCTGACGGCCTGGAACCAGAGAGGTGAGGTCACGGTTCTGCTGAGAACAGCAGCGGGTCTGCGGTGAAGCAGGTGGCCACGGGTACCTCCAGTCTCAGTGGGAAGTGGACTCCTGCCTCCAGAGCCGTGCGGGCCAGCTGGAGCAGAACCCCCGACAGCTGGTCCACTGAGGAGGCAGCAGAGGTTAGACAGGACACCAGGACACAGAACCTCAGATGTGAAACAGAACGTTACCAACGTACCTGGAAGAGAAGCTTGGCCCATCAGCTGAAAGGCAAACAGTCACAGATCAGGTTGAGGAACATTTCTCACCATCTTGTATCGCTGAAAAACGGAGAACGTTTACTCTGAGGGACGGAGGACAGAGACCTTCTGAGAACCTGGAGAGACCTCAGCTCAGACGGTTCTAAAGACCCGCACTCAGGGAAGGTTCTCCTTGAGACCTGAGTTTAGAGAAGGTTCTCCTAGAGACCCGGACTCAGAGAAGGTTCTCCTAGACATCTGAGCTCAGGGAAGGTTCTCTTGAAGACCTGAGCTTAGAGATGGTTCTTCTAAAGACCTGAGCTTAGAGATGGTTCTTCTAAAGACCTGAGCTTAGAGATGGTTCTTCTAAAGACCTGAGCTTAGAGATGGTTCTTCTAAAGACCTGAGCTTAGAGATGGTTCTTCTAAAGACCTGGACTCAGAGAAGGTTCTTCTAAAGACCTGGACTCAGAGAAGGTTCTTCTAAAGACCTGGACTCAGAGAAGGTTCTTCTAAAGACCTGGACTCAGAGAAGGTTCTTCTAAAGACCTGGACTCAGAGAAGGTTCTTCTAAAGACCTGGACTCAGAGAAGGTTCTTCTAAAGACCTGGACTCAGAGAAGGTTCTTCTAAAGACCTGGACTCAGAGAAGGTTCTTCTAAAGACCTGGACTCAGAGAAGGTTCTTCTAAAGACCTGGACTCAGAGAAGGTTCTTCTAAAGACCTGGACTCAGAGAAGGTTCTTCTAAAGACCTGGACTCAGAGAAGGTTCTCCTACAGACCTGAGCTCAGGGAAGGTTCTCCTACAGACCCGAGCTCAGGGAAGGTTCTCCTATAGACCCGCGCTCAGGGAAGGTTCTCCAAACGACCTGATCTCAGACTGTTCTCCTAGAGAGCTGAGCTCAGAGATGGTTCTCCTAGAGAGCTGAGCTCAGAGATGGTTCTCCTAGAGAGCTGAGCTCAGAGATGGTTCTCCTAGAGAGCTGAGCTCAGAGATGGTTCTCCTAGAGAGCTGAGCTCAGAGATGGTTATCCTAAAGACCTGAACTCAGAGAAGGTTCTCCTAGAGACTTGAACTCAGAAGGTTCTCCTAAATACCTGGACTCAGAGAAGGTTCTTCTAAAGACCTGGACTCAGAGAAGGTTCTCCTAAAGACCTGGGCTCAGAGAAGGTTCTCCTAAAGACCTGAGTTTAGAGATGGTTCTCCTAGAGACTTGAACTCAGAAGGTTCTCCTAAATACCTGGACTCAGAGAAGGTTCTTCTAAAGACCTGGACTCAGAGAAGGTTCTCCTAGAGACCTGGGCTCAGAGATGGTTCTCCTAAAGACCTGAGCTCAGAAGGTTCTCCTAAAGACCTGAGCTCAGGGAAGGTTCTCCTAGAGACCCGCACTCAGGGAAGGTTCTCCAAACGACCTGATCTCAGACTGTTCTCCTAGAGAGCTGAGCTCAGAGATGGTTCTCCTAGAGAGCTGAGCTCAGAGATGGTTCTCCTAGAGAGCTGAGCTCAGCGATGGTTCTCCTAAAGACCTGAACTCAGAGAAGGTTCTCCTAGAGACTTGAACTCAGAAGGTTCTCCTAAATACCTGGACTCAGAGAAGGTTCTTCTAAAGACCTGGACTCAGAGAAGGTTCTCCTAAAGACCTGGGCTCAGAGAAGGTTCTCCTAAAGACCTGAGTTTAGAGATGGTTCTCCTAGAGACTTGAACTCAGAAGGTTCTCCTAAATACCTGGACTCAGAGAAGGTTCTTCTAAAGACCTGGACTCAGAGAAGGTTCTCCTAGAGACCTGGGCTCAGAGATGGTTCTCCTAAAGACCTGAGCTCAGAAGGTTCTCCTAAAGACCTGAGCTCAGAAGGTTCTCCTAAAGACCTGAGCTCAGGGAAGGTTCTCCTAGAGACCCGCACTCAGGGAAGGTTCTCCAAACGACCTGATCTCAGACTGTTCTCCTAGAGAGCTGAGCTCAGAGATGGTTCTCCTAGAGAGCTGAGCTCAGAGATGGTTCTCCTAGAGAGCTGAGCTCAGAGATGGTTCTCCTAGAGAGCTGAGCTCAGCGATGGTTCTCCTAGAGACCTGAGCTCAGAGATGGTTCTCCTAGTGACTTGAACTCAGAAGGTTCTCCTAAAGACCCAGACTCAGAGAAGGTTCTCCTAAAGACCTGAACTCAGAGAAGGTTCTCCTAAAGACCTGAACTCAGAGAAGGTTCTCCTAAAGACCTGAACTCAGAGAAGGTTCTCCAAGATACCCGGACTCAGGGAAGATTCTCCTAGACATCTGAGCTCAGGGAAGATTCTCCTAAAGACCTGAGCTCAGAGATGGTTCTCCTAGAGACTTGAACTCAGAAGGTTCTACTAAACACCCGGACTCAGGGAAGGTTCTCCTAACGACCTGAGCTCAGAGGGGATTCTCCTGAAGACCTGAGCTCAGAAATGTTCTCCTAAAGACCTGAGCTCAGGGAAGGTTGTCCTAGAGACCTGAGCTCAAAAGGTTCTCCTAAAGACCCGCGCTCAGGTAAGGTTCTCCTAACGACCTGATCTCAGACGGTTCTCCTTGAGACCTGAGCTCAGAGATGGTTCTCCTAGAGACCTGGGCTCAGAGTCGGTGCTCCTAGAGACCCGCGCTCAGGGAAGGTTCTCCTAGACATCTGAGCTCAGGGAAGGTTCTCCTAGACATCTGAGCTCAGGGAAGGTTCTCCTAAAGACCTGAGCTCAGGGAAGGCTTTCCTAAAGACCTGAGCTCAGGGAAGGTTCTCCTAAAGACCTGAGCTCAGGGAAGGTTCTCCTAAAGACCTGAGCTCAGGGAAGGTTCTCCTAAAGACCTGAGCTCAGGGAAGGTTCTCCTAAAGACCTGAGCTCAGGGAAGGTTCTCCTAAAGACCTGAGCTCAGGGAAGGTTCTCCTAAAGACCTGAGCTCAGGGAAGGTTCTCCTAACGACCTGAGCTCAGGGACGGTTCTCTTAAGAGACCTGGGCTCAGGGAAGGTTCTCCTAACGACCTGAGCTTAGTGGTTCTCCTAGAGACTTGAACACAAAAGGTTCTCCTAGAGACTTGAACACAAAAGGTTCTCCTAGAGGCTTGAACACAAAAGGTTCTCCTAGAGACTTGAACACAAAAGGTTCTCCTAGAGACCCAGACTCAGAGAAGGTTCTCCTAGAGACATGAGCTCATAGACGGTTCTCCTAGAGACCTGAACACAAAGGTTCTCCTAAAGACCCAGACTCAGGGAAGGTTCTCCTAGACATCTAAGCTCAGAGACGGTTCTAAAGACCTGAACTCAGGGAAGGTTCTCCTAAAGACCTCCCACTGTAGCACATAGTCTAGGAACCACGCCCACTTTGCACATCTGACCAATCACGCGACAGCTGTGGGACCAATGTTCTGGTCAGATGAGAGAATAGGAAGCTGCAAGAAGTCCCAACCCAGACCTACCAGGAAGACAACCTGATGTTCCTGCAGCGTACGTACGGAGCTGAAGATCCTTCTCCAGGTCTCCTGTCAGAGGGACTGTTGTTCTCGTGTTGAAAATGTTCTTCATGGGGAGATCCTGCTATGTCTCTGAGGGTCTGCTGTGGTCGGGACCTGTGGTGAGCAGTGGTGACACCCTGACTGGTTCTCGGTGCTCATGGTGGCTTCTAGTTTGCCTCCTAGTTCCTCTTCCTTCAGTGGAAGCCTGTAGGTCAGCGCCACAGATGCTGAACCAGCATCTCTTCATCCAACACTGTTGGTTCTTCATAGAGTTCTTCACATCCACACCTTCTGATGCGGTTTAGAACATGAAGCCCATCCTGCAGCCTGGTTCTAGCTGATAGGAGAAGATAACCAGGATGGTTGTGGACCATGTTGCCCACCTACACCTGAGGAACCTCCTCTGTGTTCCTCAGTCTGGCAGCAACCTGCAGGTGGACAACCAATACCTCCAGCCCAGCAGGCTCTGCAGCAGTCTGGTGCAAGCATCAAATCAATTAATCAATCAATCAATTTGTCCAGACTCATCCTGGCCTGGTTCCTACAGACAGAACACGGACCAGAACATTAGGCCCACCCAGACCAGACACCTCTCCTAGTGTCAGACCATCGTGTCGGAACCTTCACGGTGCAGCAGATCCACAGAGCTGCTGCAGGGAACCGACCAGAACCAGCTCCTGGCCACCAGCAGCCCATATAAACCCGGCAGGTCTGCTAAGGATCGTTCTGCATTGATTAGCTGAGGTACATCAGCTGGAGAACCGGATCCAGCAGTGGGGCGGGTCCAAACCCGTCTCCTTCCCACGTACCTTTGGGTGACGTCAGAGCCACTGAGCCGGTTCTGATCAAGCAGCCGTCATTCCTCTGGAATGAAGCCGGACCCGTTGCCTTGAGGCGTGGCTGTGACGGGTCGCAAAGTTCTGGTTACTGCCGCCTGATTGGTTCCTGTAGAACCCAATCAGGATCAGTCATCAGACCAGCCAGCCGTAGAACACGCCTCTCCGTAGAACCGGCTGAACCGGGTCGGCCTCCCCGGCCCGTTCTGAGGGACGTTCTCCTGTCGATGAGCTTCCTGCTGCAGTCAGACGCAGAACAGCAGCAGGTATCAGGTTCTGGTTGCTGTGCTGAGACGGAGGAACAATGGCTCAGCGGGCGGTGTCTCTGGATGAGGACATGTTCTGCTGCTCCATCTGTCTGGACCTGCTGACGGAGCCGGTGACCATTCCCTGCGGACACAACTACTGCCTGACCTGCATCAGCAACCACTGGAAGGAGCAGCAGCAGCGGGGGGGCTACAGCTGCCCTCAGTGCAGGGAGGTCTTCCTCCCACGGCCGGTGCTGGGCAAGAACACCATGCTGGCCGACCTGGTGGAAGAAATGAAGAAGATGGAAGTCCAGGACGCTCCTCCTCTTCACCTCTACGTGGGACCAGGAGACATAGGCTGTGATTTCTGCTCTGGGAGGAAGCTGAAGGCCACCAAGTCCTGCCTGCAATGCCTGGCCTCCTACTGTGACCTCCACCTCCAGCCTCACTATGACTCCCCCGCCTTTCAAAGCCATAAGCTGGTCCCGGCCTCTGCAGACATCCAGGAGAACATCTGCTCCCTTCACAACAAGATGAAGGAGATCTTCTGCCGCAGCGACCAGCAGACCATCTGCTACCTGTGCTCCCTGGAGGACCATAGAGGCCACGACACCGTCTCCGCCGCGGCAGAGAGGGCCGACAGGCAGCAGGAGCTCGGCTCCACCCAGCAGAACATCCAGCAGAGGGTCCAGGACCGAGAGACGGACCTGAAGCTGCTTCAGAAGATGCTGGATGACGTCGACAGCTCGGCTGACGACGCAGTGCAGGACATCCAGCAGATGTTCAACCAGCTGCTGCAGCTCTTGGACAGAAGCAGCAGCGACATGCAGCAGCAGATCAGATCCCAGCAGGAAGCAGAAGTGAGTCGGCTCAAAGAGCTTCAGCAGAAGGTCCAGCAGGAGATCTCAGAGCTGACCAGGAGAGACGCTGAGCTGGAGAAGCTGCCTCACACCGAGGACCACAGCCGGTTCCTGCGCAGGTTCCTCTCGCTGACGTCGCTCAGCCCATCTCCAAACATCAACATCCAGCCTGTAAACTACTTTAAGGAGGTAGCGGCTGCTGTCACACAGCTGACCCAGAAGCTGCAGGACACCCTGAACCAGGAATGCACCAGGATCTCCAAGACCAGAGCAGATCCTTCACTGACCCCAGCCCAGCCGGAGACTCCACAGTCGCCACGAGCTCTGCTTTCAAGACCCGACTCCAAGGAATCGGCCCCAGCAGGTCCCCTGGAACCAGAGGAGGCCAAGGCTTCAGCATGTCTCCTAACCCCAGCCGAGTCCGGGCCGGTACCGGCGCCACCGCCTCGCCTGCAGTCCTCAGAGCCCCGGTTCCTACAACCTTCAGCCTACGCCAACGTTACAAGCTCCAGCATTGAGCCCACAGCACCCGTTTACACGCCTTCAGTTCAGTTCAAGACCTCGAAACCAACGGTTTACCCATTTACACCACCACTAGGTTACCCATGGGCGCCGTCAGGTACCGTACCGACAGCACCGGTCTACACGTCAAGTGGGTCCAAGACCTCACAACCAGCAGCTCACCCAGCGCCGGACCAGTCCAGAGGTCCGTTACCGGGCCTGACAAAGAACCCATTTACATCACCACTAGGTTACCCATCACCAAACCCGTTCAAGAGTTCCCCGCCAGCAGCACCGACACCAGCAGAGCCCAGGACCAGAGCAGAGTTCCTGTCCTACGCCTGTCGGGTCACCTTTGACCCAAACACAGCTAATAAACAGCTGGTGCTGTCCGGGCAGAACCGCAGAGCGACACGAGGAAAGAAAAAGCAGTCGTACCCCAATCATCCAGAGAGATTCAGGGACCGGTTCCAGGTTCTGAGCAGAGAGGTTCTGACTGGGCGCTGTTACTGGGAGGTGGAGTGGCATGGGATCGTTTCTGTGGCTGTTGCTTACAGACGCATGGTCCGGGCCGGCGGTACCAGCGGCTTTGGAGATAATAAGATGTCCTGGGCTTTATACTGTCACAATAACAAATACATCCATGACGGTACCGGAACCGTCCTCTCTGGACCTCAGTCTTCTAGGATCGGAGTCTACCTGGATTATCAGGCAGGGGTTCTGTCCTTCTACAGCGTCTCAGCAACCGTGGTTCTGCTGCACCGAGTCCAGACCTCCTTCACTGAGCCGTTACACGCTGGAATCTGTGTCGGTTCTGGATCGGCAGAACTACTTCAGCTGCTCTAGACCCAAGTTCTCATCAGCATGGCCAGAACCAGCTGAACTCGGGATGTTTGCTGTAGGTCTGTGGTCTCGGCTTAGTGACCCGGAAGTATCGGACAGACTCTGACCGGATCTGCTGCTGTTTTTTCTTCTGGACTGGACATGGATCTGTTAATGACGCATTTACCTTTGACCTTTGACCCTGACACACCTGTGTGCGGTGATGGCAGGTGAGAAGGTCACTAAGGATTGTAGTCTCTGGGTTGGGTTAATGTGCAGGTTTATGGAGAACAGGAGTCCGGTTCTGCCGGCGGTTGATGTTTGGAGGGAGACTTTTAAAGCGTAGTTGCAGCACTACTGCACTGTTGGTGCTGCACTGTTACATCTGATCACTGCTGCACTTTATACTGTAACGCTGCCTTACTCCACCTGAGATCCCATTACTCTGTCGTAAGCTGTATGCAACGAAATTTCGTTCTGTGTGCACTCTCTACATACAAAATGACAATAAAGTTGTCTAAGTCTAAGCATCGATAAAAGCTCCACTGATCCGTTATTATGACGGCACCGCCAGGACTTCGCAGAACCTAGAACAGCCAACAGAACAAGCAGACGTGTGGCGTCACCAGGCAGTCCCCAGAGCACCCAACAGCTATAGCCCCGCAGTAGCAGCTCTGGTGGGCTCTAGCAGGGTCCAACAGAGTCCAACAGAGTCCAACAGGCTCTAACAGGAGCTAACAGGGTCTGACAGGGTCCAACAGGGTCTAACAGGATCTGACGGGGTCTAACAGGATCTGACGGGGTCTAACAGGGTCTGACGGGGTCTAACAGGGTCTGACGGGACCATACGGTGGTTTTAGATGCCTCTGGGTGGATGGCGGCGCGTTGGGTCAGAAAGCTGGGAACCAATGAGAACATGAAGTCATTTTGTAATCGGTTGTAAAAGTCAAACCTCACATCTGGGGCTAAAACCCGGGGCGAGCAGTAACGACGGTTCCTGGTCCAGTCTGTGACACAGAACATTTATTCTGGGTTTAAAATGTGGAACTATGGGAACCAGAACACCTTCACCCCAGCAGCACTGACTATTTCAGCCAATCAGAGCGCACCGTTTCCTTCAGCCCCTTCCCTTATTGTGACAAACATGGTTGATGTTTCTCTGGTGGACCGTGTTCCTTCTTCAGGCTGTTGATCATATTTGTAAGCGGAAATAAAATGATTTCTCTGATAAAGACACTTTCAGCTGTTGTTGCTCTAAGATGCATGGAGGAGGAGACGTAGTTCATTTAGAAACATGCTCTTCCTGAAGCTTCACTGCAGGTCTGGTCCTAGCAGCCCTGGCTGCAGAGACGGGTTCTGGAGGTCCTGGGTTCTGGAGGTCCTGGGTTCTGCAGGTCCTGGGTTCTGCAGGTCCTGGGTTCTGCAGGTCCTGGGCCGATCCAGATGTTGCTGCAGGAAGCCTGCAGGAAGAACAGCTGTGCGGGACAGCAGCCGCCCGTTACCGTGTCAGGTAAGCTATGACGATGAAGCGGACACACCTGTCTGTCAGGTTAACCAGGACAGGTGAGTTTTAGCCTCCACTCTGGAGCCTGATTGGCTGCTGCAACACTGAGCTCACCTGAGAGAGACCGCTTACATGAACAGCACCAAACTTCACTACCCAGCATGCTGCTCACCAGGAAGTAGTTGAAGAACTCCTCTGTGAGGCTGAGCAGAGGGGCGGAGCCTTGCTGGAGGTCAGAGGTCAGCAGGTCATGAACAGCCGAGAACCACAACACCACCTGAGCACCGGCAGAAAGGTGTGAGCGGCCCAGAAGACGCGCAGCCAATCAGAGAACGGCTCGCCGGTCACCTTAGCAGTCAGGCCGAGGCTGAGCAGAGTCTGCTGGTCGTCTTTGTTCTCCAACAGCGTCGACAAAGCTTTCAGCACCACTAGAACCCTGCAGAACCCGCTGCTGCGCAGCTCCTGAGACAAAGACAACAAGCATTAGTAGAAACCGGCGGCCCGGTTCTGCTGGATGCTGCCCGGACCGGACCAGGAGGCGGCTCCAGTTATACGACATGCAGAGGACGTCTGGACACGTTCTGATGCTTCCTAGATTCTAATAAACCACATTAGAACGTTCTCTGAGCAGCGAGATGCTTTAGCTACAGCTGAGACGACTTCTCAGGGTGAGATGAAGGAAACTGTTCAGATAAATAAGACAATGAGACCAAGAGGCAGCAAAAACAAAAAGCAGCGCCTTAGAGGATGGAGAACAGTTTAAGTTTAAAATTTAAGTTTAAAACAGCTTAAAATTATCTAATGGCTCATTTTATATGCAGAAATTAGAGTCAGGGAAGCGTAGCTCTACTACTAGAAGACGAGAAATAGTATTTTATTCAAGTAAAAAGGGTAAAATGCTCCTTCGGTGCTGAATAACTGATCAGAACTTCTGATTTATTACTTAACAGTTACATTATCCTACAGGAAATATTAAGTTTTGCACAAATTCAGCTATTTTAAAGATTAAAATTGAGAAACAAAGGACAGGAGATTAAAAAGAGAATAAGGAATTGTGTTTCATGTCTCATTAAATGGTTTAAAATGCTGTTATTCAAACATTAAGGCAAATAAATTATTATTCATGAATAAAAACATGAATATTTTATGAAGGCAGCCGTTGGCTCGGCCCAGAATGTGCGCCGGTCCGACGGCCGGTCCGGCCCGCCTGCTGCCCGCTCTGCCTCCATCAGTCCAGACCTGGAGGAGTTCTGAGTTTATTACAGAATCAAACACAGCAGGTGTGATCAGGAACACACAGAACCCGGTTCCACACAGCTCTGCACCTGACCAGAACCACTGCACCAAATGGGGCTAGAACCGATGGCAGAGGTACAGAACTACATCTACAGGCCTGAGGAACCATGGGGAACCTGAGGTGGAGCAGATCTGCAGTTCCCTGACAGCTCTGAGGTTCTGACCCAAACATCTGGTGGTTCTCCTGGTTCCTTCAGCGTTCAACATGTTCCTCATTTTCTACTCTTTAGAATCTCCACAGGAAGCAAAGAAAAGGTTCTGCTGGGCAGGCAGATGATCACAGAAGATGGTTCTACGGCATGTTCTCCAGTGATAATGGAGATGTTCTGACAAGCGGTCTGTCTCTGCAGCTCTTTTCCACCGGTTCTGTTTGGCCGGGTTCTACTCCGCCTGCTTTACGAGCGTTTAAGCAGCTGTTTCTTTTTCAGGGCCGGCCCGGGTTCCTCCGGCCCGGGTTCCTCCGGCCCGGGTTCCTTCGGCCCGGGTTCCTCCGGCCCGGGGTTCCTCCGGCCCGGGTCAGAACAGGGTCACACTGAGCGAAGCGGAGAGGAGTTCTGACGTTGTTCTGCTGGTTGCTGATTGGCTGAGGAGGAGAGCCAGGGTTTTCTCTGAGGAGGTCCAGAACAACTGAAGAACACCGACATTAATGTGACGGGCCACCATGAACAGAGCGGGTCAGAACCATCGTTCTATTACCTACAGACCATGGACTGAGGAGAACCAGAACCCCTGAGCTCATTAAACCCAGACAGGCGGAGGATTAACGAGCTGATCAGAACCATGGAGCAGCAGCAGGTCCGTTTGGGTCGCCCAGCGCCGCTCCTCTCTACGCGGATCATCTTCACCCGGTCATGACCCCCCCCCCCCCTCGCCCCCCCGTCCTGTTTGCCACAGAAATCCGTTATAAAATCTGTGAGGACTGCTAAACTATGAATAATCATGATAAATGACGAACTGAGAACTGGACCAGGGTTGATCTCTGGGATCTGATCACCCATCAACCAACCATGAAGCCCGGCTCCTCCAGCTCACAGCGCCACCAACGGGCCGCCGTGCCTACTGCAGCCTTTCAGCACCAGAAGCAGAGGCAGCACCTGGCGTTACCTTGGTGACCAGGTGGTGCAGCCCGGTGAGGGTGGAGCTGCTCAGGCCTTCCTGGTGGAGCAGGGAGACCAGCTGAGACGGGTCTCCATGAAGCAGGCAGTCGTCCATCTGAAGCTGGAACTGAAACAGATTGTTCCCCATTAAAGCGTTCACACCAGCTTTGATCCAGAGTGAAACCAGTTTACCTCCTCAGACTGCTTGGTTAATCTGGTTTAATCTGATCTCATCCTGAATCTGGATTACCTCTGACTGGACGACCCTCACAACAAGAACCACAGAAACCCAAATAACCTGAAATAAAAATATTCCAAGCGTACATAAACCTAAATATTAGGACCTCCCTGCACTACGCTTATTAAATGTTTAGTTTTCCTAAATTCCTCCCGCATTAATCTTCTCTCCATCTCATGTCTCCTACAAGATAAATAATGTTCTATTGTTTCTTTTCTCCACAGCAGTAACAGTTTCTGTTACGTTGCTGTATTCTAGTTATGACGTCAGTCTGTCCCAACCTGAAGTTCCTCCTTCCTGCTCTTTGACCCTATAATGCCTCCTTCCCTTGTTACCTTCTTTCCTCCTTCCTGCTCTTTGACCCTATAATGCCTCCTTCCCTTGTTACCTTCTTTCCTCCTTCCTGCTCTTTGACCCTATAATGCCTCCTTCCCTTGTTACCTTCTTTCCTCCTTCCTGCTCTTTGACCCTATAATGCCTCCTTCCCTTGTTACCTTCTTTCCTCCTTCCTGCCACTTTCCTTCGGTCTGTCTTTAATTTTTGCTCCTGGTTAGCTTGCAGCTCCTGAAAGGTCGATCAGCCCTGTTGGCTTTCTGCTTCCTGGCTGCTGCTTCCTTTCCCTTAATCCCAGAGTGCGCAGGAACCCAAACAATTAATATTATTTTATTTCTAATAAAGTGTCTGCTCTGCTCTATGAACGTCTGGACTATTTTTTTTATTTTTTATTTTTTTTATAAAGTGTCTGCTCTGCTCTATGAACGTATGAATTTTAAGCGGCTAAACTAATTCTCCTTAAAGCTTCTTCTCGCCACCGCAGCGCTCACAGTGCCGCTGTCTGCGCTGACAGCAGCTGGTTTAATCTGAACTCCTGCTGGTTCTGACCCATCTCTCTGGTTCTGACCCATCTGCTGGTTCTGATCTGGTTCTGATGCATCAGGAGCAAAGTGCGTGTTTACCATCGCGCGCGTCTCTCTCCTCTCCGCGTGGTCAGCGGGGCGGGGGCGCGCGCACAGCTGCACATAATGAACTGATCGGGGCCGCGCAGCGGAGGAGGTAAAGTAGTTCCGGGTAAGCGGAGGGATATCTGTGTGTAGCACCTGTAAATGACCTGCCGTGAGTTCTGAAAGTGTTCTGGTCCTCTACGGTCAGAACTCTGGATCTGACCGGAACCTTCTCAGTACATCAGTTTAAATCTGTCCAGGTTCTCCCTGATGGTTCCTGCAGGGTTCTCCACCATCAGAGAACACCAGAACCTATCAGAACCCGGGAGGTTTTGGTTTAGATCATAGACATAATATAATATACTCTTAAATTATGTGTATGGTTTAGATGGCCCGGTGTGGCACAAAGACCCGAAGAAGAAGAAGCCTTGTGTCAGTGTGACAATGTAACAGCTCCCCCTGCAGGTCAAAGCGGAGTAGTGCTGCCTTCAACAAAAGAGTCCCAGTAACAACAAGCCCAGAACCCATCAGACAGAACATATATATATATATATATATATATATATATATATATATATATATATATGTTCTGTCTGACACTTTATCGCCCATGACTGACAGCAGAGGAGATGTTGGACCTCGGGTCAAAGCCTGGTTCTGGTCCAGGCTGTGAGCCAGAACCTGCAGTGGGTCCTGATCCGTTTCCTCTTCTCATCACACTGGTTTGGGAACACAGCATGGACCTCATCGTCAGCCTGAGACACGGAGGACTGGATGAATGTGACAGAGAGCAGACATAAATAAATGAACTGAAGACAGTGATGGAGAACCCTGAGAACCCTGACCCTGAAACACTAAAGATGACAGCAGGATGATGCAGTTCTGCGGTTCAGATGAAACCAGATCTTCCAGGTTTACTCAGACCGTTTGGACCAGAGTCTGTAGAACTAGTCTTAATGCTGCCTGAGAGAAACCGTGTCTAAACATCCGGTACCACACCGGCCCGTTCCTCGTGGCTGCTGGTTCCGTCCTCAGCCTTTTCTGTGACAGCCAGCCGGAGAACACCTGCTTAGCGGCTGTAATTCCTCTCCCTGATAAATAGTCTCACGTTTGACAGGAACCTGAGGACCAGGAAACTTTCCACCTGGTGGTGACTCTCCTCCAGGAGCCTCTAACATCTCTAGAAGGTCCAGGAGGTCCACCTCTGCTGCTGGACCACCGGTTCTGAATGGAAGGGTGAGATGTCCCAGCAGAACTCCTGCCAGGCTCAGTCTAGGTCCATTGGACCATCAGACCTGACATGTTTAATCCAGGGTTCTGCAGGACTCTGTTCACTCCATCCTCCCACTTCTCCACATTAGTCCATGTCCCCCGTTTAGACCTCATGGCCTCATTAGAACCCCGTGGTTCTCCCAGTCCAAACCTGCGGCCCGTCTTGGTTAGAATGACGCTTCTCCTGCAGGAACCTGGAGAACTCTTTCTAGACCGGCTTCATTTCGTGGAGCCTCACAGCTCTTGGATGTCCCCTAGTGGAGAAAGGAGGTATAGGCGGTGAGGCCCCCAGGGGTCCAGAAGCTAAAGCTTTCATCCCTCCTGTGAGGTAGAACGCCGCAGGTTCCCCATCCCAACGTCTCGGACTCCTTGCTTTACGGACCTTCTCCAGGAGTCCGGCCGGGGTCCAATGGCTTCATCGGAGATCCTCAGTAGAACCGTAAGAGGTACCTTTGTCAGTGGCCTCCTCTGGTTCTTTCCAACCTGATGAGTTAGATGGTGAACCAGATCAAAGAAGTGGTCTCAACTGGGCGGCATAATGATGTTCCTCTAGGCCCGGCAGAACCGTTCAGAACGTTCCCCCTGAAGCAAAGAAGGAAGAACGTTCCCCCTGAAGAAAACAAGGAAGAACATTCCTCTTGAAGACAACAAGGAAGAACGTTCCTCCTGAAGAAAAGAAGGTAAGATGTTCCTACTGAAGAAAACGTTCCTCCTGAAACAACCAGGGAAGAATGTTCCTACTGAAGCAAACAAGGTAGAATGTTCTTCTTGAAGAAAACAAGGTAGAATGTTCCTACTGAAGAAAACAAGGTAGAACGTTCCTTCTGAAGAAAACAAGGAATAATGTTCCTACTGAAGCAAACAGTGTAAAACGTTCCTCTTGAAGAAAACAAGGTAGAACGTTACTACTGAAGAAAACAAGGAAGAACGTTCCTTCTGAAGAAAACAAGGAATAATGTTCCTACTGAAGCAAACAGTGTAGAATGTTCCTCTTGAAGAAAACAAGGTAGAACGTTCCCCCTGAAGA
The DNA here is from genome assembly GCA_037039145.1 of Fundulus diaphanus. Lineage (NCBI taxonomy): Eukaryota > Metazoa > Chordata > Actinopteri > Cyprinodontiformes > Fundulidae > Fundulus > Fundulus diaphanus. The sequence continues at coordinate 665,365 of CM073137.1, read as the reverse complement.
AAACAAGGAAGAACATTCCTCTTGAAGACAACAAGGAAGAACGTTCCTCCTGAAGAAAAGGAGGTAAGATGTTCCTACTGAAGAAAACGTTCCTCCTGAAACAACCAGGGAAGAATGTTCCTACTGAAGCAAACAGTGTAGAATGTTCCTCTTGAACCAAACAAGGTAGAACGTTACTACTGAAGAAAACAAGGAAGAACGTTCCTACTGAAGCAAACAAGGAAGAACGTTCCTACTGAAGCAAACAAGGAAGAACGTTCCTTCTGAAGCAAACATGGAAGAACCTTCCTTCTGAAGCAAACAGTGTAGAACGTTCCTCTTGAACCAAACAAGGTAGAACGTTACTACTGAAGAAAACAAGGAAGAACGTTCCTACTGAAGCAAACAAGGAAGAACGTTCCTTCTGAAGCAAACATGGAAGAACCTTCCTTCTGAAGCAAACAGTGTAGAACGTTCCTCTTGAAGAAAACAAGGTAGAACGTTCCTACTGAAGAAAATAAGGAAGAACATTCCTACTGAAGCAAACAAGGAAGAACGTTCCTTCTGAAGCAAACAGTGTAGAACGTTCCTACTGAAGAAAATAAGGAAGAACGTTCCTACTGAAGCAAACAAGGAAGAACGTTCCTACTGAAGCAAACAAGGAAGAACGTTCCTTCTGAAGCAAACAGTGTAGAACGTTCCTACTGAAGAAAATAAGGAAGAACGTTCCTACTGAAGCAAACAAGGAAGAACGTTCCTACTGAAGCAAACAAGGAAAAACGTTCCTTCTGAAGCAAACAGTGTAGAACGTTCCTCTTGAAGAAAACAAGGTAGAACGTTCCTACTGAAGAAAATAAGGAAGAACATTCCTGCTGAAGCAAACAAGGAAGAACGCTCCTTCTGAAGCAAACAGTGTAGAACGTTCCTACTGAAGAAAACAAGGTAGAACGTTCCTACTGAAGAAAATAAGGAAGAACATTCCTACTGAAGCAAACAAGGAAGAACGTTCCTTCTGAAGCAAACAGTGTAGAACGTTCCTCTTGAAGAAAACAAGGTAGAACGTTCCTACTGAAGAAAATAAGGAAGAACATTCCTACTGAAGCAAACAAGGAAGAACGTTCCTACTGAAGCAAACAAGGAAAAACGTTCCTTCTGAAGCAAACAGTGTAGAACGTTCCTACTGAAGAAAATAAGGAAGAACGTTCCTACTGAAGCAAACAAGGAAGAACGTTCCTTCTGAAGCAAACAGTGTAGAACGTTCCTCTTGAAGAAAACAAGGAAGAACGTTCCTTCTGAAGAAAACAAGGAAGAACTTTCCCCCTGAAGCAAACAGTGTAGAACGTTCCTCTTGAACCAAACAAGGAAGAACGTTCCTACTGAAGCAAACAAGGAAGAACGTTCCTTCTGAAGCAAACAAGGAAGAATGTTCTTCTTGAAGAAAACAAGGTAGAACGTTCCTTCTGAAGAAAACAAGGAATAATGTTCCTACTGAAGCAAACAGTGTAGAACGTTCCTCTTGAACCAAACAAGGAAGAACGTTCCTCCTGAAACAACCAGGGAAGAATGTTCCTACTGAAGCAAACAAGGTAGAATGTTCTTCTTGAAGAAAACAAGGTAGAACGTTCCTTCTGAAGAAAACAAGGAATAATGTTCCTACTGAAGCAAACAGTGTAGAACGTTCCTCTTGAACCAAACAAGGAAGAAAGTTCCTACTGAAGCAAACAAGGAAGAACGTTCCTACTGAAGCAAACATGGAAGAACCTTCCTTCTGAAGCAAACAGTGTAGAACGTTCCTCTTGAAGAAAACAAGGTAGAACGTTCCTACTGAAGAAAATAAGGAAGAACATTCCTACTGAAGCAAACAAGGAAGAACGTTCCTTCTGAAGCAAACAGTGTAGAACGTTCCTACTGAAGAAAATAAGGAAGAACGTTCCTACTGAAGCAAACAAGGAAGAACGTTCCTTCTGAAGCAAACAGTGTAGAACGTTCCTCTTGAAGAAAACAAGGTAGAACGTTCCTACTGAAGAAAATAAGGAAGAACATTCCTACTGAAGAAAATAAGGAAGAACATTCCTACTGAAGCAAACAAGTAAGAACGTTCCTCTTGAAGAAAACAAGGAAGAACGTTCCTTCTGAAGAAAACAAGGAAGAACTTTCCCCCTGAAGCAAACAGTGTAGAACGTTCCTCTTGAAGAAAACAAGGTAGAACGTTCCTCTTGAAGAACAGCTGGCGTCCATGTTCAGGGTCCATGCTGTAATCGGGCAGAGGAACGTGCCAATCAGTGACCCAAACCGTCAGCTGCTATGGTTCCTCCACGTCTCCTGCTGCAGGTTCTGATGGTTCTCACAGGTTTACATCTGACCCTCTGATGCTTCGGTTCTCTTGTGTTCCCATTCAGCGGATCTCTCTTCAGAGAACCTCCTGCTGGTGCTGAAGCATCATCGGGTCTTAAGGTTCTGTAAATCTGCTGTGCTCCAGAGATGGTTCTGATCCACTGGACCCAGAAACAGGAACGGCGGGGGTCTCTATAACAAAGTCACTGTTCTTCTGCAAGTTATAGCAGAACCCAGGCTTCAGATGGGTTCCTGCAGCTAGTAGTCAGAACCAGGTGAGACTCAGGTAGAACCCTTTTGAAGCAGAACTCAGGTGCGTGTGGATCAGCTCCTCTGGTTCTGTAATTGTTGACTAATGAGTTTGTTTGTTTTGGTAGAAACAGTGGAACGTGTTTCCACAACAAACACTCACCTGACGGCTCACCTGGCCGCGTGATCAGGTGTAATCAGGTAGAACTCCCACCGAACCCAGGTGGGACCCAGTTGCGTTCCAGCCGCTCCAGCAGACTCACCTGTTCAGGTGAGGTTCTAAGAGACGTTCTGGTTAAAACCATGAGGTTCTGATTCTGACGTACCCCCGCCCACGCCCCCTCCCGCCCTCCCGCTGGCAGGCTCGTGCTTGTCTCACCTGTTCTCAGTCCTACCTGCCGCCGCGCGGAGCTGCACGCGCTGTCCGGAGGAGCTGCGCCGAGTTTCACCTTTTCAAAAGTTCGCTTCTCTCCGCGGGTTCTAAGTGGGTTTACTCAGAACCAGGAGCCGGACCGGGACCAGAACCAGAACAGGAGAGGCTGAAGCAGAAGAGCAGGAGCGGAGCCGGTACCGGGAGCATGTCCCGGGCGGAGCAGCGCGACGAGGCGGACTGCGTGTGTTCGGTCGGGATGAAGCTCACCTGGGACATCAACGACCCCAAGCTGCCGCAGGTACCAGACCCAGAACGAACCGACCCAGAACCGGTCCCGAACTCCTCACTCAGGGGGACAGCTGCCGGTTCTAACCTGTGATGGCGGTGGTACTGAAACAGCAATTTCCCTCTGGGATTATTAAAGTATTTCTGATTCTGGTTCTGATTAAAAGATCAGAACCGGATCCGACCCGAAACCCGTTGATCTTATAATAATGAATAATAATAATAATAATAGTAGTAGTAGTAGTAACAATATAGCCTACTACTATTACTACTGCTAATAATAATAATAACAACAACAATAATACTACTAATAATATTAAAATAATAATAATAATAAAATAATAATAATAATAATCAAATGAGATATTTGATGTAAACAAAGACCAGACAGTGGCGCAGTGAATTAAACTGTCAGCGAGGAGATGTGGAAAATCTTTAAAATAAAGAAAAAAACACTAAATTAATTAACCAATGAACTAAATAAAATAAAATAAATGACTTGAAGCTGATCGCACGTAAATGAAATATAATAATAATAATAATAATAATAATAATAATATTTATACACCTCTTGAAAAAGACCGGGAGAGGAAAGGGCTGAAGTGAACAGAACCCGTCCAAAGGTCCCTTAGAGGAATAAACTAGAAAGGTTCTGATAAAACCAGAGAAGGAGAATGTTTGGGTCAGAACAGGAACCGGGTCAATAGCGTAAATCTGCGCGTTTAACTGAAAATCTTCTGCTGCTAAAACAAAGCCGGTTCGGTTCTGTTCTGAAACTAAATTCAGGCTTAAAATTAGAAGCAAACGGGCTTTACTTAGAAAATGACCCAAATATCAGAACCGCCCTGAGCAGCAGAACCGGAGCCGCCGAGGAGGAAAATGGCGAATAAATGAAAATAAGGAATGAAGCAAAATTTGTTACTAAATGAAAAGAAAATGTTTTATTTTAGGTTTTAATTAATCAGATTCCGGGAATTCTGGGTTCGACTCTGGAGCTGAAATTCTGCCCGGTTCGGTCAGAACCGGCTCAAATGTAATTTATTACAATAAAAACTTTAACCTGCGGTCATTTATATTTCTGCTAATGTTTCTGATATTTAGGAATCTTCGTTAATCTTTTATTTGATGAGGAACATGAGGTCCGTCCATAAACCCAGCGGAGCGGGTTCTGGAGAAGGTTCTACTTGATCCAAACTGAGCTCCACGGCAGCTCTTTCTAACACGCTGCGTGGGTCAGTCGTGAAATAAAGTTCTGGTTCGGGTCGATTAAAAGAACTTTAGAAACAACACTGAGCCCAATCTAAAGAAAGAAAAATAATAAAATCCTACAAATAAAAAGTTTGATTGCAGAATAAAACAGAAACACAGAAGCAGTCATTGGTCGTTAGAATGATAACGTGACCAGAACCAGAACCAGAACCAGAACCAGAACCCGCCTTTAAAAAAAGAAATAGAAATAACAACGGAATTAAAGGGTTGTTTGTGGTTCTAAATTCAGAAATTTATTAAATTATCCGTTTAATCTAAAAAGAAGACTGACAACAGAAATATAATAATAATAATAATAATAATAATAATAATAATAATAATCAGACATGAGTGCCTCAGAGGAGAACCTCAGGGGTTCTGACCCTATAAAGCCCAATAAAGGTAATTATGAGGAAACTTCACATTTAAAAAAAATAAAACTTTTTAAATATCTTTAAAATAATAAAAAATAAAACATTAAACTTTCTGTGTATCATAATTGGTACGTTAGACCAAAACATAAATGTTCCTCCTGTTCTCTGCATGTTTATGTGAGGTGAGTAAATCATGTTCTTTACGTTCTAAATGTTCAGTAACATAGTGAGTGCTGAAGAGGTCAGGAACATTTGGATCAGAACATCTGGAGTTCTGGGGTTAAACAGGTCATGGGTCCAGTTCTGGTCATGATCAGAACCGCTCAAAGCAAACAGAACCTTTCTTCTTATTATAATAATCCTGCTTCAGCGCTGACTGTCAACAAAAGTCCAGTTTTTACTCCAGAACCACAAGCTGCAGCTAGTTTGGACCTGTTCTTTCTGAGCAGGAAGAATTTAACCAGAACTGTTTCTGATGTTCTGCTGAAACGTTGGTTCTGAGAGAAAACTCAGAAATTCTCTGGGTTCTGATCCTGTTAGCTGGCCTGCAGCAATGGCCCAAAGAACAAGCTCTGCCAGTCCAGACAGAACCACAGCTGGGTCGTGATTCAGGTCCGGTTCCACAACGAATGTCGTCTGAAGGCACAGAACAAAATAAAATCAGTCCGATCAGTCCAGTTACATCCAGCCCAGTTAGGTCTACAGAACCGGGCCGTCGGCTTCTGATTATCGTTCTGGTCGGGTCCAAAGGTGGCTGTGTCCGCTGAGCTCTGAGAGACTAGGAACACGGCCTGATGTGTAGGTTTATGTTTATTCATCGTGATTTTTATTAATTTATGTTCAGTAAATCTGATGTGAAAAGCTTTAATAAAGCAGATAATTATAATCAGCACCAACTCTGTTAGAAACCTTTAAATGATCAACTCTGTTTAAAGGACATAAACATAAATATTGTTATAAATATTAATGTTATTCATTAGTAATGAATTAATCTGAATCTTAAACAAGATTTCACATCTTTTAAGGTTGAAGTTTTTCATTTTCTAATTCTAACTATTTAATATTTATTATCTATATTTCCACAGAACGTTTCCTTGAGGGGATTTATTGGTTTAACACTTAATTCTCACCCAGGAGTAGAATAAACGTGTAAAAGCCACATTTCACTTAAGATCTGGTTTGTTTAAATGATTCTAACAATCAGAGCAACAGCTGGTTTGTTCTGGAGAGAGAGAACATCTCTGAAAGGAGAACCTGAAGCTGATGTGGAACCTGGAGTCTGCCTCACGGACCAAAACTGGGAGTTGGTTCCACAGGAGAGGAGCCTGATAGCTAAAGGATCTGCCTCCCATTCTACTTTTAGAGACTCTAGGAACCACCAGCAGACCTGCAGTCTGAGAGCGAAGTGCTCTGTTAGGAACATACGGGGTAATCAGAGCTCTGATATATGATGGAGCTTGATTATTAAGGGCTTTATACGTTAGAAGAAGAATTTTAAATTCTATTCTTGATTTAACAGGAAGCCAATGAAGGGAAGCTAAAATTGGAGAAATATGATCCCTCTTGTTGATTTTCATCAGAACTCTTGCTGCAGCATTTTGGATCAGCTGAAGGCTTTGAACTGCATTTTGTGGACTTCCTGATAGTAAAGAATTACAATAGTCCAGCCTTGAAGTAACAAATGCATGGACTAGTTTTTCAGCATCACTCCTGGACAGAATGTTTCTAATTTTGGCGATATTCCAGAGGTGAAAAAAGGAAACTCTGGAAACCTGTTTAATATGGGATTTAAATGACATGTTTTGGTCAAAAATAACACCAAGATTTTTTACTTTATTCCCAGAGGCCAAGTTAATGCCATCCAGATTAAGTGATTGGTTAAGAAGTTTATTTTTTGAGGACTCTGGCCCAAAGATTATAACTTCTGTCTTGTCAGAATTTAGATGCAGGAAATTTAAAGTCATCCAGCTTTTGATGTCATCAAGACATGACTGCAGTCGAAGTAACTGATTGGATTCATCAGGATTTATGGATAAATATAGCTGAGTGTCATCAGCATAACAGTGGAAATTAATCCCATGCTGTCTGATAATTTTGCCAATCGGAAGCATATATATAGTAAAGAGAATTGGTCCAAGGACTGAACCCTGTGGTACTCCACAGGTGACCCTAGAGTTTGAAGAAGATTTATTATTAACATGAACAAACTGGAATCTGTCCGACAGATAAGATTTAAACCAGCCTAATGCTTTCCCCTTAATCCCTACAGTATGTTCAAGTCTTTGTAGGAGAATATTGTGATCAACTGTATCAAATGCAGCACTGAGATCTAACAGGACAAGTACAGACACAAGTCCATTATCTGAGGCCATGAGAATATCATTAGTGACCTTCACCAGAGCCGTTTCAGTGCTATGATGAGCTCTGAAGCCTGACTGAAACATTACCTGATTAGTTGTTAATTGGTCTCTAAAGGCCCTCAGGTGTGTCCATGGTTGTCTGTCCAGGGTGGACCCGCCTCACAGACCCTGCATGAACTAATGATTATTTAACTTGAGTCATATGTCTTCCTCTTTAATCAGTTTTATGAAGAAAATTAAATGTTCAGAGTTTTTGTCCTGATTAGAAGAGAACTGGGCTGGAACAGAATCTACTCACATCTAACTTTTCTGGTTTAAAACAATAAAAGCTGATGTAGATTCTGATCAACTTCCTCCTCTGGGTTTCCTCAGAGGAACCAGAGGAGCTCTGGCTGGTTCTGGTGGTTGGTCTCCTGAAGCCTGGGAGAACCTGTCTGCCTGAAGGTTGCCTGAAGGTGGTGTGTTGCCGACTCAGCGGCTCTCTGTTGTTGCTCAAACAGAAAACAGGTTTTTATATTTGTTTTGGTTCTGGAACCAAACAAAAAGAAGGTCTTCACACTGATCAATATCTCTGATTGGGTTCAGATCAGTCAGCAGGTTCTCAGGTTCTCAGGTTCTGCTTCAGCTGGAGGTTTGGTCCAATTAAAGGCTAACGTCCTATATTATATTATATTATTATTATTAGTTTGGGCTCAGCTGGAGGTTTCTGACACCTGCTGCAGAGACGTTCTGCTGACCACAGGAGTCACGACCCAACATGTTCAGTAGCTCCAGGTTAGAGAACCTCTAGGAACCACCAGGCAACCAGGATCCGGGTCCAGCAGGTTCTTCCTTCAGGGGTCCGTTTAAGTAACATGAACTGCTCTCACCATCTGGTTTAGGGAGTTTCCAGACCCACTTCTAGAAAGGAAAACTAGCTTATTGAGATGGATTGAGCACGATAGGGACTTTATAGCAGCACAACTTGATTTAAGATTTAACCAACTAACCAGAAGAGGCCTTACATCATACTGCGTGATTTCATCTGGGCTGATCTGGAAAGTTTCCAACAAATGCAGGAAAAATTTGATCTTGACAAACGGCACTTTTTCAGATACCTGCAGCTCAGCCGCCATTTTAATCAGAATATTAAATTACCAGAATAAATTCATCAGGACAACATTAATATCTTTGTCGATGCTTATAAAGGTAAATCTTATAGGAAGAGGCTGTCCAGAATATATGAATGCTTAGAAAAATAAATACATATCTAGACTATATATTAAAAATATTTGGGAAAAGGAAGCAAACCCAACGCTGACGGAGGATGAGTGGCTGAACATTTGCCAAATAAACTCCACCACCAGTAGCTCAGGACAGTGGAGGGATTTTCATGGAAGAATATAATGAGGTTTTTTAGCCCTAACACCCAAACGAACATTTGTTCAGAGCGGCAGAGGAGAATCTGGACACTGTTGGAGACGATGTAACAATGTGATGGCCGACCACTTTCATATTTTCTGGAGTTGTCCTCTAATCTATTCCTTTTGGCTAAAGGTAGCTAAGCAGATAAGGGGAATTCTTGGTTTTGACATTGAGCAGGATTTTAAAACTATATATCTAAGCAACTTACCAAGAGAACTCAGTACTGAGGATAAGTACCTTCTAAAAATATTACTCATAGCTGGAAAGAGATCAATAAGAAGAACGTGGCTTGGTAGGAGCCCTCCTCACTCTGTGACTGGTTAGCCACTGTTGAAGAACTTTGTGAGATGGAGACGCTTACCTGCTCCATAAGACTCCAGGAAAACAAGATTCTAAAATATTGGTTGAAATGGTTGACATATAGGAATTCAAAAGTAAGTTGAGCTTCATTAACTTATTACTCGGGTGGTAATTGAGGTTTAGTGCTGTGCGTTATGGCTGAACTCGGTCCTTCTGGATAAAAATTCCTCCTTTGTAAGACTCTTCATGGAAATGTACATATTTTGTACCCTGTGATCCAATAATTTGTCAGGTTTTTTTTTGTGATGTACTGCAGTCCCCCTTCCTTGGCAACCTCTGTTCTGTTCTGAATAATGTTCACTATCCATGTTTTTTGTTTCACTTATGTTACCTTTTTTCTCTTGTTATGTTATGTTTTGTCATGTATAAAAATACCTTTAAAAAAAAATAAAGTAAAAAAAAGAGAAAAGAAAAGTTGCTCAGGGACTAGATGTGTGTTCTGGTGGAGAGCGAAGGTTTAGATGGGTTCTCCAGGAGCTGGTCAGAACCTCCATGAGTCCAGGATCTAACGTGTCTCCCTGTCTGTCCATCAGGACCTGAAGCAGTTCGACCCGTTCCAGGAGTGGACCGACGGCTACGTTCGCTACATCTACAGCGGTGAGAAACAGGCTCATGGTTCTGCTTCTCCTGTCAGAACCAGAACTGAAACCAGAACCTCCTGCTGGGTCCTGTAGGCCCAGACATCAAACGTATGGGAGTATTTAACCTGGCCACGGGGGCCAATAGGAGGGCAGAAGACAGTAACCATGGTAACGGAAATATCCAGAACACCGGTGTCCGTTAAAGCAGGAACCGAGACATCAGAACCCGGACAGAAGTTCTGCATGTTTACCGATGATGATGTGCTGCTCGTCGTTGTTTCATGACTTTAGACGTGATTTAGACTTTAACACCAGAGACTCTAGACTTGATGTTTTACCCAAAATCTGAAGTTTAAGACATGTTTCATTTAAAACGTGCGCATCATTAACTCTACAGACGTCTCTGTAGTATGTCTGCTGCAGCCAGTCAGATTAACCAGATTAAAGAAAGAAAATAAAAAAGGACAAAAATGTCATTTTGTTTGGGTCTGAATATGAAGTTCTGCTGAATGTTCTGGAAAAACATAGTTCAGAGGACTAAGGTTGATTTAGTGTTTTGTAAGGTCAGCTGCACTGGTTTCATCACGTTTAGAGATAAAAACTGATTTAAAGATAACACATGCTCCATTATTTACATTCAACAACATAATTAAACTATTTATTGACTTTAATTGGACCCAGCAGAACAAGGAATGTCCGGTTTTGAAACTCTGCTCAGAACCATGAAAGAACCAAATGGTTCATTACCCAGGTCTCCAGGAGCTGGGTAATGAACCATTTGGGTAATGAACCCCAGGTGCATGAATGTGGGCGTGGTTCTGGGTGGGTGGGTTCTGCTGTCAGTGCCGGGGGAACGGCTCTCGGTACAGAACCACTGGTGGCCTAGCAGCACTTGAAGGTACCACAGGACACGTAGAACCTTTGTCAAAGCTCCCAGGAGGAGAACGGCTGGCTCCACCTGCCCGATGACATCACACAGGTGCTACAGGAGCTCATGTGACGGTTCTTTAATGTTCTGGTGCTTTGCAGCGGACGATAAGAACGCTCAGAGGCATCTGTCCGGGTGGGCCATGAGGAACACCAACAACCACAACTGTCAGATCCTGAAGAAGTCCTGCCTGGGCGTGGTGGTCTGCTCCCGGGGCTGCGCCCTGGCGGACGGGTCCCGGCTGCAGCTGCGCCCCGCCATCTGCGACAAGGCCCGGCAGAAGCAGCAGAGTAAGTCTGAACCGGACCCGATTCCCGTCTCCTGCTCTGTGGCTCATCAGAATCTGTGTTTCAGAGAAGATGTGTCCGAACTGCAACGCCGCCCTGGAGCTGCTGCCGTGCCGGGGTCACAGCGGCTACCCCGTCACCAACTTCTGGAGAGTGGACGGCAAGGCCATCTTCTTCCAGGTGGATACCTTTCCTTTCCCATCAGACCCATCCACCGGCCCAGGTAGGGCCGGGGAAACCCTCCTGGGTCTGACCCAGAGCCGGCAGGGCGGAGAGGACCTGGTCCTGGCAGGGTGCCGCGGTCAAAGCCAGACTCCTGACCAACCACATGATAGCAAAGTTAGCAGAGCTGACCCCGGCCGGGTCTGAACAGGATCTGGTTCTGTTCAGTCTGGGCCGGCTGTGATCTGCTCTCTGTCTAACGCTCTGGTTCTGGATCCTCAGGCTAAAGGGGTCCACGATCACCCGAGACCAGAATCCAAGTCTGAAACTGAAGCCAGGAGAAGTTCAGTAAAGAGACGAGTCGGGTCGCCGCCCTTCACGCCAAAAAGACGTCTGATTGAAACACAGGTGACTAGAGAGCAGAGTTTAGGGACTAGACCCCGCGTCCGTCACTCTTCAGGCCAGGGCAGGGATCTATGAAGAGAACTCGGTTTGTATGTTGGCTTTGGAGATGGGGACGTGGCGCCACAGATGGTGAAGTGGTGAACTGCAGCCACACCACATTGTAATCCAGTTTCACTCCATATCAGATCGCTTTCATCATAAGCTCATCAGAGCTTTTACCGCCACTTTACAAATCCAATAAACACCTTCCTCTGGTTTCTTTCACCGTTTCTTTGCTCTTTTAACAGCAACCATGAAATAACGATACGATTATAACGATCAGCTGACTGACTTAAAGTTTATTTACTTTCTTTCCTATACATGCCTTACAATATCCCAAGGTGTAAAATTAGTTTTCCTTTACTTACTGCAGTAGCCTCTGTAGGCTCCATTAGTCAGTTCATGGGAGAGTGATTCGGTCGTGCTGTCTGGGCGTGACGCACTGCGCCCTCTCTGTCACCTGGCCTCTTTAAGTCTGCGCCGCCATTAGTGACAGAACGCGGGGTAGCTGAGCTCAGATCTGCCCAGGGAATGAAGAGGGACCCACCGTTGGCCTCTTTTTGCTGAAAAGGTAAAACGCTGTGACAGAAATCTTTTATTTAAGACAAAAATGACGAGACATAATATGTGTAATGCTAAATCTACGGCCATGCACGTGTACAACAGTGGTGTCATTTCAACTAGTCGCCAGAGGGGGCAGACTTGTGCAGAACTCTGGAACCTGCACTATGCTCCTTTAAATACCCATCGTCATTCATGAGGTGCTCTGCATCAACCGTTTATAGTTGAATCTGGGCCTGTAGAGGGCAGAACCTCAGCCAGAACCTGGTACCAGATGTTCTGCTGCAGCTGGGATCTAGAGAGGAAGATTGCTGCTCATGGTTTAAGAAATCTGGAGTTTATTTGGCATACGCCATTTTGGTCTTCTGAGGGTACGCCAACTTTTAGCATAGATCCTACGTGATGTTTTATAAAGAGTCCTGGTGATCATCAGGGAGAGGAATGTGATGGTAGAAGACCCCAATAAAACAGACTTTATATTATTCTGACCAATCCCTGCAGGCCTGTAGAAACTCTGACCAATGATTGGTCAGAGGCCCGGTCGATCCCCCTGAGGAGCGGCAGAGCAGGGTCTCCGTCTTGCACAGTTGTCCAAAAACTGACTTGGGGAAACTTCCAGAAAAATCGCAGACTCTCCCTTTAAGGCATTTTTTATTCATCTGGAAGGTTCTGGTGTGTAGTTCTGTGTCACCAGCGTGAATAACTCTGGGCTTTATCATGATAAAGTCGATCTATGACTAAAGTCTGACATGGAGTGAAAGTAAACGTCTGAGAGGAGCCATGATGGCGTTTGGCTGCAGTTCACCACTTCACCATCTGCTTCGCCAGCTAACCGTCTGCAAGGAGAGCGTACCCATGAGGCGCCGCACATTCTGACATTTTCCTTTAGAGTTCACTGCCTTTCCCTGGAAAGTGACGTACGCAACATTTAGTTCCTGTTTGGAGCGAAGGCAAGCTTTATAAAGAACGTTATATCAGACTATCGTTTGCTCACTCTCTGTTTGTTGTTGTTCCGCCTCAGGCCCTGGGCCCCGCCCTTCTCTGTGTGGAACCGGCAGAAAGGATTTCGTTCATCGAGCCAAACTTCCCACAGCATTACCCACCCTTCCAAAGCAGTGAGCCCTACTACAACCCCCACAATGCACTGGGAGAAGCCCCAGCCACCCTTCAGAAACCCACCAATCCAAGACTGTACATGGGCCGACCGGGCTACGAGTTCCAGGGATACCTGACCTCACCTCCATATCCTGTGACCTCTGACCTCTGCGACCCCAGGTCAGGCTCACACATCCAGAACGGATCCGGTTCTGGACCGCTTTAAATCAGAGAGAGGCTTTGTATGGAACCAGACTCTGAAAAGCAGGTTCTGGCAGAGTAAGCCGACCCAAACCCAACTCAGATCCACTGAACCAGGAACCGGCTTGGATCTTGGATCTCTGTCTGGTTTACACCTGGGTTTCTCAGTGTAAACGAGGCCAAACCAGATCACCCTGTCACCCAGTTTCTGCTGTTTCATCATGTTTTAGACTCTGGTTTAATTTGGATCCTGAACCAGAACCAGAAAGAACAATTACACCTTAATCACGCTGGATTCTGACTTTATTCATTAACCGTTACTGGTTTGTTTAACGCTGATCCTGGTTTGTTGGCAGGGTGACACCAGTCCTGGGTTCTTCCTCCACACCCTCATCCTCATCAGCGGCCCTCTCCTCCTCCTCCTCCTGCTTTGACCCCCAGACGAAGCCCCCACCAGCCTGGAAGGAGCTGCTGAAGAGCTCCGCCCCCTATGCTGATAACCACCATTACTACAGCACAGAGTACCCCTGTCGCTACCCCAGTAACCCCCCAGGTTCTCCCGCTGCTCTGCAGACCATCATCACCACCACAACCAAGGTGAGCCGGCTTCATCCGGGCGTTGGACAAGCAACCATCATCCACTGGTGTCTCCATCAGGCTCATTTCAGTTCATCCACACACTCCCATGCAGAGCAAACACTGCCTGAAGAGACGTTACAGGACCAACGGTTCCTTTCCTGTTCTGTTCACACAGAACAAATCCTTTCATACCGAGAGGATCCGATCATAGTCCCCAGTACCAGTGCTGTGTTCCACAGCGTTACGCTCAGTGTGAGCATAACACAACGTTCAGGAGAGGAACTCAGAGTAGATGACACCAGTGGCTCTGAGAGCGGTCCTGTGCAGGAACCAACCCGTCAGGTAGAGAACCAATGGGCCAGTAGAGAACCGCTAGGCCAGTAGAACAACGGCATCAATGCCGGAGAGACAACATGTAGTTAGCTCCTTCACTGGCTTTGTCCCAAACTGAGACAAGACGGGCCTACACCGCTCTATCTAGAACCTTCATCACGATGGAGAGTTTCTCTAACTAGAACCTTCATCACGAAGGAGAGACTCTCTACCTAGAACCTTCATCATGATGGAGTTTCTCTAACTAGAACGTTCATCACGATGGAGAGTCTCTTTAACTAGAACCTTCATCATGATGGAAAGTTTCTCTAACTAGAACCTTCATCACGATGGAAAGTTTCTCTAACTAGAACCTTCATCACGATGGAGAGTCTCTTTAACTAGAACCTTCATCACGATGGAGAGTCTCTTTAACTAGAACCTTCATCACGATGGAGAGTCTCTTTAACTAGAACCTTCATCACGATGGAGAGTTTCTCTAACTAGAACCTTCATCACGAAGGAGAGTCTCTCTACCTAGAACCTTCATCATGATGGAGTTTCTATAACTAGAACCTTCATCACGATGGAGAGTCTCTTTAACTAGAACCTTCATCACGATGGAGAGTTTCTCTAACTAGAACCTTCATCACGAAGGAGAGTCTCTTTAACTAGAACCTTCATCACGATGGAGAGTTTCTGTAACTAGAACCTTCATCACAAAGGAGAGTCTCTCTAACTAGAACCTTCATCACGATGGAGAGTCTCTGTAACTAGAACCTTCATCACGATGGAGAGTCTCTGTAACTAGAACCTTCATCACGAAGGAGTTTCTCTAACTAGAACCTTCATCACGAAGGAGAGTCTCTCTAACTAGAACCTTCATCACGATGGAGAGTCTCTGTAACTAGAACCTTCATCACGATGGAGAGTCTCTGTAACTAGAACCTTCATCACGAAGGAGTTTCTCTAACTAGAACCTTCATCACGAAGGAGAGTCTCTCTAACTAGAACCTTCATCACGATGGAGAGTCTCTTTAACTAGAACCTTCATCACAATGGAGAGTTTCTCTAACTAGAACCTTCATCACGATGGAGAGTCTCTGTAACTAGAACCTTCATCACGAAGGAGTTTCTCTAACTAGAACCTTCATCACGAAGGAGAGTCTCTCTAACTAGAACCTTCATCACGATGGAAAGTCTCTCTAACTAGAACCTTCATTACGATGGAGAGTCTCTCTAACTAGAACCTTCATCACGATGGAAAGTTTCTCTAACTATAACCTTCATCACGATGGAGAGTCTCTCTAACTAGAAACTTCATCACAATGGAAAGTTTCTGTAACTAGAACCTTCATCACGATGGAGAGTTTCTGTAACTAGAACCTTCATCACGATGGAGAGTCTCTAACTAGAACCTTCATCACGATGGAGAGTCTCTCTAACTAGAACCTTCATCACGATGGAAAGTTTCTCTAACTAGAACCTTCATCACGATGGAAAGTTTCTCTAACTAGAACCTTCATCACGAAGGAGAGACTCTCTACCTAGAACCTTCATCATGATGGAGTTTCTCTAACTAGAACCTTCATCACGATGGAGAGTCTCTTTAACTAGAACCTTCATCACGAAGGAGAGACTCTCTACCTAGAACCTTCATCATGATGGAGTTTCTCTAACTAGAACCTTCATCACGATGGAGAGTCTCTTTAACTAGAACCTTCATCACGATGGAGAGTTTCTCTAACTAGAACCTTCATCACGATGGAAAGTTTCTCTAACTAGAACCTTCATCACGATGGAGAGTCTCTTTAACTAGAACCTTCATCACGATGGAGAGTCTCTTTAACTAGAACCTTCATCACGATGGAGAGTCTCTTTAACTAGAACCTTCATCACGATGGAGAGTTTCTCTAACTAGAACCTTCATCACGAAGGAGAGTCTCTCTACCTAGAACCTTCATCATGATGGAGTTTCTATAACTAGAACCTTCATCACGATGGAGAGTCTCTTTAACTAGAACCTTCATCACGATGGAGAGTTTCTGTAACTAGAACCTTCATCACGAAGGAGAGTCTCTTTAACTAGAACCTTCATCACGATGGAGAGTTTCTGTAACTAGAACCTTCATCACAAAGGAGAGTCTCTCTAACTAGAACCTTCACCACGATGGAGTTTCTCTAACTAGAACCTTCATCACGATGGAGAGTCTCTGTAACTAGAACCTTCATCACGATGGAGAGTCTCTGTAACTAGAACCTTCATCACGAAGGAGTTTCTCTAACTAGAACCTTCATCACGAAGGAGAGTCTCTTTAACTAGAACCTTCATCACAATGGAGAGTTTCTCTAACTAGAACCTTCATCACGATGGAGAGTCTCTGTAACTAGAACCTTCATCACGAAGGAGTTTCTCTAACTAGAACCTTCATCACGAAGGAGAGTCTCTCTAACTAGAACCTTCATCACGATGGAAAGTCTCTCTAACTAGAACCTTCATTACGATGGAGAGTCTCTCTAACTAGAACCTTTATCACGATGGAAAGTTTCTCTAACTAGAACCTTCATCACGATGGAGAGTCTCTCTAACTAGAAACTTCATCACAATGGAAAGTTTCTCTAACTAGAACCTTCATCACAATGGAGAGTTTCTGTAACTAGAACCTTCATCACGATGGAGAGTCTCTAACTAGAACCTTCATCACGATGGAGAGTCTCTCTAACTAGAACCTTCATCACGATGGGAAGTTTCTCTAACTAGAACCTTCATCACGATGGAAAGTTTCTCTAACTAGAACCTTCATCACGATGGAGAATCTCTCTAATTAGAACCTTCATCACGATGGAGAGTCTCTCTAACTAGAACCTTCATCATGATGGAGAGTCTGTAACTAGAACCTTCATCACGATGGAGAGTCTCTAACTAGAACCTTCATCACGATGGAGAGTCTCTCTAACTAGAACCTTCATCACGATGGAAAGTTTCTCTAACTAGAACCTTCATCACGATGGAAAGTTTCTCTAACTAGAACCTTCATCACGATGGAGAATCTCTCTAATTAGAACCTTCATCACGATGGAGAGTCTCTCTAACTAGAACCTTCATCATGATGGAGAGTCTCTAACTAGAACCTTCATCACGATGGGGAGTTTCAGCCTGGTCCTGAAGGTTTTCAGGTCAGAGGGTTCTCCCTGGTTCTGCTAGAGTTATTTGCTGCCTATGACAGTCGGTTCTGTCAGAACTCCTCCTAAGTCCTTGGTTCCGTTATGCACCCTGAAGCTAATTTGTAAAATGATGCCAGGGTCTCAGCAGAGCATTCTGGGTAGTCCAGACCTCCTGCGGTGGGGGACGTGAGCGGTTGGACACGTTCTACGTCAGTGTTAGCAGTAAATGGACCTCTGTTGTCACTGTACACTAAGTCTGTGTGTCTGAAAGGGAACGCCAGATGTTTGCGGTAACACTAACCATGAGGGTGTGTCATTGTCCTCTCCAGGTGTCCTACCAGCCCTGTCCCAAGCCTCCGGGGACGTTGCCTCCCTACCAGTCCTGTCCCAAGCCGTCCGCCGGCCTCCCGTCCTACCAGCCCTGCGCTCCGGCCAAAGCTCCGGGCCTGCCCGGCTGCTCCTCCCTGCTGGAAGACGCCTCCTCCTCGTCTTACTCCACCGAGGTCAAGGTGACGGAGGAGTCCGGCGGCGTCATCAAGTCTCTGTCGTTTCCTCCTGAGCCTCTGCAGACCAAAACCGAGCGGGTGGACGGCTACGACTACCACTACGCCTACCCCAACGCGTACCGCTACGACGACTACTGACGCAGCACCGGTCCTGCTGCCGTGGCAACGGAGACTGGTGAAGCAGCAAGCCGCACCATGAAGGGTTCTGGATCCAACCCAGACCACCAACGTCACGAGAAGTTCTGGACACACCTCCGAACATCAGATGAACCTTTTTAATGTTGGATGTTCTGGTTCTGGAGCTTCTACTGGACAGAACTGTGTCCGTGGGACTGAAAGGAACCGACTGCAAACTGACGGTTCTGGAGTTCTACTCTGACAAGGGGTTGGTTCTTGAAGACAGAACTTATCAAGTTGTGCAGAAATTGTTGTTTTTTTAATTATGTCATGTTCCGTCCTGATTCTCACTGATCCATGCGAGACGTCAAACACGATGACGTGAACGGGTCCAGAACCGGTTTGTCCCACTGGTGCCACCATCAACAGGTCTGTGTACACTACACCAGACCTCTGAGGCCGTGTCTGGAGGTTCTACGTGTCGGACGTTCCCTGCAGAACTCACATTTCCCGGTTCTTCCACCGTGTTGGATCGCTGCGAGTAAGACGTCCATCAGACTCTCAGAACAATGGACCTGCTGCCCAGAACATTTCCTTAATGCTAGATGAACCCTCAGCCCGGCGGGTTTCAGCAGGACCTGGGATGCTTGAGGTTCTACTGGCAGAACATTGCGGTTCTGCCAGTAGAACCTCTCCGGTGAAGGTCTTCAGGTGGTTCAGTGGACCCAGAAGGAGCTGAACGGTCTTTTTGGGATGATGCTGAACATGAAATGAACCCAGAACCAGGCGACCCAGATGAGTTGTTCTGGTTTAGGAACAGGGAAGAGGTTCTGTTTCTCTTTCACACATTTCAGCTGATGAAGAATAAAAAAGGTTCTGTGACGTCACTGTTGGTATTTGTTTGACTAAAAACCCGGTTCCTGTTCTGGTTCTGGACCGGTTCCCTGCTGTCCCACCGGTCTGTGAGCGCTGAGAGGGGAGCTGGTGCAGACAGACACCAGAACCACCGTGACGGCCCAGTGTGACTTGGACCCGGCCGTGTAATCTGTAGAACAAACACGGCCGGCGCTGTCGGACCCTGGTGGGCCCGGAGGCCCGGGTGGAGGAGGTGTGGGCGGCGGATCAAAGAGGCGGTGTTTGGACCTCGCCTGGTTTCAGTCTCTGAGTAATAAATGTTGTTTTGACAGGAACGTGTCGGAACAGAACCGACGCTGCTGTCCTCAGACTGAACCTTTAAGCCCGGCTGAAGATCCGCCTACATCTGGGCCGCTTCCCTCAACCCACACCAACACCACTGGGTTCTGAAGAACCACCCGCTCCGATCGAAGCACACATGGCAGGTTCTGCTGGGTCTCATGATGATGTGGATGTATTAAAGGTTGTTCTGGGAGGTGACGTGTCGGGTCCAGGTGAGGTAGAACCTCAAACTGATGAGCCTCCAAAGAGTTCAGTCCAAAGAGAATCAGAACCAGACCAAAACCGCCTCAGCCTTTCATCGGTGCTGTGAATCCTGCTGCAGGTAAGAAAGGTGAGGCTGGAAGCAGGTCTGGTTCTGGTGCTGGTTCTGAGCTGGGTTTCAGGATCTGAACCAGGGACTGAACCTGGTTTGTTCTTCTCGTGCTGCGCTGCTTCGATCAGAACCACATGATCAGTAATGACCTGGAAAAACTGGTTGGGGTGGGTCCAACTGAACAGCACAGATTTGGTTCTGGTCCGATGGTTCCCCACATCCACGGACCTGATGGTTCCCCACATCCACGGACCCGATGGTTCCCCACAGACCCGATTGTTACCCACATCCACGGACCTAAAGGGTGCTGGACGAACATGTGGATGGATGGATGGTGAACCTGGTTCCTGTTGATCTGGAATCAGACCATGGACTCTGAGAGGAAATGCTCTCCCCTGATTGGCCGCTGTTTGACCTAAAAGATGTTTGAAATGTGCAGCCAATCAGGCGTCACCTCACCTGCCCGTCACCTGTAAACCAGGTGAGCCGAGTGCAGATTATCCCGATCTATGAAATTCTATCTTCTCTCCAACAATTTCCTCATCCTGTCTTCTTATCGGATCATCTTCCTCCTCCTCCTGATCTCCATCGCTGCTCTTTCACACGCGAATCATCTCGTCCTTCGCTCTCTTCTTCTTCTTCTGTGCTAAATAAATCATGCAGCCTGCTGACAGCAGATCGTTTTCCAAACAAGGCGGCGCTGTGATGTGGCTCCGCACTAATGGATGTTTTCACTGTGACGCTACATGGCTGTGGGGGGGTGAGGACAGAGTTATTAACAACAAGAACGAGCTGCAGGCACCGAGCCGCGGCGCTCTGACACCTGACTGGACCAGAACCTGCTGTGCATCGGGGCCAGAACCTGAGCAGGTAGAACGTCAGACAGGTCTTCCTCGTCAGACCGATCTGCTCCACGCTGACAGAAACAGCTGCAAACAAATTAGAACACAAAGTTCTGGTTGTTAGAAAATCAGAATATTACACCGAGCCAATCAGAGGGGTTCTGAAAGGTGGACCAACTGAACGGTAGGTCCAGGTTCTGTACAGAATCTGCTCTCAGAACCGGTTCTGGGCTCCTTTTACATGAATTCCTGCATCAATACTGGGTGGTATGGAGGAGATCTGCCCGTGGTTCTGCTGGAGGAGATCTGCCCGTGGTTCTGCTGGAGGAGAACCGCCCGTGGTTCTGCTGGAGGAGATCCGCCTATGGTTCTCTGATGTCCGATGGTAAAAGGCAATCAGCTGTAATTAGAAGACTTTTCTGCTGAAACTCACATGAAAACCAGGGAGTCAACAAACTGAAGTAAAGGTCCAGCCAGAACACCAGAACACTGAGCTAAAGCCTCCAGAACCCAGCAAATAAACCGGTGCTGTAACCTCACCTCAGTTCCCAGATTAGATTTTTATGTTCTGAAGTGGTAAACAGCAAACACGTCCGTGGCCTTAAGAGTCGGATTAATGTGATGACGTCACCGGTTCCGTAGAAAATGGACCCACGTATACTGGGTGTGAATGTTCTGGTAGAGCTCCTGTCGGTTCTCTCCCAGTTATTTATTTTTAACTCATTAAACCTTTATTGTAGTCAGCAACCGGCTGACCTCTTTAACAAGGGTGACCCGACAGGAACCCACAAAGGACAAAACTAACAGAACCACCTCGGACAGCATCAAACACCACTAGCGGGCCGGTGCTGTTGGTATGAAATACTAGAACCCAGGTTCCATGTAAAAGTTCTGAAACACTCCTTCTAGTAAAATGAAACCTCTCTGTGGTCAATGGTTCTGGTCGCTTTTCTCTGGTTCAGTTCTACAAAGGTGCTATGATGTTCCACTAACACATGGAGTAGAACGTAGCCTCATCATCCAAATGATGACCCGATTGGATCTTACAGCTAAAAAACCAAACGTGCATCTCTGTTCAGGATCTCTGCTAAGGCGAGCTTCTTTCCTCTCAGTGAGGGCCGGTTCTGCTCGATCCTTTGGATCAGAACCTGTTCTCTGTTCCTGCCCTTTCACTCTGAACATCGGTGTCAGGGTTCCCTTATAAGACACTTTAGTCTCAATTCAAATTCCACAACACTCCGGGTTTTCATCTACCTAGTTCTACCTAGTTCTACCTAGTTCTGCCCAGTTCTGTCTAGTTCTGTCTAGTTCTGCCCAGTTCTGCCTAGTTCTGTCTAGTTCTGTCAAGTTCTGCCCAGTTCTGCCTAGTTCTGTCTAGTTCTGTCAAGTTCTGCCCAGTTCTGCCCAGTTCTGCCCAGTTCTGTCTAGTTCTGTCAAGTTCTGCCTAGTTCTGCCCAGTTCTACTAGTTCTGCCCAGTTTTACCTAGTTCTGCCCAGTTCTACCTAGTTCTGCCCAGTTCCCCCTAGTTCTGTCAAGTTCTGCCCAGTTCTGCCCAGTTCTGCCTAGTTCTGTCTAGTTCTGTCAAGTTCTGCCCAGTTCTGCCCAGTTCTGCCTAGTTCTGTCTAGTTCTGCCCAGTTCTGCCCAGTTCTGCCTAGTTCTGTCTAGTTCTGTCAAGTTCTGCCTAGTTCTGCCCAGTTCTACTAGTTCTGCCCAGTTTTACCTAGTTCTGCCCAGTTCTACCTAGTTCTGCCCAGTTCCCCCTAGTTCTGTCAAGTTCTGCCCAGTTCTGCCCAGTTCTGCCTAGTTCTGTCTAGTTCTGTCAAGTTCTGCCCAGTTCTGCCTAGTTCTGTCTAGTTCTGTCAAGTTCTGCCCAGTTCTGCCCAGTTCTGCCTAGTTCTGTCTAGTTCTGTCAAGTTCTGCCTAGTTCTGCCCAGTTCTACTAGTTCTGCCCAGTTTTACCTAGTTCTGCCCAGTTCTACCTAGTTCTGCCCAGTTCCCCCTAGTTCTGTCAAGTTCTGCCCAGTTCTGCTCAGTTCCCCCTAGTTCTGTCTAGTTCTGTCAATTTCTACCTGGTTCTGCCCAGTTCCCCCTAGTTCTGTCAAGTTCTGCCCAGTTCTGCTCAGTTTCCCCTAGTTCTGTCAAGTTCTGCCTAGTTCTGCCCAGTTCCCCCTAGTTCTGTCAAGTTCTACCCAGTTCTGCTCAGTTTCCCCTAGTTCTGCCCAGTTCTACCTAGTTCTGCCCAGTTCCCCCTAGTTCTGTCAAGTTCTGCCCAGTTCTGCTCAGTTCCCCCTAGTTCTGTCTAGTTCTGTCAATTTCTACCTGGTTCTGCCCAGTTCCCCCTAGTTCTGTCAAGTTCTGCCCAGTTCTGCTCAGTTTCCCCTAGTTCTGTCAAGTTCTGCCTAGTTCTGCCCAGTTCCCCCTAGTTCTGTCAAGTTCTACCCAGTTCTGCTCAGTTTCCCCTAGTTCTGCCCAGTTCTACCTAGTTCTGCCCAGTTCCCCCTAGTTCTGTCAAGTTCTGCCCAGTTCTGCTCAGTTTCCCCTAGTTCTGTCAAGTTCTGCCTAGTTCTGCCCAGTTCCCCCTAGTTCTGTCAAGTTCTGCCTAGTTCTGCCCAGTTCTACTAGTTCTGCCCAGTTTTACCTAGTTCTGCCCAGTTCTACCTAGTTCTGCCCAGTTCCCCCTAGTTCTGTCAAGTTCTGCCCAGTTCTGCTCAGTTCCCCCTAGTTCTGTCTAGTTCTGCCCAGTTCTACCTAGTTCTGCCCAGTTCCCCCTAGTTCTGTCAAGTTCTGCCCAGTTCTGCTCAGTTCCCCCTAGTTCTGTCTAGTTCTGTCAATTTCTACCTGGTTCTGCCCAGTTCCCCCTAGTTCTGTCAAGTTCTGCCCAGTTCTGCTCAGTTTCCCCTAGTTCTGTCAAGTTCTGCCTAGTTCTGCCCAGTTCCCCCTAGTTCTGTCAAGTTCTACCCAGTTCTGCTCAGTTTCCCCTAGTTCTGTCAAGTTCTGTCAAGTTCTGCCTAGTTCTGCCCAGTTCCCCCTAGTTCTGTCAAGTTCTGCCCAGTTCCCCCTAGTTCTGTCAAGTTCTACCCAGTTCTGCCCAGTTCCCCCTCGTTCTGTCAAGTTCTGCCCAGTTCCCCCTAGTTCTGTCTAGTCCTGTCTAGTTCTGTCAGGTTCTGCCCAGTTCTACCCAGTTCTACCCAGTTCTACCTAGTTATGCCCAGTTCTACCCAGTTCTACCTAGTTATGTCCAGTTCTACTCAGTTCTACCTAGTTCTACCTAGTTCTGCCCAGTTCTACCCAGTTCTACCTAGTTCTGCCCAGTTCTCTCTAAGAACGGGACTCGTTGTTGGACTTGTCTGCTCATTGTTTATCACTGATTTCAGCTTAGAACCGGCCACACCTCCAGTCTTCACTGATTAAATGTCATCATGTTTCTCATGACCGTCGCAGAGCTCCACCCTGCTGGTAGGATCCACAGCGACACAGAAAGCTCGCTGGGGTACGTTCTGCTGCTGTAGGGAGGCGTTCTAAAAACAACTCAGTGATCAAAGTCAAATCAGGATCTGATGAGATCTGTTGCTTTTCTCAGCGAGGCAGCATGTGAGGAGGGGAAGTTTCATAACTTCTGCTTACAGGGATTTAGCTGGATTGGATGGAAACAAACTAAAATGGTTCAAGTGGACCAACTTTAACGAGAACAGCCGTGGTTCTCCGAACACCAGGCTGAGGTGGTTGCTGCTGGGAATTGCTGCTTTTGAGTCCACTATAGAAACAATGAGAATCTGCCGACTTTTAAGTGAAATGAAATGATTCCACTGGTTTAACAGCTTCTTGTAGCTTGAAGTGGAGCTAAAGATAGGGGGTTGATGGAGGGATGATGGAAGATAGAAGGTGGCCCCTATCAACAAGCTGCTGCTGCAGAGAGAAGTGAAATCACATCAACTTCAAAGCCAATAGAGGAAACGACAGAATCAGAGATAAAGGAGCCGATAGACTTGATCAAAGTGAACTAATAAGCAGCTCGGTGACAGAACTCCTCAGAACTGAGCCGGGTCAGAGAGTCCACTGCGGTGCCTCCCCAGCATCCATCCATCCTGGATGTTGTGGGTATCGTGAGAAGTCTTATCAGAGCAGGTCGACTCACAGAAAAGTACTGTCTTCTTAAAAAGCATGACAGTGCCGCTCTGATCCCTATCGCCATTGTGCTCTGATAACATCGGCCGGATGATGTTTGCAGCTCTCTGGAAAATACGGATCTTTTTGTGACTCAGACCCAGATAAGAAGTTGGCAGCTGGATGATAAAGCTCAGGTGATGTTCTGTCTTTAATTCTGTTAGACAGACCAACGATGTGCCAGAAAGAGGCCTTTGGTCCATGGAGAAGCTTTTCCTTCAAAGGGTCAACGTCTTCATGTGATCTGAGCTGAAGTTTACGTCTATGGCCTGGACAGAAGTCAGATGTGATGAAGACATCTCCTGCATTGTTCTAGCTCTTCATCCAGAGCTCAGATGTGATTGGATAAATGAGTCATCATGTGATCAATAAGACCACGCCCTGTTTATTCATGGTTTAGATACCTGACCAAGAATCTGCTGAATGGGTGAATGAACCTCTCCACACGGTCCTTTAGTTGCTGCGTAGAAGACTTGTCTTCTAGTTTAACAGCCATAAACCTCAGGAGCTTCTGTGGAGGACTGTGTTCTCCATGAGAACGCTGCAGGGTGGCAGAAGACACGAAGGTCCCAGGATGGAGCCCTGTGGGACCCCATGACAAAAGAGCAGAGGAGGGTCTAAGATAACAAACTTTTCTCATTTAAATACCGTCTCTAACCCTAACCCACCATCACAGCTCATCACAGGCCAGTGCCATCACTTATTTTGGGTTTGTGCC
Source organism: Fundulus diaphanus (assembly GCA_037039145.1). Classification (NCBI taxonomy): domain Eukaryota; kingdom Metazoa; phylum Chordata; class Actinopteri; order Cyprinodontiformes; family Fundulidae; genus Fundulus; species Fundulus diaphanus. The sequence continues at coordinate 640,225 of CM073137.1, read as the reverse complement.
TCTAGAGCAACGTTCCTGCATGAGGTTCTGCGGTGCGATAGCTGAACAGACCTTCATTCATCCCGGCTCGCCCGTCTTCATGGATGCACCTACAGGTTTTAGGAACGGGTTTATAGACGAGTAGACAGTGTCACAACACAGTTTCTGAATGAATCTGCCACGTTTCTGTTGAAACCTAGAAAATAAACCTTTAGTTTTATTTCAGAATAAACCCAAAGTTTAAATCCCGAGTCTTCCTGCTGCCTCTAATGTTTTCTGTCCCCGCCTTACTTCAGGCAACACAATGCAGAGCATCGTCTGACCTCTGGCTGTTTATTTGAAACCAGTCGTACCTGTTGCCTTTAGATCTTTTCTCTTCCTCTATCACTTCGCCTCATCTGTCCATCCTCAGCGTCTGTTTTTATCTGCTCCTTATCGCTGCATCGTCACACTGTCAGAACTCGCAGAAACATCACGTAGGCATGAGCGCGGTCATGGCCGCCCGCCAGCAGCAACTGCAGCAACTGCAAAAGATGCTGGTAGCTTTGAAGTGTCTTCAAAACAATCTGCTGCTGGAACAAACGCAGGAGATGTGCCGCTAGGCTGCAGACGCTAATGTAAACTAGACAGAAGGCAGCAGGGTGGACGGAGTCCTGCTGCACAAACCGCCAGGCACCAGCCAGAAACCAGGACACGCTGGAAAGAATGGAGGGATCTAGAAAACACAGAGAGAAAATGTTAAAAACCAGAGAAGAATAATGTAGAGGGCAGGACAAAAAGTTGCACCAAAGAACATCAAGTGATGAAAAAGAGCAGAACGGAGAACTGACTGGAGAATATGCTTAACATGTGGAGGACCAGGGAGGAGAAGGGGGAACGTACCAGGTCCACGAACCGGGTCCAATTACCGGGTCCACGAACCGGGTCCACGAACCAGGTCCACGAACCGGGTCCACGAACCGGGTCCACGAACCTGGTCCATGAACCGGGTCCACGAACCGGGTCCACGTACCGGGTCCACGAACCGGGTCCACGAACCGGGTTCACAAACCTGATCCATGAACCGGGTCCACGTACCGGGTCCACGAACCGGGTCCAATTACCGGGTCCACGAACCGGGTCCACGTACCGGGTCCACGAACCTGGTCCACGAACCTGGTCCACGTACCAGGTCCACGTACCGGGTCCACGAACCGGGTCCACGTACCGGGTCCACGAACCGGGTCCACGAACCGGGTCCACGTACCGGGTCCACGTACCGGGTCCAATTACCGGGTCCACGAACCGGGTCCACGAACCGGGTCCACGAACCGGGTCCACGTACTGGGTCCACGAACCGGGTCCACGAACCTGGTCCACGAACCTGGTCCACATACCGGGTCCCGAACCTCCCAATATCCGTAGATTCTCTCTCAGTGGGGAGAGAATGAAAAACCTACATTATGGAAACATAACTGCAGAATCTAAACAGAAACTAATCTCTAGATCTATAATGGAGGATGGCTAAGAACTAGAAAACACGGAATAGTCCAGAACTAGAAACAGTGGAAGATCAGTGCAGTAGGTATGATGGTCTGTGCTCTGAATGTACGTTAGCTTCAAAGGGAGAACCTCAGGGTTCTACTTTAGCTCCACTATTATTTACTATATTTATAACTAAGCTCATGGAGTTTAGAGGTAAATCCACACTGGAAGACTCACCCCAGCCTCTCCTGCATCCTCCGATCGCCTCGTTAGGCACCTGTGCACCAGCCAATTAGCATCAAGCCAATCATCCTGCAAAGCTTTGCTGACGAGCATCTCCATCCGTGGGTTCTCCTGCCCCTCAGCTGAGCTTCCACCCACCTCCACCCCGTCTCCTCCTTCAGGCTCCCAGGCTCCTCGAGGCTTCCTTCTCTCCTCTGGCCTCCATCACCAGAACCTTTGCTGATTTATGTCAATAAATCTCTAACTGCCTCTTTTGTCTGTGTGAGTCTTTTGAGTCAACCACTCAAATGTTCATTGTTACGCCGATGACACAGTGATTTACTGCTCTGGATCCTCTCTTTAGCTGCCCTTGAAGCACTGGCACACTGCTTTTAATGTCCGGTTCTAATGTCTGGTTCTAATGTCATGGTTCTAATGGCTGGTTCTAATGCCTGGTTCTAATGTCATGTTTCTAAGACAAAGCAAGGCAAATTTATCTGTATAGCACATTTCAGTACAGAGACAATGCAAAGTGCTTTACATGATTAAAATATAGGAAAATAAGACAGAAAAGCAAAAGCAAGTAGGAATAAAATGTAGAAACAAAATAGAACATGGGAGAATAGAAACTAAAAGCTCATGATTTTTAGTACCGCTAAGGTCAGACCATGGTTCCTAATGCGGTTCCTTTGGATGGGATGAGTCAGTTCCCATTAATTCCTGGGCATCTTAATTAATGACTCCCTCACTTTAAAGCACATGTGCTCCAACCATTGAAATTGATTTTTTATTGTAATAATAGTTTTCTTTTACTGTAAAAAGTGACTTGTTGCTGCCACCTCTTTGTCTGTTGCATTAAGGCGACCCTAACCCTAAGGCCTGTTCATGTTCGTTTTACATGTAATGTTCTCTAAATGTTTTATTTATTTATTGCCAGGTCTCCCTTAAAAAAGAGATTATTAGTCTCAATGGTGACTGTCCTGATTAAATAAAGATTTAATAGAAAATAATAAAAAAGAGGGGGGGGGGGTCTGTAGCTCAGGCCTAGAATTATTTATTTTCATGAGACAGCCGCTTTGTCTTTAAGTCATTTAAAAGTAATTGACCGGAACCTGGAGAACACAGGAGTGTTCCCACGAAACATCATTGTCCACTTGAGATTCCATGCAGAACATTTTTGAAACACTAGCTGGGACTTGGATCTGGACCAGGACTAGGACCAGAACCAGAACCAGGACCAGGATGCTGACCAGAACCAGAACCAGGACCAGGATGCTGACCAGAACCAGAACCAGAACCAGGATGCTGAACAGTGTTTCCTCGTCCCAGACTGCAGCAGCTACTTAGAATCGGACCAGTAGAAGAACACAGGTGTGGGACAGAACCAGGACCAGAACCGGGCCTGTGTCAGGACCCAGACGGTGCGAGGCGGTCCTCCTGAGCCCAGAACGCAGCAGCTGCTGCTGTTATGACAGAACAGGAAGTGTTTCTGGTTGAGTGGCGAAGAATGAAGTCGGTTTACGTTGAGGTTTATCTTTGAAGCGTCGGAGTCAGACTCACAGAACAAGTCCGGACCCGAGAGAGAGAGATAATCTGGAAGGCAGCGCGGTGAACCAGAACCATTCCTCAGTTAGTCACACCGGGCTTGGGTCACGGCCAGGTTACCGCTCTGAGTCAGGACCGCAGCCGGAACCACACGGGATTACGTCTGCATGAGATCCAGCTTTGGACTGGGTCAGAACCTCTCAGGGACCAGCCACTGTCTGGTGGTGGTAGGGCTCAAGCTGGTTCTGGTTCTGCTGGGGTCACTAGTGGAGTTGGACTCTGTTCAGAACACCAGCAGAAGGAGGGGACCGGTGGAAACACATGAGACCAGAACCGAGAGAACATCACGAATCAGAACCAACACGGCCCAAAGTTCTGCTCCATCTCCTCTCAAAGACCAACAGTAGCTGGATGGGTTCCATCAGACCAGAACCTTAGAACCAGAGACCCCGTGGGTCACCGTTCTGATGGCTTTAGAACCTAACTAGACAGTGAGCAGAATCTGCCCTCAACATGTTGGTGGTTCTGTTGGACCACCTGCAGGTTGGACATGGGTACCTGCGGTTCTGGGACATTCCCTCTGGGTCCGTGTTCTGTACCGGGAACGCTGCGTTTGCCAGAACCCGCTCAGCACCGTATCTCATGAACCTGAAGGGTCCTACAGGTGTCTGTCTGGCTTTGGTCCGACCCAGGTGTGTCCGGTACCTCCAAGCAGCATCAGGTGTTGGACCTGCCACCACATGATGGATGCTGTTTCCCTCCCGCCGGCGCTGATCCGAAACAGGAATGTCAGCTATGCCGAGGGCGCCGTGGCACGCGGCCCATTGTGGCGGCTCACCTGTGGTCACCGCGCACGCTCCCAGCAGGTAGTCTGAGCATGCTCAGTTGGATAGTGTCTGCGATCAGAACCGAGTCTGGGTCATGACATTAATTAGATGAACCAGAACCTGAGCAGATTCTGGTTCATCTAAAGAAGTAAAATTACAGAAAGACGTGAGAACTATTCAGAAACATGATTTAACTCCTGAGGATCAAACACTGACAACACGGGTCCGATCAGAACAGGACCGGTACCAGGTTCTGTTCAGGAGATTTTAACTGGATGAACCAGAGCAGAAGAACCTGATCCTCATGTTTCAACGTCAGCTGCTGCTGGGTTCTGATTTTGGTATAAGCCCGGTTCTGAGGGACCCATCCCAGCCAGTGCTGGTTCTGGTTCTGGTTGGACCTGGTTCATTTGGACCTACAAGGCTGGGCTCTGATAATCAGCCGTCTGATCAGCTGACTGCTTGTCAACAACATGGCGGCTGGATGAGGGCGGCCCGGCCCGGCCCGGCCCGCTGAGCCTCCAGAACACAAGGTGTTCCTGGAGTTAATGAGGCATCAGAACCACAACAAGATGTGAGTGTTTGATCCAAACAGGGAACCTGAGAGGCCGGGACACACCTGGACGCTCACCTGTCCCCGTCCTGTTGCCTGTAAACACCCAGAGTGCCGAGCTGTCACTTTCTCCTGCTCCCATCATGCACTGCAGCGGTACCAGCACCGAGGTTCTGCTTCTCTCACGCTGGGTCCAGTCTTTGTTGGATGTTGTGCACAGATTCACAGATGGACACCTGAGAGGTTCTACTGGAGGAAGAACCTCCAAACAGAACCGACCCGGTCCAGCTGGAAATCAGCTCATGTGAGAAAATCCCTGAGAGGTTCTGGATAAAACAGGAACGGGCCTCTTTCAGGTTCTGGGAGGAGGAGGAGGAGGAGGAGGAGGAGGAAGAGGAGGAGGATGAAGAGGAGGAAGAGGAGGATGAAGAGGAGGAAGAGGAGGAGGAGGAGGAGGGGAGCAGGTGGCCTGAAGCGCTGAGACTAAACAAGAGGCCATCAGGAGGACAGGCAGGCAGCTGCAGGAGCGGTGGGGGAGATGAAAGCTCCGGCGCTGAGAAGGAACAGCCAGAACCAGACGGGCCGCTCCGTTTGGACCGGCTTTAATCAGCTGGGTTCCTCAGTCTGCTCCATCATCTCACACAGGTTCAGAACAGCAGAGAACATCAGAGAACAGCTCACTCTGAGGTGCAGAACCTGAAACATGGCTGCTGTGGCCGTTCTACTCCAGCAGGTTCTGGTTCTACTCCAGCAGGTTCTGGTTCTACTCCAGCAGGTTCTGCAGACCCAGACATCATGAAGTGCTTCATGAACGTTGATCCAGTCTGCAGAGATCTGCCTGAGGTTCTGTGGGTTGGTGGTTCTTCCTCCCTGTGGACCAGCTTCCTCTCTCCGGGTCATTTGCTGATTCGGGTCCAATCCTCTCCCTGACCTCATAGGTTCTGGACTCCAGGGTCCAAGAGGGCCCGGTTCTGTGAGGAGCTGGACATCAGTCAGCTAGAACCAGAACAACGTGTCTGCACTGCCGGTTCTTGTCCTTGGTTGTGGCTGCCACGCTAAGAACGTGGGGAACCTGCCTCTGCCTGGTTTGGTCCAGAACCGGTCCTGAGCCCCCCCGCCCCCCCCGCTGGAGATGAAAGCAGGACGGTAATGGAGGTGAAGAGAGCGAGACACCAGCTGCTGCCTGACTTAACATCAATGAAGGCACTCAGACACTCAGGACCAGGAGCCTCTTCATCCTCCTCCTCCTCCTCAGTGGAGGACCCCCCCCCCCCCCCACTCAGCCACCAGCACGCGGCTCCATCAGCGAGGAACAGCATCAGGCCTTCAGGGTTCTGGAGATGTTCTACTCTCTGCTGAGGTTTGCAGAACCACAGTCAGAACAGTTCTGTTCATTTTTGTTTGGACCAATAAAGGAACGCAGGTGTGGGACGGAACCAGGCCCAGAACCAGGCCCAGAACCCGGCCTGTATCAGGACCCAGACAGTCAGAACAGTTCTGTTCATTTCATGATTTTCTTTAACATGATTTACGGCGTTTCAGCTGATTTATGGGATTTTATTAACATTTCTGCTCATCATCATCATCATCATCATCATCACCTCCACCTTCACCACCACCACCTGTTAGGCTCAGGCCATCGACGGAACCGTCTCCCCTGTACTGAGGGCTTCATCCACGCAGCATCGCTGATCTTCTTGATCAGAACCAGGAGTAATTTTCATGCTGCAATGTTTATTATTATTAAAACTGTAAAGTCTGTTATGTTGTCTGTGTGCATCCTGAGCCACGTCAGCATGGTAACACCTGGGGACAGTAAAGGTTCTACCATGAGGGAACCCCTCATGAAGATTATCAGTAATGAAAACCCGGCAGAACATGAAACCAGAACCACGATGATGATTCCAGGTTCTGGTTCTGCTGCCAGTTTCTGTCCACGTCCATTTCAGAACCGTGAGCGTCTGCTGCCCCCCAGCGGCCATTTGCTGCAACTGTTGGTGCAGAATAAAGGACTGTTCTGCTCGCTGTTCTCCAGGAGAACCAGTTGTGACCCCTGTCTCTTTTCACCGTGAGGTCTGTTAACACGATGCTGAGGTTCCGGCGGGGCTTGGAGAACATTTCTAACCAAAGATAAGAAAGATAAGAAACGACTGCCTGTGTGCGCTCACAGCTGGAGCGTGGACTGGGTTCTGAAGGGGACGTCCTGCAGAACCCTCTTCTTAGCCCTCAGAAGCTTCTTGTTGTGAACTTGGAGTCTCCAGGAGAGCAGAACAGGTGAATGTAGTCCAGGAGCTGCGTGGAGATCTTTTTGTTCTGGTTGGGCCAGGTTCTCCAAAGCGCGGTCAGACGCAGCTGAGAGCAGAGTAAGAGGAGCTGAGGGGGAAATTAAGATGATTTTAAATCTGCTTTAATCTCTGGCTTTAAACACAGCAGCTATACCTGCGTATGGTCGCCAGGTCGGGTCGGGGGGGCTGGTCTCCACCCTGCACAGGTAGCCGGTCCATCTACCTGGGATTTTATCTGGCTGCGCTCATGTTTTATGGGTTGGTAATTGTTTTCATCTGTCTCACCCATACGGCATTTATTTATTTAGGCATTTATTTATTTAGGCATTTATTCAGGACTACATCAGTATTAATGAGTCAGCTCCTAAATATTAATGTGTTCACATTTCCAGGAACAGGGAGGAGCAGCAAGCATCCATCAGTCCCACTTATTGATTGGTCCCGGCCAGTTAGCAGCAGGATAATCAGTATAACTTATCCTGCATCCAGGAGAAAAACAAACACGCTGCAACAGTGGAAAAAACGCAGAGAAAAATATCATGTTAAATATATTTAAAAGCAGTCAGAGTGAAATGAGAAAGAAATCACACTTTGAATTAATCTGAATAAATAACAGATTTTCCATCTGGTCTGATTCTCTTTCCAGATGAAAGGAGCTCAATCCCACCAGGAAGTGGCCATTTTCTCTCAGTTAACATTCACGCTGACGCGGAAAATATAAAATATGCCTAAATGTGGCAATAATTGGCATCATGAAGTTGACAGGTTTTATTTAAAAGATTCCCAGAACCACTCCTGTCTTCATCTTGTGCTGAAATGAGGCATCAAACATAAACAAATGACATTTCCTCCTCACCCTGTCTAGTTTAGGCTCATTTGTAACGCACCGTTTATTCAGGAAGATAGCACCAGAGACAAAAGCTACCATAAAAACAGGAATAACAGCATCAATTCTGAGATTCATAGAAAAACATTTAAAACGTGAAAACAAACAGAAATGATAAAAACATAAACTCCTTTTGGACCTTTAAGCCGCTGTAAACACCAATGTTGTCAGTTCTGATTGAACAGATTCTCCATCTAGATGGAGCCTCACCTTGTTTGGTTCTAGGAACAGAACCAGCAGGCCTCTGGTATACAGGTCCGGTAAGACCTGTATACCAGAGGCAAAAATGTTCTAATGTTTCTTTATCAGCTTTACGTAAAAGATGAAAGCCTTTCCAACGCCTGACGTCTTTTTTTTAATTACACGTTTGGGTTCAGCTAATAAGGCGGTAAAAGTATTTAAAAGGTAACAGATTATTGTAATGAACATAATGGCTTTAGTTGCTGCATGTGCGGCCCCTCAGCTGTAACTGTGGCTCCTGGCCCTGGTGGAAGCCAGACGGAGGTGGACCTCCTCCATGGATGGTTGGGTTGGTGGTGCCTAGAGGTTAGCCCCCAGGGAGGCAGGAGACAGACTCCATGGTTTCATTCAGAGCTGCGTAGTCACAGCTACAGCATGAGGACCACTTCATTAAGTTTCATGTCTAAAAGACTCCAGTGATCAGGGAACCACAGCTAGAGAAGAGCAACAGAAAAACGACAAAGATTCAACCAGAAAACAGAAAAATCCATGAATATAAGTCCTGGAAAAGACCCGTCCCCTCTGTGACGGTTCCTGTCCCTGCAGCTCTGTGGACTCAGGCCCAGAGGACTTGGAAGGGACGACATGGAGCTCCGGACAGAGGGAAGGCGGCACGGCCGTCCTCTGTGGTCTGACAGTCCTGCAGCCTGCAGACACGAGACCTTCGTTAGACTCCGGCTGGCTGCTGGACTCTGGACAGAAGCAGGGAACGTACCTGAGGAACCGCAGAGCACAGTTTGGACCTGGTAAACCTGCAGCCAGCAGCTTGACTCCAGAATCCTTCAGCTTGTTGTGACTCAGGTCCAGATCCACCAGCCTGGAAGCAGAGGAGGTCAGAGCCGAGGCCAGAGCAGCACAGCTGGGGTCCGTGAGGAGACAACAGCTCAACCTGCCAAGAAAGCGTTTCTCCATCAGGTTCTCTGATCTCCCACGGAAACAAGCAGCATCCAAACACTGACTCAGCACAGCAGGCGGCTGCAGAACCATCTGAAGCCAGAACTGAAATCAGGACCCGTGGTTCTGGATCAAAGTTCTTATTTCTGTTGGTGTCTGACAGCACCAGGCGTTAACCTGAGACCCGTCCTCATACCAAGCAGGAAGCATCTAACGGTCAGCAGAACAAGGAAAACGATGTCCTAGAACCACATGGTTGGTTCTGTGGGGTTCTGCTTGTGGCCAGCTAGAACCTCCATCTTTAGTACAGAGACTGACTGAGTCCTCATTAGTGACCCTGATGAGGTGCAACATCAGTCTTGATGCAAGCTTGCTTTGACTCCACCCGTCCACCGGGGGCAGCAGCCATGGGAGGTCCAACCCGCCAACAGAAGCACGGAGGAACCAGAATTTGGTCCTATCTCAATTCTCTGTTCCCACTGAGGGTACGCAGTGTGTCCCGGTTCTCCAGAGTGGTGTTTAGCCCTCTTTGCACCTTTAATCACACTTCAGTGAAGTCTGCATGATGTGAAAATATGTGATCTAAAAAGACCTAAAATCACACTACCGCCTTAAATCAACGACTAATCACCAGGTTCTTAAAACTCTGGTCGTTATTGTTTTTACTTTTAAAACTGAACCAGCAGCTCCGCTTTAATTTTATTCTCTCTGCTTTGTTGAGTTTGACGTATTTTCACTTTAAAATGTCTGAAAGCACCAAGTGACGTTTTAACGTCTATTTATTGACTTAGTTTTACCTGAAATGTTTCTGAACCAGCAGTTCTGCTTCCTGTCCGCCATGTTGGTTTTTACCTCACAGCAGCTGCTGGTGAAGGTAGAAAATACAATAAATCTGAAAATATCACGTCTTTATTATTATTGTCTGTAATAAAAAGTCACATCCAGGTGCTATCATTAATGAAGGGCACACAACATACATTTTTGTTATTTTATATTTATTTTGTGTATATATTTAATATTATTTTCCATTAATTTCTCAGCTGTGGTAAAAGCCGCTCTGCTTCCTGCACTTTATTCCCCTCAGAACAATCCTTGTTGCTATTTTAATCATTGTTAGCAGTAAAGATGGCAAAAACAGTGACGGTCTGGTCATTTTTGGTGTCGCAGTTATGACACATAGAGCATAGACCCCTCATTGACAGTTGCAGCACATACATTACGGCCACCATCTTGGGGAGGTCGACCTGAGAACAGCACAAGGGCGCCAGAGGGGTTAGGGGTCATGTTCACTTTAACCTGACATACCAGTCAGTCACCAAACGCTGTTTCCCAACAGATGAAAACGGCTGAAAAGATGAGTAGCTTATTATTCTGGTAAAACGTAATGTAAAATATATAGTCCTTCAACTATATTAGAAAATATAGGTAGATAGATATATCTTTTTATTGATGAGGTGCTGGTTTGAAAATTATCTATACATTCAAATATTATATAACAGTTAACTTAAAATATTTAAATACAATGTATCTTTATACATGTATATATCGTTGTTTGTTTAAGGTTTTCAACAAAAATCCATTAAGTATTCAGTGAGTTTTGCTTGAATCAAAGCGCTGACAGTTCGCTGCTTCAGCTGAACACTGAGCAGAGCTGCAGACCCCCCCAAGATGGCGGCCATAAATCTCGTCAGCGCCCATAGCGGCCGATGCCGGATCTGCTCTTTTTAATGTCTATGGTCACAGAGGGAGCAACTTTGCTCGTATTTTCTGCAGTTTACGGTCACAATAGCCAGCGATAAGTACTGAAAGTAGATCGTGCAGATCAACATTTGGGCTCAGATTGGTTCTGAAGAGTTTTACTTGGTGAGAACAAAGCAGAAACCCCCCAGATGGACCAAAAAGGTGTTTATTGATCTGTTATCGCCGTATTTCACGGATTAAGGCTGAATCACGTTGCCAGACTAAGGGGAGTTACAGAGTACAGCACATGCAAGAAGCTGTGCAGAACAGTTCTTTTCACGGGTCTGAAGCTCCAGCCCTAGCTGCACGCAGGGTGGAAGACCCTGGAATGACCTGGAATGTTAAAGAACAATTTTCCAGGCCTTTAAAAAACTGTGTATGCATGTGTGCAGAGCATGGAGAAATATGAAGAGTTTATTGTTGGTGTGTAGAGAAGGATCAGGACTGTGAGGGAGAGTTAAATCCATTTAAATTAACAAACCAACTTGTTTCTTTATTGAATTATAAAATGCATTTATTTATACATGTATTATGTAATGCAGCATGCGTCTTAAAACAAAGAATTTCTGCATTAAAACATGTTTTTCATGTGTAACAGGAAGCTGCCCCAACATGACCGACCTCAGAGTTTCCAGCCTGCAGCTCTGACTCCCCAGTCCAGGACTCAGCAGCTGGACTCCTGAGTCCTTCAGACGGTTGTAGCTCAGGTCCAGGTGCCTGAGGCTGGAGGTTCTGGTCTTCAGAGCTGAGGATAGCGGTGAACAGCAGCCGTCCGTCAGGTCACAGTCGTACAGGCTGGAATCACAAAGCATGAAGTCAGATGGGTTCTACGGGCTCAGAACATGAAAGCCCAGACGTTCATCCATCAGGATTTGATCCAGAACTGCAGGCAGGGTTCTGCAAACTGGGACGATTTCATTCAAACCTGATAAACGTGCAGCTTTCTGCGCTCCAGAGACAGAGAGGAACGTGGGTCCGTCCTCCTAAGCCTAATTTAAATCATTCTGTGCTTGTTTTCTGCTCGCAGCTTCAGATTATGACCTGACAGATCAGTGAAGAGGTGAAGATGCAGGTTTAGATCGAGCAGCTTGCAGTTTATGATCCTTTTAAAGCAGGGGAGGCAAACTCATTTCTATACATTCTTCTGCTGAGCCTCTATGGCTTCATGAAGTCATTAAAGGGCCGGTTGCTCATATATAGAGGATACTTTTGATTTCAGAATTTCATTTCAGTCACATAGAAATATAAACAAATTCACAGTAACATGAAAGTAGCACCTTAGGCCCAGTTTATACAGTTTATCTGCATTTAAAAAGTTGATATTGGGCTGAGTTACACTTTAAACTCATCATTCTGCATCACTTCTTCTCTTCTTGGACATTTCTGGGTTGTTTTAATGTATTGTGGGAAAGCTGACACCTAGTGGCAGGATGCTGTTACTACACAGTTAAATAATCAACATTTGCTACAGGAGGCTCAGTTTTAGCCACTTTATAAACTTTAAAAGGATTTATGCCTCTACTTTATGACATGATGTGCCTTTTATGGCTCTGACGGGCCGGATTCGACCCGCGGGCCTGGAGTTTGACGCATGTGTTTCAAAGTTTCAGTCCAGATCTGCTCTGCAGGAGGCCGTGGGTGACATGGACAGAGGCTAATGCATGATGGGAAAGGCAAAGCATGATGGGAAGTAGAGCTAATAAACTAGAATGTATCTACAGGAAGGGTGAGGGTAACCCTAACCACTTTCTTCACTCTTAGACTTTAAGGATCTATGATGTTTATTATTGTAAATATATCTGACATTCTTACAAATCTTAATTTTTGTTTTTTATTAGCATTATTTACAGGGTTAGGTGTAATAATTCTGGTCTGAACACCTTCAGACCAGAACATGGTGGTTCCAGGGTTTCTGGGTCTAAATGACACGATTCTGAATAAACGCAGGCGGCGTCCTGACCTCAGCCTCTCCAGCCCGCAGCGAGGATCCTGCAGGGAGACGCAGAGCCGCTGCACCCCCGAGTCCTGCAGAGGGTTCTGACTCAGGTCCAGATGCTTCAGATGGGAGGACAGCAGAGCCGGACCCACGGACCCACCGCTGATCTCTGACAAGCTGCAGTTCCTCAGTCTGGAGGAGAGAAGGACACAAAGGAAGGCGTCCCATCACAACCAGCTCTCATGTCCTCTGGCAGGGTCGGGTGCCAGGAAGCCGAGGGCCGCGCAGAGCAGCGAGCAGGGCGGCCTGCAGGGCGGCGCTCTAAACAGATCCCCCCCAGAGCCGGCCTCAGCATACATGACAAACATCAGCAGAGCTGATTTCTCCGCAGGTTCACCATGAGACGCCTCTTTTCTGCTTCAGGAACCTCCAACTGGAGATCATTTAGAGACGAAGCAGCACCAGACTTTATTTCCCCACGTTTGTTTCAGCGCTCAGATAAAAGTCATTTCTTTTTCTCTCAACTTAAAGATTTGTTTCTGTCATTTTAAGGAAACGTGTTTGTTTCATGAAGAAAGAAATTACCGTTGATATAGTAACTAATAATTAAATGGGTGGTTGTGTCTACTAACACCTCAGGTTAGGCGTGGCCATGAACTTTGGCTTTGGTTGAATTGGTTGTCTTTCCTCTAAAATCAACGAATGCCATTGGCTGCTGGGAGGAGAGGGACGGCTCTGGCCCGGTTCTGATCAGAGTTATGGCCAACAGAGATGTTGAACTGAAAACAGAACCAGAACAACTTGGTTCTCAGGAGCCGGACCACCATCAGTGGTCCTGACCCTCTGCAGATCTTTCTGCTGCAGATGACGTCTCTTTACTTTGACCCGCCGAGCCTGAAAGGCGTCGCTAGATCTGCAGCAGCAGTGGCAGACGGGTTAGCACCAGTCATTTCTAAAGACATGAACAGAAAGGAAACACCAGAGGAAAATCTATTTCCATTTATCTGCTTCCTTAACTCCTACCACAGCAACCAGGGAATCTCTCCTTTCAGGCTCATAGAACCTAACCCCAGCCTGGGTTACCGTCCTGGACTCATGTCTGCTGCCTCCACGTTTAATACTGCAGTTATTGTTTGGCGGTAGAAGGATGTCTTACCTGAGCGTCTGCAGTTTAGACGGGGAACTCTGCAGCTCAGCAGACAGCCGGGCCACTCCAGAGTCCTGCAGGTGGTTCCGGCTCAGGTCCAGCTCCGTCAGAGAGGCGTTCACCTTCAAAGCTGAGCCCAGAGCTCCACAGCCGACCTCTGAGAGTCCGCAGCTCGCCAGGCTGTTGGTTTCACACAGCGTCAAACAAAACAGACGTTAGACATTCAGCCAGAATCATTACGCCCGGCTCGACTTTCCACACACAGCGGCCCGTCAGAGAGGCGGTACGGCACAAAGCTGCTATTCACATAAACGTAAGAATAGAGAATGTAGGAGAACACAGCAGCTGTGTGCAGCTCAGCGTGAAGATGTCTGCAGCAGAGATGATACAGAATGTGCCACCGAGCGCCAGCCAGGAGCCTGGAGAGCAGAATGAACAGGTAACCTTGATCATCAGCTGTAGCATTGACCAGAGAAGGTCAGGATTATTGCTTATGTTCAGACTCATTACCTGCATTAATCATTCATTTTGAAGCCACTGTCCCTGTTTGTGGGCCCCAGGGTGTGGGCGGTCCAAGCTTTGCTCCTTCATGGCATTAGTTTTATCTTTAAACTTTAAGTAGTTTAGAAACTGGCCTTTTATGCTTTTACTTGAGAAAAACTTTGAATTGATACTTCAGCTTCTACAGAAGTGTTTTAAACCTTGTCAAGTGTCATTTGATTGCTTTTGATGATCAGCACTTTGTGTTAAAGCCCTTTATAAATAGAGCTGATGATGATAAACTGGGGCTGTCAAACCATAAAAATTATTAATTGCGATTAATCGCATAATGTCAATAGTTAACTTGAGATTAATCGCAAATTAATCGCATATTTTATCTTTTTATTTGTGAAAGTGTAAAAGCCTATTTGGGCATTTTTATATGCATGTTTGCAATAAATAACACTAGTAAAAATATTTTTATTTTTTATTTTCAAACACTTTTCAGAATTTGAATGAAAACATCCTGGTGCCATAAAATGATAAACTCTGGCCAATAATGGCTAAATCACTAATAATAATAATAATAATAAAAATAACACAATGTGTAAACAAATGTGTAAATAAATAAATATTTCATGCTGGAATATTTTTTTGCCTCCTAAACAAATATAGACATGGTATTAAGCTTTTACATATAAAGTAACACTAATTTTACATTTTAATAAAGTCACAAGTTTTATTAAAAAAATTTTTCTCTTTTTTTTACTTTATTTTTTTTAAAGGTATTTTTATACATGACAAAACATAACATAACAAGAGAAAAAAGGTAACATAAGTGAAACAAAAAACATGGATAGTGAACATTATTCAGAACAGAACAGAGGTTGCCAAGGAAGGAGGACTGCAGTACATCACAAAAAAAAAACTGACAAAATATTGGATCACAGGGTACAAAATATGTACATTTCCATGAAGAGTCTTACAAAGGAGGAATTTTTATCCAGAAGGACCGAGTTCAGCCATAACGCACAGCACTAAACCCCAATTACCACCCGAGTAATAAGTTAATGAAGCTCAACTTACTTTTGAATTCCTATATGTCAACCATTTCAACCAATATTTTAGAATCTTGTTTTCCTGGAGTCTTATGGAGCAGGTAAGCGTCTCCATCTCACAAAGTTCTTCAACAGTGGCTAACCAGTCACAGAGTGAGGAGGGCTCCTACCAAGCCACGTTCTTCTTATTGATCTCTTTCCAGCTATGAGTAATATTTTTAGAAGGTACTTATCCTCAGTACTGAGTTCTCTTGGTAAGTTGCTTAGATATATAGTTTTAAAATCCTGCTCAATGTCAAAACCAAGAATTCCCCTTATCTGCTTAGCTACCTTTAGCCAAAAGGAATAGATTAGAGGACAACTCCAGAAAATATGAAAGTGGTCGGCCATCACATTGTTACATCGTCTCCAACAGTGTCCAGATTCTCCTCTGCCGCTCTGAACAAATGTTCGTTTGGGTGTTAGGGCTAAAAAACCTCATTATATTCTTCCATGAAAATCCCTCCACTGTCCTGAGCTACTGGTGGTGGAGTTTATTTGGCAAATGTTTAGCCACTCATCCTCCGTCAGCGTTGGGTTTGCTTCCTTTTCCCAAATATTTTTAATATATAGTCTAGATATGTATTTATTTTTCTAAGCATTCATATATTCTGGACAGCCTCTTCCTATAAGATTTACCTTTATAAGCATCGACAAAGATATTAATGATGTCCTGATGAATTTATTCTGGTAATTTAATATTCTGATTAAAATGGTGGCTGAGCTGCAGGTATCTGAAAAAGTGCCGTTTGTCAAGATCAAATTTTTCCTGCATTTGTTGGAAACTTTCCAGATCAGCCCAGATGAAATCACGCAGTATGATGTAAGGCCTCTTCTGGTTAGTTGGTTAAATCTTAAATCAAGTTGTGCTGCTATAAAGTCCCTATCGTGCTCAATCCATCTCAATAAGCTAGTTTTCCTTTCTAGAAGTGGGTCTGGAAACTCCCTAAACCAGATGGTGAGAGGGACTTTTGTGGAAACACACAAATCATCAGCATCTCTAGTCTGGAGGTGTTTGTCCCCCAGCAGAGCCTGCAGAGGGACATCAATCTGACTCTGTTCTAGTTCTTTCCATTTTGCCTCATATCCCTCTTCACACCAAAAATTGCAGTTGAGCTGCTTTGTAATAACTTTCCAAACATGGGAGTGACATTCCCCCTTCATCTCTTGGTAATTGTAACGTTTTGTAGCGTTCTCTTGCTTTCTTGTTCTGCCATATAAATCTGGAAATGATCCGGTTCCACTCGTTAAACTGCTTGGTAGGAATTTCTATTGACAAAGATTGAAAAAGGAACAACAGTTGATGTAGGATGATCATTTTTATGATTTCTATTGGTTGTACAGATCAAGTGTCAGGGGGCCCATTTGTCCAGGTTATTTTTGATTTTATTAGTCATAATACCATAATTTGCTTTGTATATTTTGTTTAAATTCTTAGTAATATTAACACCTAAATTTTTTCATGGTTCTTGCTTTCCAATTAAATTTGTAGTGAGTACTTATATCCTCTCAGGGTGAGTAGTTAAAGCACATGCTTTGAGTTTTCCCTATATTTAAGTTGTAGCCTGAATGAAGTCCAAACTGGTGGAGGCAGGACATGAGGTTAG
Source organism: Fundulus diaphanus (assembly GCA_037039145.1). Classification (NCBI taxonomy): domain Eukaryota; kingdom Metazoa; phylum Chordata; class Actinopteri; order Cyprinodontiformes; family Fundulidae; genus Fundulus; species Fundulus diaphanus. The sequence goes on along the minus strand of CM073137.1, from coordinate 623,323 downwards.
GCAGACTGGCATCTGGGTCAGATATGGTCACCAGGAGGTCATCGGCGTATAGACACGATTTGTATTCTCTGCCCTTAAATGTGATTTCCTTAATTTCTGGATCTTCTCTCATTTTTGAGCAAGTAGTTCTATAAAAAGTGCAAAGAGGATCGGGCTCAAAGGACATCCTCCTTCCAGTGGGATTGTGCCTGAAAGGCCACCATTCATTTTGATCCGAGCTATTGGCGAGCTGTATAATGATTTTAAACAACTTATAATTGTATTATTAAAGCCAAACCGATGTAGAACCAAATACAGGTATTCCCATCTTACAGAGTCAAAGGCTTTTTCAGCATCGAAACTGATTGCTAAAGATTTCAAATGACTTCTGCTCATAATGTGGAGCAGGTGAGATGCTCGCCTCACATTATCCTGTTTACGTCTATTTTTCACAAATCCTGTCTGGTCTGAATCAATCAGTTCGGGGATAATATTTTCTAGTCTGTTGACAATTATTGAAGTGAATATTTTTTATCAACGTTCAAGACCGAAATGGGCCGATATGAGCTACACTCGTTTTTATCCTTTCCTGGTTTTGGAATAACTGATATTATTGCTTGTTTCCAGGATGGTGGAGTCTCACCTCCTTTAAGCACATGGTTCAAACATTTTAACATTAAAGGTATGATGGATCTCCTAAAACTTTTATACCATTCTGCTGGTAATCCGTCTCCTCCTGGTGACTTACTTGTTTTCAATTTTGAGATAGCTTTATGGACCTCTGCTGGCGTTATATCTGCTGATATCTACTTATTTTGCTCCTTGCCAATTGAGGGGAGGTCCAAAGAGTCCAGAAACTGCTTTGTTAGGGGAGGCTCGGTCAACTCAGGTTGACTATATAAATTCCTGTAATATATTTGTAATGATTTATGTATTTCATCTGGGGAAAAACACATCTGGTTGGAAATAGGATTTTTAATTTTAAAGATGGATCTGTCTAATTGTTGTTGTTTTAGTCGCCAGGCTAATATTTTCTTTGCTCGTGGTCCATTCTCATAATAAGTTTGTTTAATATATTAATATACAGTATTTGAGATTAAGTATCACTTTGTCATTGAGTTTCCTATTAGGTCTACTTTTATTGCAGCCATCTGCTGTAGTAGAGAGGGCTCCTTGGTTTCAATGTTTCTGCTCTAAAATGTTTAGCTGTTTAGTCAATGAATTGATCAGATTTTTCTTTTTTCTTCCTTGATGCCCACATTATAACTTTCCCACGCAGTACTGCTTTTGCCGCATCCCATACTATACTTGGAGACATTTCCTCGCTGTTATTAAATTCTACATATTTTGTGAATTCCTTGTTAATAAATTCCTCAAATTTGTTATCATTCAACAGAGCTGTGTTCAGTCTCCATATCGTTATCTTGGGGGGGGGGGGAGTGATCTGAGACATCCCTAGTACCAATATTACAGTCTAGAACTCTGTATCTGTCAGCTATTAATTTTTTCACTCTCTCACACACATCTTATCCTGAGCTTTCACACCAACAACAATCAATTCTTCTTATATTTTTGCTGTTTATATCCACATTCATACAGTTTAAAGCCTGGAAAAAGATTTTAAATTTCCAGGTGATTCCAGTCTTACACTTTGCTTCCATCTGGCAGGAGCTTAATACCCTTGAAAGAGACTGTTTAGCACAGCTTCATGTGCTGATGCTGTAACTCCAGGTTCTTCATTTGGCAACGTGATTCAGCCTTAGTTTGTCAAATACAGAGACAACTAATTAATAAGCATTAAAGTACGGTTTATGGGTTGGGTTTCTGCAACGTTATCAGCGTGTAAAAACTCATCTTCAGAACCAATCTCTGTTCAAAATGGTGATCTGCACCATGTAATCCACTTTCAGCTGTTATCACCGATTATTGAAACCCTAAACTGCAGAAAATACGGCAGAGTTGCTCCTCTGCCTTTACTCCCGTTGGCTCCATGTCAGTCCAGAGGATGATGTGAAGAGGCGGAGGGATACTTCAGCTGGTTATACTCACTGTGTCTGTTGTGCGGCAGCGCCACTTATTTTAGAGCCCAAATAAGCGACTTCACTTTCAGAAACAAGCGCGACTCATGAAATTTACAAGCGACTTTAGAAAAAAGAAGCTCACAGTCGCATAAAATAAGCGGATTGGGCAACAGTGAGCACGGGTCTGTTTTGCTACGGTCTCTAGCATTCTTGGAACTACGGAAAGCGCAGAGGGTAAAAAAAACACATTCCAGAGAGCGCTGCGAGGAAAAAACATTAGGGAACAGTGTGTTTGTTTTGACGTGCAATTAACGCGCGTTAAAAATATGTCGGTATTATGGTCTAACAAAGTTAACGCGCTAATAACGGACAGTCGCTGCTTTAAAACAAAACCTTAAAAACTTTCCTTTTTAAACAAGCATTTCCCACTGATCCATGAAGTTGAATTTATTTTTATTTTGTACCATTTCTTGTTTATGCACAGTGAGCTCACTGAATAGTGCCTTACATATAAAATGTATTATTACTATCATATAATAATTAGATTTATTATGAAATGTAATAATTACTATTAAAAGCCCCCTGAAAGAGCAGCATCTGTCAAAGCCAAGTGTATTACAGGAAGAGGAAAGGAGGCCTCACCAGAGCGTTTCCAGTCTGCAGCATGGACTCTCCAGCCCCTTGGTGAGAGTCTGCAGCCCAGAGTCCTGCAGCTTGCTGCCTGTCAGATCCAGAGCTGCCAGGTGGGAAGGGCGGCAGCTCAGCGCTGCAACCACCACCTCATAGTGGATCTCTGAGAGCCAGCATTCAGCAAGTCTGAGGACAGAAAACGTGTTCAAGTGATGCAGCAGCCCAACTCGCTCTAATACCATTTATTGACCGATTACTGATCAATAATCAATTACTGATTGATTATTGATCAGTAATTGATTATTGATCAGTAATCATTTATCGGCCGGTTTGCTGGTGAAGATTCTCAGTCATCCAGGTCATGGTCATCCCAAAAGAGAAAAAAAAAAAAACAACTGGAATTTTTCGAACTTCGGGAAAAAGTCCAGTTGTTTTTTTTATTGACCGGTTATTTATCAATAAGCATTTATTGGCCAATTATCGATCAATAAGAATTTATTGGCCAATTATGGATCAATAATCATTTACTGGCAAATTATGGATCAATAACCATTTATTGGCCAATTATTGATCAATAATAATTTATTGGCCAATTATTGATCAATAATAATTTATTGGCCAATTATTGATCAATAATAATTTATTGGCCAATTATTGATCAATAATAATTTATTGGCCAATTATTGATCAATAATCATTTATTGGCAAATTATGGATCAATAATCATTTATTGGCAAATTATGGATCAATAACCATTTATTGGCCAATTATTGATCAATAAGCAACATGCTGGCTAGTTGGGGGGAAACAGAAATGTGACAGAAGCAAAACCTGAAGTAAACACTGAGAAGATCAGGGCACGCTGCAGCCAGCACTCACCGAGCCTTCCTGCAGTTCCTTACGGCTGGGATCAACCTCAGTCGACCCATCCATGATGTGTTGAACTTGTCCAGGTCCAACTCATCCAGAACCTCCTCTGACATCTGCAGCATGTAGGCCAGAGCTGAGCACTGGATCTCTGAGAGCTCCTCTGATCTGTTCTCTGATTTCAGGAACTGTTGGATCTCCTGATAAACTGAGAGGTCCTTCATCTCCATCAGACAGTGGAAGATGTTGATGCTTCTGTCAGGAGAGATGAACTTAGCCTCCATAACCTTCAGGTTGTTGATGACTCTCTGGATGGTTCCTGGACTGTTCTCTGTCTGACCCAGCAGGCCTTCTAAGAGTCTCTGGTTGGACTCCACAGAGAGGCCATGAAGGAAGCGAACAAACAGGTCCAGGTGCCCGGTTCTACTACTCCAGGACATCTTCATGACTTTGTGCAAAAATTCAGGTAGTGAGATGAAACAGCTCTCCCACAGATCAGAGCCACTGTCATCTTCATCACTGTACTCATCTTCCTCCTCAACAGGGAGGAATCTCTCCATCACCTCTGTGTTCCTGTTGGTGAAGCAGTGGAACATGTAGACTGCAGCCAGAAACTCCTGAATGCTCAGATGAACAAAGCAGTAGACTGCTTTCTGGAAGATCACGCTCTCTCTCTTGAAGATCTCTGTACAAACTCCTGAGTACACCGAGGCCTCTGTGACATCCAGACCACACTGCTGCAGGTCTTCTTGGTAGAACATGATGTTTCCGTTCTCCAGATGTTCTAACGCCAGCCTCCCCAGCTTCAGGAGAACTTCCCTGTCAGCCTCCATCAGCTCCTGTGGACTCCTCCCATGTCCTCCATGGTACTTGTTCTTCTTCCTCCTGGTCTGGACCAGCAGGAAGTGAGAGTACATGTCAGTCATGGTCTTGGGCAGCTCTCCTCCCTGCTCTGTGGTCAACATGTTCTCCAGAACCGTAGCAGTGATCCAGCAGAAGACTGGGATTCCACACATGATGTGGAGGCTCCTGGAGGTCTTGATGTGGGAGATGATTCTGCTAGACAGCTCTTCATCACTGAACCTCCTCCTGAAGTACTCCTCCTTCTGGGCGTCGGTAAAGCCTCGTACCTCTGTTACCCTGGCAACACATGAAGGAGGGATCTGATTGGCCGCTGCAGGTCTGGAGGTGATCCAGACGAGAGCCGAGGGAAGCAGGTTCCCCTTGATGAGGTTTGTCAGCAGAACGTCGACTGATGACTTCTGTGTGACGTCAGAAACCAGCCGACTGTGGTTGAAGTCCAGAGAAAGTCTGCTTTCATCCAGGCCGTCAAAGATGAAGAGAAGTTTGTGGCGAGCCAGCTGCTCTGCTGGGAGCTTCTGGAGGGTTGGATGGAAAACATGGAGCAGCGTGAGAAGACTGTGCTGCTCACCTCTGATCAGGTTCAGCTCCCTGAATGACAGCAGAACCACCACATGGACATCTTGGTTCTCCAAGCCCTCGGCCCAGTCCAGAGTGAACTTCTGCACTGAGAAGGTTTTTCCAACACCAGCGACACCGTTGGTCAGAACCACTCTGATGGCTCCATGTTGGTCAGGTGAGGCTTTAAAGATGTCGTGGCACCTGATTGGAGAGTCATGGAGGTTCTGGATCCTGGAAGCTCTCTCCAGCTGCTTCACCTCATGTTGGGTATTAACCTCTTCACTCTGTCCCTCTGTGATGTAGAGATCAGTGTAGATCCTGTTGAGGAGGGTTCTACTTCCTGGTTCATCACTTCCTCCAGTCACACGTTCACATCTCCTCCTCAGACTGAGCTGATGTTCCTCTAGAACCTCCTGCAGACCCACACCTGAAGGGGTAAATTAGTTTCCATTAACCTCAAAAACAAAAGCAGAACACGACAAAGAAGCCAGAATTATTCAGAACACACCACACTGCCTCAGGTCTGGGCTCAATAGCCTCCCTGACTTCAGGTGGTGCGACTACTTCATGACCACAGTGTAGATAACCGTCTACAACCGTCTGTGAAAGAGTTGCTCTCAGTAGATCCCAGTGTGGTACCATGAAGCCCAGTAGGTCCATACATCCAGATTCCTCACTAGCAAGAGATTGGAACCCATGACTCACAACTTGTTCATTGCCCTGTTCCTGACCCTGTTCCTCTTCTTGACTCTGTTACTGACCTCGTTCCAGACCTTGTTTCTTGCCCTCTTCACCAATCTGTATAATCTGATTGAATTTGACTTTGGAAAGTGCCTTGAGATGACATGTTTCATGAATTGGCGCTATATAAATAAAATTGAATTGAATTGAATAGTCTGCAGTTAATTGCTGAAGTGTGTTTTAAATGGGTTTATAAATAAAGTTGGGATGACTGAGCACCACTGCACTTAACAAGACTCAACGTCATCTTCATGATCCATGGGGTTTGGGGTTTTCTCATCATGAATGTTTTAGACTGATTACATTTCCTGCATTGTACTTTCTTTAGTCATTCCTTAACATTTATTTTCACTTCAGTTGATTAGTTGGTGAATTCTGTCCTTAATTAATTCTGCATTTTGTTCTGTGAGACTTCTGTCGTTCTCCCTCAGCTCTCTGCCTTCATTGTAAATATTACTGTTCTGCATCGGCGCCTGGGTCCTTTCCATGACTCCACCTACAACAAGCTGGTTCTTCACTGGCTCCACATCACCAGTCATTAAAAAGCTTTAAATGACAACGGCCCCTGAAGGCATCGGTGCAGTGTGCCGCCCACATTGAGTGTTTAACATGTTGAAAACGTTAACATTACCTGGTTTAGCCCTATACGTCAAAGCTAACGTGAGCACATATCAGCAGAGCGGGCAGCAGGTCTGATTGTGGACCACAGAACCACCTTCAGCTGGAGGGTGGTTCTGATCCGGCAGAAAAAGCTTTCTGAAAGTCAGATTAGGTCTTAGTTGACATCCAATCAGCGATAAGGGCGGCTCCAGGTTCTGCCCATTAGGGCCTGCATTACATGGACCCCTATGACGTGTGCTGGTGAGGTCAAAGGTCACAGTAGGGTCTGCATGTTGGGTTTCTGTGAAGGACACCGTTCTGCCAGTGTTGTGACATATTACAGCCATGATGAAATAATTGATGCCAGATTGAATTCTAACCACACAGCCACAAAGGAGAGTTTCAGCTGGGACGGCCTCTCTCTCAGCAGGGTGCTGCTGTAAACCACTCCCCACATACAAAAGATCAGAGCACCCCAGGACAAAGCCACTTCTACTTCTTCTTCACCATTTTCCCCTCTTCCTGATCTCCTCTGGAGAGCAGGGCCCGTGCTGCTGGGACATCTGAAGCAGTGTGGCTGATCCAGCCATGCCTGATCCAGAGTCCGCGCTGGCCTGAACAACGATGGGCCCTGGCAGGGCCTGAAAGACAGGAGCCAGCACAGGGAGAAATCTCTCGTCGCCCGGGGGATATAACCGGGCAACTCAGAGTTAAGTCTGCTGTCTTAACTTCCCTCTCTGCCAAAAAACAGCTCTGTTTGTTTCTCCGCAGCCTTTGCAGGAAAGCGGACGTGAGACGCGGTCGCCTTCCTTCACCAGACAAGCTGAAAGATCAGGGACCGCATAGCCCGGGCCTCCGACCAGGCCGATCCCGACCACGTGTCAGCTCATGGCATGGTCTGCTGCTGCTAAGCCACTAGCCCGCTGCTGAAGGAACAATGATTCCCGTTTCACTGCCTTCCCTGGATGACCAAAGTAGTCTGAACTCACACGAGGCACCGAATGGTTGGACAGAGAGACCCAAAGGAAAAGGTTACACATTGGAAAATGTTTGTGATGCGTCCACATGGTGCTTTAAACAAAGGGGCTAACGGAATTAGCCCATGCTAGCATCCTGTTTCATGGCATTGCTGATATGGTTCAAATGTGTTTTATGGTTATAACAAACGTTATCTCCACAGGGGTTTCATACATTGATGGGATATTAATGCTTATGTTATCCGGCCACTCATTATGACTAAAATAAAAGCCGAAGCTTTTTAAGTCAGCGCCGAAAATCTGCTAGCCAAAATGCTATTTAGCTCCTGGTTACATCTGGTTCCGGACTTTAAAAAGGAGCTGGTTTTAAAACATAAAGCTTGTTTGTGTCGCTCCTCCATCGTTCGATAGTGCTATGAGCCTTATTCCCACATTAATATGGAATATTAATGTCGATCTAAAGGCGTTTTGGTTAACTTTAAGAGTAACCGATTTTAGCTACAGATCGCCACAGCACCCCCTAGTGCCTGGAGGTAGAATCGCATTAATAAGATCGGCCGTTCAAGTTTAAATGATTTTACCGAGCAAACCATTCTTTTAAATATTATTTCCTCATAGTAATGTTTTGTGTAATTCGGGATTTGCATTGTGAATGGCTTGAAACACACACCAAATGTTGTTCTGAATTAGTCAAGCTAATTTAACCTCAATTCACATTCTTTAAGATGAACTTTGGTTCTTTAACTCAAACAAAATGTTATTTCATCAAATAATGTTTTGTTTAACTCAGGATTCGCATTGTGAATGGATTGAAAACATGCCAAATGTTGTTCTAAATTAGTTAAGCAAATTTTTTTATACTCTTCATTTAACGATTTTCATTCCAATGAAGCTGAAGAAGGAGTCCTATCGGGCTTTTTTGGCCTGTGGGACTTCAGAAGCAGCTGATGTGTACCGGCAGTCGAAGCGGCAGGCGGCTCGGCTGGTCGCCGAGGCAAAAACTCGGGCGTGGGAAGAGTTCGGAGAGGCCATGGAGAAAGACTTCCGTACGGCTTCGAAGCGATTCTGGTCCACTATCCAGCGTCTCAGGAGGGGGAAGCGGTGCAGTACCAACACTGTTTACAGTGGGGGTGGTGTGCTGCTGACCTCGACTCGGGACGTCGTGTTTCGGTGGGCGGAATACTTCGAAAACCTCCTTAATCCCACCAACACGTCTTCCATTGAGGAAGCAGAGCCTGAGGACTCTGGGTCGGGTTCTCCCATCTCTGGTGCTGAGGTTGCCGAGGTTGTTAAAAAGCTCCTCGGTGGCAGAGCCCCGGGGGTGGATAAGATTCGCCCTGAGTACCTTAAGGCTCTGGATGTTGTGGGGCTGTGTTGGTTAACGCGGCTCTGCAGCATTGCGTGGACATCGGGGGCAGTTCCCCTGGATTGGCAGACTGGTTGGTGGTCCCCCTATTTAAAAAGGGGGACCGGAGGGTGTGTTCCAACTACAGAGGAATCACACTCTTAAGCCTCCCTGGTAAGGTCTATTCAGGGGTTCTGGAAAGGAGGGTCCGTCGGATAGTTGAATCTCAGATTCAGGAAGAGCAGTGTGGTTTTCGTCCTGGCCATGGAACACTGGACCAGCTCTTTACCCTCAGCAGGATTCTGGAGGGGGCATGGGAGTTTGCCCAACCAGTCTACATGTGCTTTGTGGATCTGGAGAAGGCATTCGACCGTGTCCCCCGAGGGATCCTGTGGGGGGTACTCCGGGAGTATGGAGTACCGGACCCTTTAATAAGGGCTGTCAGGTCTCTGTACGACCGGTGTCAGAGTCTGGTCCGCATTGCCGGCAGTAAGTCGGACTCGTTTCAGGTGAGAGTTGGACTCCGCCAAGGTTGCCCTTTGTCACCGATTCTGTTCATAACTTTTATGGACAGAATTTCTAGGCGCAGCCAAGGTGTTGAGGGGATCCGTTTTGGTGGCCTTAGGATTGCGTCTCTGCTATTCGCGGATGACGTGGTCCTATTGGCTTCATCAGGGCGTGATCTACAGCTCTCACTGGAGCAGTTCGCAGCCGAGTGCGAAGCGGCCGGGATGAAAATCAGTGCCTCCAAATCCGAGACCATGGTCTTGAACCGGAAAAGGGTAGAGTGCCTTCTCCGGGTTGGGGAGGATGTGCTGCCCCTAGTGGAGGAGTTCAAGTATCTTGGGGTCTTGTTCACGAATGAGGGGAAGATGGAGCGGGAGATCGACAGGCGGATTGGTGCAGCGTCTGCTGTGAAGCGGGCGCTGTACCGATCCGTTGTGGTGAAGAGAGAGCTGAGCCAAAAGGTGAAGCTCTCGATTTACCGGTTGATCTACGTTCCTACCCTCATCTATGGTCACGAGCTTTGGGTCGTGACTGAAAGAACGAGATCCCGGATACAAGCGGCTGAAATGAGTTTTCTCCGTAGTGTGTCTGGGCTCTCCCTTAGAGATAGGGTGAGGAGCTCAGTCATCCGGGGAGGACTCAGAGTAGAGCCACTGCTCCTCCACGTCGAGAGGAGCCAGTTGAGGTGGCTCGGGCATCTGGTTAGGATGCCTCCTGGACGCCTCCCTGGAGAGGTGTTCCGGGCACGTCCCACCGGGAGGAGGCCCAGGGGAAGACCCAGGACACGCTGGAGGGACTATGTCTCCCGGCTGGCCTGGGAACGCCTTGGGATTCCTCCTGAGGAGCTGGCCCAAGTGGCCGGGGAGAGGGACGTCTGGGCCTCCCTACTGAAGCTGCTGCCCCCGCGACCCGACCCCGGATAAGCGGAAGAAGAAGGACGGACGGACGGACAATTCATGAAACATGTCATCACAAGTTAAGTTCAACCATATTATACAGATTGGGTCAGATTATACAGATTGGTCAAAAATGTTCCTATATAAGGAAACCAGTTGATTGCTTCAAAGTCCTGACAAGCAGCATTCACTCCTGGAGAAGCGTAGAGCCACAGGGAGAGTCGTCTGCATTGTCCATGGCTTTGCTGCAATCCCTCATACTGAGCAAGCATGAAGCGACAGTGGAAAGAAAAAACACCCGTTAGCGGGAAGGAAAAACCTCTAGCAGAACCGGGCTCAGTATGAACGGTCATCTGCCTCGACCCACTGGGGGTTACAGAAGACAGAGCAGAGACACAACAAGACAGACAAAAAGCACAGAAGCACACATTGATCTAGTAATCTGTTCTACATTAGATGGTAATAGTCGGTGATCTGTCCTCCCTGGATGATTTCACAGTCAACAGAACGTCAGACCAGGTGTACCTACTATGAAGAAAAAAGAGAGAGAACAAAAAGTTAAAAGCTGAAATGACAACAGTCATTTAAATGTAATGCAAATCTGGAGAACAGTAGAAATCAGTAGAGTGAGAAAAATAGGCCCTGATGTTCTCCAGTAGCCTAAGCCTATAGCAGCATAACTATAGAGGTAGCTCAGGGTAACATGAGCCACTCTAACTATAAGCTTTGTCAAAAAGGAAAGTTTTAAGATTAGTCTTAAAAGTAGACGGGGTGTCTGCCTCACGGACCAAAACTGGGAGTTGGTTCCACAGGAGAGGAGCCTGATAGCTAAAGGATCTGCCTCCCATTCTACTTTTAGAGACTCTAGGAACCACCAGCAGACCTGCAGTCTGAGAGCGAAGTGCTCTGTTAGGAACATACGGGGTAATCAGAGCTCTGATATATGATGGAGCTTGATTATTAAGGGCTTTATACGTTAGAAGAAGAATTTTAAATTCTATTCTTGATTTAACAGGAAGCCAATGAAGGGAAGCTAAAATTGGAGAAATATGATCCCGCTTGTTGATTTTCATCAGAACTCTTGCTGCAGCATTTTGGATCAGCTGAAGACTTTGAATTGCATTTTGTGGACTTCCTGATAGTAAAGAATTACAATAGTCCAGCCTTGATGTAACAAATGCATGGACTAGTTTTTCAGCATCACTCCTGGACAGAATGTTTCTAATTTTGGCGATATTCCTGAGGTGAAAAAAGGAAACTCTGGAAACCTGTTTAATATGGGATTTAAATGACATGTCTTGGTCAAAAATAACACCAAGATTTTTTACTTTATTACCAGAGGCCAAGTTAATGAATATCCTCTTACGCGTAAAAGATAGGTCACTTTTTCCATGGAGTGGATCTCCTCAACGACTTCCCGCCAATGATTAGATTAGATTAGATTAGATTCAACTTTATTGTCATTACACAGGTACAGGTACAAGGCAACGAAATGCAGTTTAGGTCTAACCAGAAGTGCAACAGCAGCAAGTGCAGGATAAACAATGGTTCCATATGTGCAGGACATGGGTTATTACTGAATAAATATAGAGATGGATACTATTACAAACAGAATTTTACTCATATATTTGTCCTATGAATATAATATATAGATAACTAGTATTGTGAACTAAATTTACAGCTGGATATGTACTGAATATAATACACATGTGGATATTACTATAGAGTTTTACAGATATGTACAATAGCATAATATACGGATGATTGTTATAACAGAGTTTACATGTACTATGAATATATGTACAGATGGCTATTACTATAGGCAGAATTGTGAGCATGATATACAGGTGGCTATTACTATAAAATGAATAAATAAAGTTTGGACAGAAGCTATTTATGTTAAAGTGCAGTAGAAGGTAATTGCATATTACAGTTAAAGTACGGTATTGCAAAGGTATATGTAAACAATTGGTACTGTGAATAGACAGTCAGCAGTGCAAATCAATATTCAGTCATAGTGAGTAGTGCAAGGTGCATGTAAACAGTTGTTACTATAGTAACAGTCAGGAGAGCAGGTGAACATTACAGTCTTGTAAATAACAGAATAACAAAATGGAGGTAGGTGTGAGGAGGGAGAGGAGAGTCTATCAGTGAGGGTTAGAGTTCAATAAAGAGACAACTCTGGGGAAGAAGCTGTTCTTTAGTCTGCTGGTTCTGGTCCGGAGGAACCTGAAGCACCTGCCGGAGGGCAGGAGAGAGAACAGTCTGTGGGCTGGGTGAGATGAGTCCTTAAGGATGCTGCAAGCTCGATGTAGGCAGCGTTTCTTCTGGATGTGCTCAATGTGTTAGGCTCAGAACAGGTGGACCCAGAATTCAAGGCAGACAAACCGTTAGGGTTTAACAGTTTATGAAGATCAGACGCGGAGCGGGAGGCGTCAGCGTCTACAGTGGGATCCTCTGGTCTTAATGTCCAGTTCAGATCCAGTAGATCCCAGCTGGCGGGTCGTCAATCCGGTGCGGCGATTGCCGCTCATAAAGTCCCAGAGGCAGGTGTATCGGAAGACGGAGGACAGGTAGGAGATCAGAACCGTGATGAAGCCAAAGATGAAGTCGGGGACGTGGTCGAAGGTCAGAGCCAGGAGATCAGAGAGCCAGTGAGGTGCCGAAGGACAATCCAGGATGGAGTCGGGTCACAGTTCCAGGTTCGATACACAGATCAGCTGACAGACTGAACGAGGGCAGGCAGGCTCGGTAGTCGAAGGACGGTTCCGGTCGGTACACAAAACGGCAGAGGTCAGGCAGGTAATCAGGTCAGGCAGAAGTCAGGAAACAGATCAGGCAAACAGAATCAGACGGGAACAAACAGGCTCAGAGGTCGAAAGGCAATCAGGTCAGGATCAGGAATCAGAACAATGAACGCTGGTATAAGTCTCACACAAATGGCTCGAAATAAACTGGCACTGTTGTCTGGTCTAGAGCTGGTTATATACTGTACTAATGAGAGCAGGTGGAACAGATTGGAAGAGATGAGGAATGGGCGGAGCTAAACAGGTGCGTGACATGAGGGATAAGACCAGACAACAGTGCTGAAATCATGACACAATGGTGGGTAGTGAAGTCCTAGTGATGTACTGGGCGGTTTTCACCACCCACTGCAGTGCCTTGCGCTCTGCAACAGTACAGCTCCCATACCACACTGTTGTACAGTTGGTCAGGATGTTTTCTATTGCACAGCGGTAGAAGATCACCAGGATAGTCGAGGAGAGCTGATTTTTCCTCAGTGTCCTCAGGAAGAAGAGGCGCTGGTGAGCCTTCTTGACCAGGCAGGAGGTGTTGGTTGACCAGGACATGTCCGCTGAGATGTGGGTCCCCAGAAACTTGAAACTGGAGACACACTCAACAGCCATTCCATTGATGTGGATGGTGTCGTGCGTGCCTCTTGAATCCTTTCTGATGTCCACAATGAGCTCCTTCGTTTTGGTGGTGTTGAGGAGCTGGTTATTTTCAGTGCACCATGTGGCCAGGTGCTTGATCTCCTCCCTGTAGGCTGTCTCATCGTTGTTGCTGATGAGACCAATCACCGTAGTGTCGTCCGAAAACTTGATGATGGAGTTGGATGCGTACACAGGCTTGCAGTCGTGGGTGAAGAGGGAGTAGAGAAACGGGCTTAGCACACAGCCCTGTGGTACACCAGTGTTGAGTGTGATGGACGTGGAGCAGTTGGAGCCTGATCGGACATTCTGGGGTCTGTTGATCAGAAAGTCCAAAATCCAGTTGCACATGGAGGGGTTGATGCCCAGGTGCCGAAGTTTGGCTATTAACTTAGCCGGGATGACAGTGTTGAATGCTGAGCTAAAGTCAACAAATGAACCAGCTTGGGAGAAAGTTTCTTTAGCCAGGATTGTGTAATAGCTTTTTTGCTTGCAATGGATAGAATTTTAAAAAGGTACTCGTCTTCTTTTCGAAGTACTTAATAATAATAATAAATAATAATACATTTAATTTATACTGCACTTTCTATCAAAAGATCTCCAAGTGCTACAGGGAAAAAAAACCAAAAGCTTTGCTAAAAAGAAATGTTTTAAGGCCTTTTTTAAAACACTCAGTGGACTGAGGTGCCCTCCAGGTGTCAGGGAGGTCATTCCACAGATGCGGGGCAGCAGCACTAAATGCCCGATCTCCCATTGTCCTGAGTCTGGTTCTGGGAATGTGGAGGAGGTTTGAGTGAGTGGAGCGAAGGGACCGGGTTGTCTTCTGTGGGTTGATAAGTTCTTTGAGGTGGGGGGGGGCATGTCTATGGATGCATTGATGTGTGAGGAGGGAAACCTTGTACTCAGTCCTGGTGGAGATGGGAAGCCAGTGTAGTGAATGGAGGATGGGGGTAATGTGCTCATGTTTCCGCACTCTCATCAGGATCCTAGCTGCAGAGTTTTGAATGTACTGAAGCCTCTGCAGACTTTTTCTAGGGATCCCAATGAGAAGTGCGTTGGTCCGACTGGAGGAGACAAAGGCATGAAGTAGCTTTGTAATGTAATGTTCCATTCTCCGAGAAATTATTGACGTAAAAATTTTATAATCAACGTTCAAAATTGAGATTGGGCGATATGATTCACAGTATTCGACATTTTTTCCTTCTTTAGGGAGGACTGATATTATAGCCTCTCTCCAAGATGGGGGAATCTCAGCTCTGCTCAATGTCCAGTTCAAAGACTCATGTAGGACAGGAAAAGCTCCTTCAAGAACATCTTATACCATTCGTTTGGAAACCCATCACTACCTGGGCTCTTGTTACTTTTCAAATGTCCAATAACTGTATCTAAGTCTTTCTGGGTAATGGGAGCAGATAAAGCTTCATTTTGGATTAGTCCAATCGAAGGTAGGTCCAAGGCTGCCAAGTAATTGTCAATATCATTTATGTTAACTGATTCTGGGGGAGAGTAATATGTTTTAAAATAGTTTTCAAAGGTCTTATGTATTTTACCCATGTCATAGGTTAAGTTACCAGTTGAAGATTCTCTAATTTTGGTAATCGAATGCTTCAATTGATGTTTACGAAGTTGTCTAGCTAAGATTCGTGTAGCTTTTGGGCCTGATTCATAAAATGTTTGTTTGGAGAATCGTAATTTTTCCTCTAGTTCCTCGAGTATCATTTCGTTTATATTGTTTTTAGTTTTTGTTATTTGTTCTGATACTTCCGCATTGTTAGTCATTTGCTGTTTTAATTCTAATTCCCTCAATGTGTTTTCTAGTTCATCGTATTTAAACCTTTTCAGTCTTTTAAGATAAGCAGTTCTAGAAATTAGTCTTCCTCTTATTACGCCTTGACTGTGTCCCAGACTAAAGTGGGATTCACTTGCCCATTGTTATTGTCTTTTACACATTCTGTTATTTCTTTTCTAATCTCTTTTGTTGTGGTTTCATTATTAAGGATACCTATATTTAAGCGCCATAGTGTCGTCTTAGGCCTCTTAGACAAACCGATGGACAAATAGATAATGTTGTGGTCCGAAACATCAGATGTTCCAATTAAGCATTCCTTCACTTTAGATCTATCAATAGTATTCATCAGAAACAGATCGATCCTGGAGTGGACTTTGTGTGTATAAGAATAATGAGTAAATTCTCTCTTTATTGTGAAGACCCCTCCAAACATCAAACAAGCCCAACTACCTGATCAAGATATTTAGATCTTTTGACCTGCCAGTTTTTTGTTTCTTATGACTTGTTGTATCTAGAGCATAATTGGGAATTGTGTTCAGATCTCCAGCACAAACAAGAACTCCTTCACTAAATGAGATAATGGTGTCAAAGAGCATTTTAAGAAAGTCCTGTCGCTCTCTGGCGGAACATATATATTGACAATTGTGACCACAGCGTCATCGATTCTCCCCTTTATAATGACAAATCTGCCTTCTTTGTCTCTCTTCTCAGATATCAGCTCAAAACTCAGTGAGTTAGAAATAAGGATGACTACCCCCCTCTTTCTACTATTTCTACAAGAGCTGTAAAACGTGTTTGAGTAACCAAATGACTTAAACTATCATGTTCTTGTTTAGACATATGTGTCTCTTGTAAAAGAGCGATTTGTATCCCGTCTTTCTTTAATTTAGCTAATACCCTTTTTTCTTTACTGCAAAAGGGAACTAAAAATAAGTAGCATTTTCTTGAAATTAGTATATTTTTCCTTGATTTGAACAGATAAATAAGACTATTTGCCAATGGGATGAGTATCGTTACCCCTAAAATAAGATTATTAGCTATTCTGCACTTGAAATAAGATAATGAAGATGAATTGTTCCTACTTTAAGTGCAAAAATCATATTCCATTGGCAAATAGTCTTATTTACCTGCTCAAATCTAGGAAAAATACAAACATTTCCAGAAGATTTTACTTCCCTTTTTGCAGTGCTTTTACTGGACTACCCAGTCCGTTTACATTTATGGAAGCGGTTTTTAAATTATATGACATTAATATATAAAGAGAATTACCTTGAATGGATTGGCCCCAGAGCACAGAACACGAACAGTAATAAAGCAAAACAAAATCCAACTGACTTCCAAGATGAGAAGAAGCTCCGTCTTCTCATTCTTGACCCCGTTGGTGAGTCGCGGGTTAAACCTCTCAAACTGAGAGGGCCCAAAAGGACATTAAAAGCGCCTTTAGGAAAAAACACATCCATGCTATTAGTCCAACGTCAAAAATAAATCAGTGACCTCTCCCACGGAATAGTAAATCAGAGTCCAGTCAGAAAAAATAAAAGAGAAAAAATGCATTGCGTTACGTCATGTTGATCAGCTTATTTTCACTCGGACGTGCTCCGCTGGAAGTTCTGCAGCTTGTTCTTGGCTCTCAGTGCCACCGCAGCACCGCCGTTGTTCGCCGACTGCCAGCCCAGTAGCTCCCGAAGACTCAGCTCTGAAACCGCCGTCTGCTGTCGCCGGCTCCTCCGCCTGGATTCCACGTTTCTTCAGCTCGTTGTGGCTTCCAGAGCGCTGGAATATGTGCGGATTCCTGAATCCCAGTGGATCCTCATGCTGGTAAACGGTGTTTGGAAGCCTATGCCTTTTTGCCTTGAGTGCTTTTTTGATAGTGATGTATTTTCTGCGCTTCTTCACTATCTCAGGTGCACAGTCGTGATCGACGTGAATATGTGAAGAGCCCACCTGGATCTTGCCTTTTTTCCACACTTCTCTTAAGATCTTTTCTTTTGTGGAGAATTCCAGAAAGTTAATAATAGCCCTCGGTGGTGATTCGGGAGGAGGTTTACTTGCCAGAGTGCGGTGAGCGCGCTGTATTTTCAGATCGAAGTCCTCTGTTAGTTGTAGCTGGCTTCTCAAGAACGTCTCAATATACTGTGTAGTGGAGTTCCCCTCCTGGCCTTCTGGCACCCCAAAGACACGTACATAGTTTCTTCTGGATCGGGATTCTAAATCAAGCACTTTGAGCTGCGTTTTCCTCTGTTGTTCGATGCAGGAGCACAGCGCCTCTGTTCTCCACTTGATGAATGCGGACCTCCGCCTCGTCGACCCGCTCCGTCAAGCCCTGTATCTCGGCGGCAATACTGTCCAGCTTACCGTTGATCTCAAGTCCCAATCCGTCCATGTTTTGTTGTAGCTTTGCATTGTCCCCCTTCAAGACAGTCTTCAAGTCGTCTATAGCCTTAAGTATCTCCGCCGAGTCCATGTTCGTTCTTTCAGCTCCCGAGTTAGCCGCATTGTTGCTAGCTTGATTCAATCGTCTGCTAGCTTTAGTGCCCGAGGCACATTTTTCCTGATTTTTGGGCATCTTTGTCAACTTTTTATGACTAGACGTGTTTCTCCTCCCGTTCGTAAATTATTTTGTCGAAACAATGAGCTGGTTAACGAATTTTGAACGGGGTTTTGTTGTGTTAAAGTGGGAGAGAGGCTCTAACACGACCGCCTACTCCATTTACTTCCGGAAGTCTAGTTAAGCTAATTTAACTCCATTCCATGCTTTTTGAATCAGATCTGCAGTGAACAGGATTCACTGAATTATTCTGATTATCATCAACCACTTTTGTTTCGTCTTTTTGTGTACCTTCTTTTTATCATAATTTTGCTTAGTTTAGTTAAGTTTCACTAGCCTAGTAGAGAGGATTTGTTAATCGAAATAATGTGTTAATTCAGATAAACAGCATTACATAGTGATGTTCTCTGGATGGTCATTTTATTTCTGTTATTAAATTCTTGGACTTGAAAAGAAGTTGTCACTCCTTTATTCTATGTGTGTGCAGTTTTGCTGTTAAAAGATCGCTAGTGCTCGAATTCATCCCTTTCAACCGTTGTTGTGATATCAGCTTAAGAGCTGATCATCACCAGACAATACTTAACAGAGAGTTATTTATTAAAGATTAAATAACTTTAAACAGGGTATAATTGCACAACACCAGGTACCAACATGGAATGCAGCTGAAGGTAGAATCTGACCGCTAAATGTTCTGTAATGTTCCTTTAATAATTTAAAATGTTTAAGGTTCTGGTGGGTCAGTACCGTGGACGTGTTTCATGAGGCAAAACTGACCAAACGTTGTTCTGGACGTTCTTCCACACCGAGGGCAGGAGGAGGGTCCACATGGAGCAGACTGGTCCCAGCACCGTCTGCAGAACCGGTGTCCACAGCCGGTGGAGACTCCATCCTTCGGGACGTTCTGACACAAAGCACAGCAGAACCGCTGCTCCTGCACAGCGTCATCTCTCCTCTGGTCGGTTCTGGTGATTAAAGGAAACCCAAAGAGTCAAAAATTGAAGTTTGACAAAAGATTCAGCAAGAAAGCAACCAGGCCAGAGAGACAGATGTTCTTCATGTTCTAGATTATGGTTTCTCAACGAAGGCGGTACCGCCCCCTGGGGGTGGGGTATGGGGGGCGCTCAGGCACGAATGGGGCGCCACAATTTGGCTTGTAAAATTTGACATTTTAAACTTTCATGGTTTCCCAAGTAAAAATAAAGCTGTTGTCTGAGACCAAGAACCCGAGTCTCCTGCTTCCACTGCTGCGTAAAGAGAGTAAGCGCCGGCGTCACTCCTGGAGATCTCCCCTCTGCTCCCTCATCACGATTGGACGAGCCAAACAAATCCAGCACAGCGGCGGCGAAACCCGGGACACACAAACGCCACTTTTTACAGCTGTCCCCTCCTCTTCACAGGCTAAAACTGAAATAACCAATGAAAACACCTGTGACCCCTGTTTCCATCCAGGGGTCCCTGTAGACACTGTGGAGGAGTAGAAGTACCTGGCAGTGTACTTTAACAATAAGCTGGACTGGACTAGAAACACTGAGGCGGTCTACAAAAAGGGCCAAAGCCGACTCTTCTTCCTGAGGAGGCTGAGGTCCTTTAACATCTGTGGGACGATGCTGAGGATGTTTTATGAGTCTGTTGTTGCCAGTACCATCTTCTTTGCTGTCTCATGCTGGGGCAGCGGGCTGAGGGTCGCTGACAACAACAGACTGAACAAAGTGATCAGGAGGGGGGGGGATGTTGTGGGGGAGGAGCTGGACACAGAGAGGAGGATGCTGTCCAGGCTCCAGTCCATCTTAGACAATGTCTCACAGCCTCTCCATGACACACTGACCAGCAGAGGAGCTCCTTCAGCAGAAAACTCCTCTTACCCATGATGCACCACAGAGCGCCACAGGAAATCATTCCTGCCTGTGGTCATCAATCTCTACAACGCCTCCCTCAGTGATTCAGACCTTCCCCCCCCCTCCCCTCTGTAACTGACATTCATTCATTCTTTGCACTGTTCTTGCACAACGTCACTATCACTTTATTATGGATCCATAATTTTTATATATATATATATATATATATATATATATATATATATATTTTAGGGTTGTCAAAAGTAGCGATACTCAAAAAAAGTATTGATACTAGAACGTTGTATCCAGATACAATACTCATTTTCAAAAGTATCGATACTACCCCCCCCCCCACAACGCGCTCACGCGACGCTGACCTGCCATCGCTGCGCCCTTCTCTCTCTCTGCCCTCACACACACCCAGCAGCAGGCAGCCTCTCCCTCACCGTGACGCACAATAACAGTAGAGAGCTTGGCCAGTGCTGCTGCAGGAGGGCCTAAACAACCAGTTTTGGTGGAAAATGATAGAGGCAAGAGTGCTGGTTGGAGGTATTTTGCCTTTGAGCCTGACATGGAAGGAAAACCGAAGGCTGTTAATAGTCCAGTGTGCAAACACTGTTTCAAGGCGGTGGCGACCAAGTCTAGCTGTACGTCAAACTTGGCGAAACATCAGAAGGACCGACACCCTGGCCTTCTCACTGAACCTCGACAAGTTAGTGTCTTTCGTTTCAAACTTACCTATTACTGATGTTATCGTGGCCGGTGGCCCGCATTAATGCTGGCGTGTTATTATTAGCCATTACCCGCAGCTAGCAATTCAAGGCTAACGTCACGTTGATGATCATAAACAACGTAAATAAATCAATCAATCAATAAATAACTCAGGCACGTAGTATGCCCATATTACGTTAATTGACAGTGTCAGTATACATAAGGCATAGAGTTTATACGTTTACATAAATGTTGGTGACTGAAAAGTGTTATTTTCTCTCTTGAAGACACAGAATGAAGCAGAGAGAAGTAGACCTGCGTCCAAACACCAAACACAGACGACTCTACCAACAACGGAAATATGATGCCAAGTCCCCAGAAGCTATGAAAATAAACAGAGCTGTGGCAGATTACATATGTATGGATCAGGTTCCTATTCACACTGTGGAGAAACCTGGGTTCCAACAACTTATTAAGCAGCTAAACCCAAGGTACGCTCTTCCCTCCCAGAATCACTTTAAGTCCAGTGAAATCCCAGAGCTGTACAACACAACAAGACAAAGAGTCGTGCAGCAGCTTCAGGGGAATCCGTACTTCTCCTGTACCGCTGACCTTTGGACCAGCAGGGCTGCATCCTCTTTCCTGGCTGTAACCCTGCCTGTATTACAGAGGCCTGGGACATGCAGAGCTGGTGTCTGGCATGTGTTGGGCTACATTCAGAGCATACAGGAGACAGCTTAAGGGAGGCTTTGGAGGAGACAGTACAGGAAACAAGCTGGACATAACTAATATGGCAGCCATCACTACAGATAATACTTCAAATAACAAGAAAGCATTTCAGCAGCATTTCACATGGGTCCCATACTTTGGTCACAACCTGCACTTAGCCATAAACAAGGGTCTGGATATTGATAGTGTATCAGGAGCATTATCCAGGTTGAGAAAAACAGTGGCAGCTTTCAAAAGGTCACAGAGATGAACAAAAACAAAAAGACTTGAAGCTGCCAGAACACAGACTCATCCATGATGAGCCAACATGCTGGGACTCAACTTTTGAAATGGTGGATAGGTTCATTGTTTTAGCAGAGGACAGAAAGAAGTGGCATCTTATGCCAAAAGATTCAGACATCACCATTATTGAGACAGTAAAAGAGGCACTGAGCCCATTAAGCTCTTTTACTGATGGTCTTAGTGGGGAGAAGCATACCACTCTGTCCTCTGTCCTACCCTTAACCTGGAAGATGTGTCCCACATTAACAATTGAGGACACAAGCAGCAACTTAGAACGTCAGCTGAAGCAAAAAATTGGAGATGACCTGAAACACAGATATGAGGACAATAATCTACAGCTGGTATTGAACACAGCCACCTTTCTTGATCCCTGCTTCAAGGACAGTTTTACTACATTAAAAGAAGAAGTAAAACAGCATCTTGTGGATAATATGCAAGGTCTGCACACTCAGAGAGTGTTTGCAAACATCTCCATCTGCAACCCAGCCTACGAAGAAATCCAGAACAGATCTGAAGGGACTTTTATCAAACATTCAGGGGGAGAGAAAGAAACATGGAGATGATACACCAACAGCATCCACAGATGAGGATCCAGAATGCAGAATGAGTTGACATTATATGAAACCATGCCTGAGCAGAGTGCAGAGGAGGACCCCCTAAAATGGTGGAAAACACATGAGCACCTTACCTCATCTTGCCCATGCTGCCAAGATACACCTGTGTATAGCTGCTTCTAGTTGTGTCCCAGAGCGTGTGTTTAGTACATCAGGGCTCATTTACAGCCCAAGAAGGGCAAGACTTACAGAGGAACGCGTTGACATGCTTGTATTTGTAGCAAAAATCTGCAAACAGCAAAGCAAATTCAGGCCAGTGCTACCACCAGTCATCCATCTAGAGGGCAGAATAGAGGAAAATGCACTTTCTGAACACTGATTTAATAATTCTGTGCACTTTTCAGTTTCAGACTTTTTTGTAACAGGTGCAGCTGCTGAGAATACAGCATTTATTTTTGTTTGTTAACTGGTTTGGCTAGTTCATTGTTATGTGTGTAAAGCATAGCCAAGGAAGGAACACTTAAGTTCATTTTGTTATTTTTTTAATCAAGCTTGCTTAATATTGTGCACAGCATACAACCTCAACATATTGTTCTTATTGTTTATTGTATTTATTTATTTTTTGTATTTTAATTATTAATACAAATATTTTTGTTAAATTTTGGGGTCTTTGTTTTTATCCTTGTGGTATCAAATGGTATCAAGTATCTAATATAGAGTTATATATGTATATATTTATATTATTTTTGTGTGGAATGTTTTTTATATATATATATATATATATATATATATATATATATATATATATATATATATATATATATATATATATATATATATATAAATAAATGTTTGTATATCTGCATATCTGGAGCGTGTAACAAAAGTAATTTCCCTCTAGGACTATTAAAGTATCTCTGATTCTGAAAACCCAGACAAGCACGATAATGTGACCACGTTTAATCACACATGACATTACAATCAAACATGGTGGAAAACAAGAAGAAACGCTGGCAGAACAATGCAAATGATATAAATTATGGTTTATTCTGTCACCCAGGACCGTATATGTGCAGATGTGTCTGCTATGTGAGCAGGTTTTCTCTAACGAGGCGCTGAAGCCTGCCGTTACGCAACACAAGGCCTCAAAAGACAAGAAAAGGAAAAATGTCTTCTTTCAGAGTACGAACAGGCCTTCAGACTCCGTTCTGTCTGCCCACATGATAAATACAGGCTAACCCTGCGCCTCTGTAATAACTTGTACTGCCCAGGTGTCGGAGGAGCTGACAGATCACCTGCTGCTCTACAGCGACCTTCTGAAGGCCGCCCAGGCCTTGAGCCGTTAGATGAGCCTGGTGATGGAGCCAGGGAGAAGCTGCCAGCGGTGAGCCTGAACCCCAGCAGAGCCTCGCTGATCTCCAGCATGAGGAGGAGCCAAAAGTCCCGTTCTGGACCTCTG
>CM073136.1:53960505-54203005 GCA_037039145.1 Fundulus diaphanus | reverse complement strand
CTAATATGGAGCATAAACCTAAAAGAAGGAAAACTAAAATGAATTTAAATTATAAACCTAAAATAAGGAATATGGTTGAAGGGAAACTTATAAAAGGGAGCAAACCTAAGAGAAGGACAGCCAGAAACCTAAAAGAAGGACAGAGGGAAACACATATAAGGAAGAACAGAACAGAACAGGGGGTGCCTAATCTAAATTAAGACGCTACAGAAGGGAAATGACCTGAGGAAGAACAAAAAAGTTCGAAACGTCGTCAAAGGAAACAGGAAAGAATACCAGAGGGAAACAAAAGTAACGAACTCTGATGCCT
This sequence comes from Fundulus diaphanus, assembly GCA_037039145.1. NCBI lineage: Eukaryota > Metazoa > Chordata > Actinopteri > Cyprinodontiformes > Fundulidae > Fundulus > Fundulus diaphanus. The sequence continues at coordinate 54,202,695 of CM073136.1, read as the reverse complement.
AGAGGAAACAAAAGAAACGATCTAGAGGTACGAAGCGCAACTAAAATAAAAACAAAGAGGGGAAACAGAAACCTAAGAAGGAAAGCAACCTAAATTAAGAGTGCACACAAACCAAATTCGGAAGAAAACCAATTAAAAGGAAGTAAGGGACGCTGAGGGTAAATGAAAAAAGATTTATTACCTATATAACAAAGGCGAACCCAAGTATATATAAAGGCCTGGGCTCTCAGATGAACGGCAGGGCGGAGAGTGCAGTCGGTCTCCCCTAGTGGGAGGCTGCTTCAGCTATAAAACCCTACCTTGCCAGGTCCTCCTGCCTATTAGTCTGGGAGCCTGGGCCTTAACCCTAATTCCTCTCCCTGATGATGTTAACCCTAACCCTAACCCCCCTCCCTCCTCCCCCCTCCCATCCCTAACCCTAATATGGAGCATAAACCTAAAAGAAGGAAAACTAAAATGAATTTAAATTATAAACCTAAAATAAGGAATATGGTTGAAGGGAAACTTATAAAAGGGAGCAAACCTAAGAGAAGGACAGCCAGAAACCTAAAAGAAGGACAGAGGGAAACACATATAAGGAAGAACAGAACAGAACAGGGGGTGCCTAATCTAAATTAAGACGCTACAGAAGGGAAATGACCTGAGGAAGAACAAAAAAGTTCGAAACGTCGTCAAAGGAAACAGGAAAGAATACCAGAGGGAAACAAAAGTAACGAACTCTGATGCCTAGAGGAAACAAAAGAAACGATCTAGAGGTACGAAGCGCAACTAAAATAAAAACAAAGAGGGGAAACAGAAACCTAAGAAGGAAAGCAACCTAAATTAAGAGTGCACACAAACCAAATTCGGAAGAAAACCAATTAAAAGGAAGTAAGGGACGCTGAGGGTAAATGAAAAAAGATTTATTACCTATATAACAAAGGCGAACCCAAGTATATATAAAGGCCTGGGCTCTCAGATGAACGGCAGGGCGGAGAGTGCAGTCGGTCTCCCCTAGTGGGAGGCTGCTTCAGCTATAAAACCCTACCTTGCCAGGTCCTCCTGCCTATTAGTCTGGGAGCCTGGGCCTTAACCCTAATTCCTCTCCCTGATGATGTTAACCCTAACCCTAACCCCCCTCCCTCCTCCCCCCTCCCATCCCTAACCCTAATATGGAGCATAAACCTAAAAGAAGGAAAACTAAAATGAATTTAAATTATAAACCTAAAATAAGGAATATGGTTGAAGGGAAACTTATAAAAGGGAGCAAACCTAAGAGAAGGACAGCCAGAAACCTAAAAGAAGGACAGAGGGAAACACATATAAGGAAGAACAGAACAGAACAGGGGGTGCCTAATCTAAATTAAGACGCTACAGAAGGGAAATGACCTGAGGAAGAACAAAAAAGTTCGAAACGTCGTCAAAGGAAACAGGAAAGAATACCAGAGGGAAACAAAAGTAACGAACTCTGATGCCTAGAGGAAACAAAAGAAACGATCTAGAGGTACGAAGCGCAACTAAAATAAAAACAAAGAGGGGAAACAGAAACCTAAGAAGGAAAGCAACCTAAATTAAGAGTGCACACAAACCAAATTCGGAAGAAAACCAATTAAAAGGAAGTAAGGGACGCTGAGGGTAAATGAAAAAAGATTTATTACCTATATAACAAAGGCGAACCCAAGTATATATAAAGGCCTGGGCTCTCAGATGAACGGCAGGGCGGAGAGTGCAGTCGGTCTCCCCTAGTGGGAGGCTGCTTCAGCTATAAAACCCTACCTTGCCAGGTCCTCCTGCCTATTAGTCTGGGAGCCTGGGCCTTAACCCTAATTCCTCTCCCTGATGATGTTAACCCTAACCCTAACCCCCCTCCCTCCTCCCCCCTCCCATCCCTAACCCTAATATGGAGCATAAACCTAAAAGAAGGAAAACTAAAATGAATTTAAATTATAAACCTAAAATAAGGAATATGGTTGAAGGGAAACTTATAAAAGGGAGCAAACCTAAGAGAAGGACAGCCAGAAACCTAAAAGAAGGACAGAGGGAAACACATATAAGGAAGAACAGAACAGAACAGGGGGTGCCTAATCTAAATTAAGACGCTACAGAAGGGAAATGACCTGAGGAAGAACAAAAAAGTTCGAAACGTCGTCAAAGGAAACAGGAAAGAATACCAGAGGGAAACAAAAGTAACGAACTCTGATGCCTAGAGGAAACAAAAGAAACGATCTAGAGGTACGAAGCGCAACTAAAATAAAAACAAAGAGGGGAAACAGAAACCTAAGAAGGAAAGCAACCTAAATTAAGAGTGCACACAAACCAAATTCGGAAGAAAACCAATTAAAAGGAAGTAAGGGACGCTGAGGGTAAATGAAAAAAGATTTATTACCTATATAACAAAGGCGAACCCAAGTATATATAAAGGCCTGGGCTCTCAGATGAACGGCAGGGCGGAGAGTGCAGTCGGTCTCCCCTAGTGGGAGGCTGCTTCAGCTATAAAACCCTACCTTGCCAGGTCCTCCTGCCTATTAGTCTGGGAGCCTGGGCCTTAACCCTAATTCCTCTCCCTGATGATGTTAACCCTAACCCTAACCCCCCTCCCTCCTCCCCCCTCCCATCCCTAACCCTAATATGGAGCATAAACCTAAAAGAAGGAAAACTAAAATGAATTTAAATTATAAACCTAAAATAAGGAATATGGTTGAAGGGAAACTTATAAAAGGGAGCAAACCTAAGAGAAGGACAGCCAGAAACCTAAAAGAAGGACAGAGGGAAACACATATAAGGAAGAACAGAACAGAACAGGGGGTGCCTAATCTAAATTAAGACGCTACAGAAGGGAAATGACCTGAGGAAGAACAAAAAAGTTCGAAACGTCGTCAAAGGAAACAGGAAAGAATACCAGAGGGAAACAAAAGTAACGAACTCTGATGCCTAGAGGAAACAAAAGAAACGATCTAGAGGTACGAAGCGCAACTAAAATAAAAACAAAGAGGGGAAACAGAAACCTAAGAAGGAAAGCAACCTAAATTAAGAGTGCACACAAACCAAATTCGGAAGAAAACCAATTAAAAGGAAGTAAGGGACGCTGAGGGTAAATGAAAAAAGATTTATTACCTATATAACAAAGGCGAACCCAAGTATATATAAAGGCCTGGGCTCTCAGATGAACGGCAGGGCGGAGAGTGCAGTCGGTCTCCCCTAGTGGGAGGCTGCTTCAGCTATAAAACCCTACCTTGCCAGGTCCTCCTGCCTATTAGTCTGGGAGCCTGGGCCTTAACCCTAATTCCTCTCCCTGATGATGTTAACCCTAACCCTAACCCCCCTCCCTCCTCCCCCCTCCCATCCCTAACCCTAATATGGAGCATAAACCTAAAAGAAGGAAAACTAAAATGAATTTAAATTATAAACCTAAAATAAGGAATATGGTTGAAGGGAAACTTATAAAAGGGAGCAAACCTAAGAGAAGGACAGCCAGAAACCTAAAAGAAGGACAGAGGGAAACACATATAAGGAAGAACAGAACAGAACAGGGGGTGCCTAATCTAAATTAAGACGCTACAGAAGGGAAATGACCTGAGGAAGAACAAAAAAGTTCGAAACGTCGTCAAAGGAAACAGGAAAGAATACCAGAGGGAAACAAAAGTAACGAACTCTGATGCCTAGAGGAAACAAAAGAAACGATCTAGAGGTACGAAGCGCAACTAAAATAAAAACAAAGAGGGGAAACAGAAACCTAAGAAGGAAAGCAACCTAAATTAAGAGTGCACACAAACCAAATTCGGAAGAAAACCAATTAAAAGGAAGTAAGGGACGCTGAGGGTAAATGAAAAAAGATTTATTACCTATATAACAAAGGCGAACCCAAGTATATATAAAGGCCTGGGCTCTCAGATGAACGGCAGGGCGGAGAGTGCAGTCGGTCTCCCCTAGTGGGAGGCTGCTTCAGCTATAAAACCCTACCTTGCCAGGTCCTCCTGCCTATTAGTCTGGGAGCCTGGGCCTTAACCCTAATTCCTCTCCCTGATGATGTTAACCCTAACCCTAACCCCCCTCCCTCCTCCCCCCTCCCATCCCTAACCCTAATATGGAGCATAAACCTAAAAGAAGGAAAACTAAAATGAATTTAAATTATAAACCTAAAATAAGGAATATGGTTGAAGGGAAACTTATAAAAGGGAGCAAACCTAAGAGAAGGACAGCCAGAAACCTAAAAGAAGGACAGAGGGAAACACATATAAGGAAGAACAGAACAGAACAGGGGGTGCCTAATCTAAATTAAGACGCTACAGAAGGGAAATGACCTGAGGAAGAACAAAAAAGTTCGAAACGTCGTCAAAGGAAACAGGAAAGAATACCAGAGGGAAACAAAAGTAACGAACTCTGATGCCTAGAGGAAACAAAAGAAACGATCTAGAGGTACGAAGCGCAACTAAAATAAAAACAAAGAGGGGAAACAGAAACCTAAGAAGGAAAGCAACCTAAATTAAGAGTGCACACAAACCAAATTCGGAAGAAAACCAATTAAAAGGAAGTAAGGGACGCTGAGGGTAAATGAAAAAAGATTTATTACCTATATAACAAAGGCGAACCCAAGTATATATAAAGGCCTGGGCTCTCAGATGAACGGCAGGGCGGAGAGTGCAGTCGGTCTCCCCTAGTGGGAGGCTGCTTCAGCTATAAAACCCTACCTTGCCAGGTCCTCCTGCCTATTAGTCTGGGAGCCTGGGCCTTAACCCTAATTCCTCTCCCTGATGATGTTAACCCTAACCCTAACCCCCCTCCCTCCTCCCCCCTCCCATCCCTAACCCTAATATGGAGCATAAACCTAAAAGAAGGAAAACTAAAATGAATTTAAATTATAAACCTAAAATAAGGAATATGGTTGAAGGGAAACTTATAAAAGGGAGCAAACCTAAGAGAAGGACAGCCAGAAACCTAAAAGAAGGACAGAGGGAAACACATATAAGGAAGAACAGAACAGAACAGGGGGTGCCTAATCTAAATTAAGACGCTACAGAAGGGAAATGACCTGAGGAAGAACAAAAAAGTTCGAAACGTCGTCAAAGGAAACAGGAAAGAATACCAGAGGGAAACAAAAGTAACGAACTCTGATGCCTAGAGGAAACAAAAGAAACGATCTAGAGGTACGAAGCGCAACTAAAATAAAAACAAAGAGGGGAAACAGAAACCTAAGAAGGAAAGCAACCTAAATTAAGAGTGCACACAAACCAAATTCGGAAGAAAACCAATTAAAAGGAAGTAAGGGACGCTGAGGGTAAATGAAAAAAGATTTATTACCTATATAACAAAGGCGAACCCAAGTATATATAAAGGCCTGGGCTCTCAGATGAACGGCAGGGCGGAGAGTGCAGTCGGTCTCCCCTAGTGGGAGGCTGCTTCAGCTATAAAACCCTACCTTGCCAGGTCCTCCTGCCTATTAGTCTGGGAGCCTGGGCCTTAACCCTAATTCCTCTCCCTGATGATGTTAACCCTAACCCTAACCCCCCTCCCTCCTCCCCCCTCCCATCCCTAACCCTAATATGGAGCATAAACCTAAAAGAAGGAAAACTAAAATGAATTTAAATTATAAACCTAAAATAAGGAATATGGTTGAAGGGAAACTTATAAAAGGGAGCAAACCTAAGAGAAGGACAGCCAGAAACCTAAAAGAAGGACAGAGGGAAACACATATAAGGAAGAACAGAACAGAACAGGGGGTGCCTAATCTAAATTAAGACGCTACAGAAGGGAAATGACCTGAGGAAGAACAAAAAAGTTCGAAACGTCGTCAAAGGAAACAGGAAAGAATACCAGAGGGAAACAAAAGTAACGAACTCTGATGCCTAGAGGAAACAAAAGAAACGATCTAGAGGTACGAAGCGCAACTAAAATAAAAACAAAGAGGGGAAACAGAAACCTAAGAAGGAAAGCAACCTAAATTAAGAGTGCACACAAACCAAATTCGGAAGAAAACCAATTAAAAGGAAGTAAGGGACGCTGAGGGTAAATGAAAAAAGATTTATTACCTATATAACAAAGGCGAACCCAAGTATATATAAAGGCCTGGGCTCTCAGATGAACGGCAGGGCGGAGAGTGCAGTCGGTCTCCCCTAGTGGGAGGCTGCTTCAGCTATAAAACCCTACCTTGCCAGGTCCTCCTGCCTATTAGTCTGGGAGCCTGGGCCTTAACCCTAATTCCTCTCCCTGATGATGTTAACCCTAACCCTAACCCCCCTCCCTCCTCCCCCCTCCCATCCCTAACCCTAATATGGAGCATAAACCTAAAAGAAGGAAAACTAAAATGAATTTAAATTATAAACCTAAAATAAGGAATATGGTTGAAGGGAAACTTATAAAAGGGAGCAAACCTAAGAGAAGGACAGCCAGAAACCTAAAAGAAGGACAGAGGGAAACACATATAAGGAAGAACAGAACAGAACAGGGGGTGCCTAATCTAAATTAAGACGCTACAGAAGGGAAATGACCTGAGGAAGAACAAAAAAGTTCGAAACGTCGTCAAAGGAAACAGGAAAGAATACCAGAGGGAAACAAAAGTAACGAACTCTGATGCCTAGAGGAAACAAAAGAAACGATCTAGAGGTACGAAGCGCAACTAAAATAAAAACAAAGAGGGGAAACAGAAACCTAAGAAGGAAAGCAACCTAAATTAAGAGTGCACACAAACCAAATTCGGAAGAAAACCAATTAAAAGGAAGTAAGGGACGCTGAGGGTAAATGAAAAAAGATTTATTACCTATATAACAAAGGCGAACCCAAGTATATATAAAGGCCTGGGCTCTCAGATGAACGGCAGGGCGGAGAGTGCAGTCGGTCTCCCCTAGTGGGAGGCTGCTTCAGCTATAAAACCTAACCCTAACCCTAACCCTAACCCTAACCCTAACCCTAACCCTAACCCTAACCCTAACCCTAACCCATCGACTTTTCTGGTTTTCATCCTATATCCTAACCCTAACCCTAACCCTAACCCTAATTCCCCTCCCTTACGATGTTAACCCTAACCCTAACCCCCCTCCCTCCTCCCCCCTCCCATCCCTAACCCTAATATGGAGCATAAACCTAAAAGAAGGAAAAGTAAAATGAATTTAAATTATAAACCTAAATTAAGGAAGATGGTTGAAGGGAAACTTATAAAAGGGAGCAAACCTAAGAGAAGGACAGTCAGAAACCTAAGAGAAGGACAGAGGGAAACACATATAAGGAAGAACAGAAAAGATAAGGGGGTGCCTAAGCTAAATTAAGACGCTAAACAAAGGGAAGAGACCTGAAGAAGAGTAAAAAAACTCGAAACGTCGTCAAAGGAAAGATACCTACAGGAAACAAAAGTAACGAATGTAGATGCCTGGGGGAAACAAAAGAAACAACCCAGAGGTACGAAGCGCACACAAAAAAAACCAAAGAGGGGAAAATAATTCTAATTCACTGAAAGTAAGGGACGCTGAGGGTAAAAAACGAAAAGATTATTACCTATATAACTAAGCTGAACCCAAGTATATATAAAGGCCTGGGCTCTCAGATGAACGGCAGGGCGGAGAGTGCAGTCGGTCTCCCCTAGTGGGAGGCTGCTTCAGCTATAAAACCCTAACCCTAACCCGGCCGGAGACAGGCTCATCATATGTACCCTAACCCTAACCCTAGCCCCGCGTGGGTTTTGGGTCTGATAAATGCACGCATCCCCAGAGGGTCAGCGCTCGTTTGCATGTATTAGCTCTAGAATTGCCACAGTTATCCAAGTAACGGTGGAGCGATCAAAGGAACCATAACTGATTTAATGAGCCATTCGCAGTTTCACTGTACCGGCCGTGTGTACTTAGACTTGCATGGCTTAATCTTTGAGACAAGCATATGCTACTGGCAGGATCAACCAGGTAGCCCTCCAGAACCCGGCACGCGCCGGGCCCGTAGGCAGAGCGAGGGGTGGCGCGGGCACCGGGCGGAGGCGCTGGTCCTCCGTAGCCCGGGGCGCCCCGAGCCCTAGTCGATTGGCTTGCGGGCGGACAGCCGCACGGGGCTCGGTCAGAGGGTAAGAGAAACCGTGTTTCCCAAGCGCACCGCCGCCCGGGCCAGGAGGCCGGGAACCGGGGGACGTGCGCCCGGCGGCGGAGGCTTGGTGCGGGACAACTAGGTCGGACGGGGCCTCTCGGTCTCGCTTCCGAGCGTGCGGCCCACTACGGGGGGGTAAGCACAGTCGCGCGCAACCCCCGCTGGGGTCTAGAGTCGAGCCTGCAGGATGGAGGAACCGACCCCCGAAGCGCCGGTGCTGGGCACCGGGGCCGACGGAGGCCCTCCTGTGGCAGGCCACGTTTGCAGATCGGTCTGGGTGAAGAGACGGTGGGCCCTGGAAGTCCCCCTGACAGACTCCAGAGACTAAGTGTTGAAAGACTTAGAAATATTTCCCACCTGAGCTTGCCGAAAAGCTCGCTCCTACAAATCTGCGGAAGGGGTTATTTCGCATAAGGCCCCAGGATCCCTCCAGACCCTTGTATCTTTTTGAGCTACTCCAGTTGACTCGCTATCCACCCCATGCCAGAACTTAGAAAAAATTTCGCCCGCCGTGCCCCTGGTATGGCTGGAGAAGAGCTACTCCAGTTGACTCGCTATCCACCCCATGCCAGAACTTAGACAAAATTTCGCCCACCGTGCCCCTGGTATGGCTGGAGAAGAGCTACTCCTGTTGACTCGCTATCAACCCCATGCCAGAACTTAGAAAAAATTTCGCCCGCCGTGCCCCTGGTATGGCTGGAGAAGAGCTACTCCCGTTGATCTGCTATCACCCCCATGCCAGGAACTTTGAAGAAATTTCATCCAGGGCAGGGGACCTTTGCTGCACTACTGGCCCAGCCAGAGGCCCTCTTCTGGGCCAGAGCTCTGTGACACAGCCCCCCTCCTAGGCTGGAGGTTTTTTTTGTTTTGTTTTTTTTCTTTCTTTCTTTCTTAATGAATTAATTCTTTATTTAATTTTGCTATCACCCCCATGCCAGGAACTTTGAAGAAATTTCATCCAGGGCAGGGGACCTTTGCTGCACTACTGGCCCAGCCAGAGGCCCTCTTCTGGGCCAGAGCTCTGTGACACAGCCCCCCTCCTAGGCTGGAGTTTTTTTTTTTTTTTTTTTTTTTTTTCTTTCTTTCTTAATGAATTAATTCTTTATTTAATTTTGCTATCAACCCCATGCCAGGAACTTTGAAGAAATTTCATCCAGGGCAGGGGACATTTGCTGCACTACTGGCCCAGCCAGAGGCCCTCTTCTGGGCCAGAGCTCTGTGACACAGCCCCCCTCCTAGGCTGGAGGTTTTTTTTTTTCTTTCTTTCTTTCTTTCTTAATTAATTCTTTATTTAATTTAACCAGGGCCCAGCCATGGAGCCATTTTACCCAGAAAAGGAGCACTCTTGCTGGGCATCAACATCCATGTCTGGGCCTCCAGAGACCCAGGGGAGACATGCAGCTTATCCACCCCGCAGCAGAGCTCTCATCGTGGGCCTGCTCTACACATCACAGCCCCCTCCTAGGCTGGAGGTTTTTTTTTTTTATTATTATTTTATTTTATTTGCCAGGAATAATGAATGGAGAAATGTCTTAAAGAACACCATTTATTAAGGATAAATAATTGTTTTCAACCAAACTGTAACAGAAAGCAAATAGAGTTACATCACTACTGATTTTGTTTATTTTTTACTGTTTCTGGATCTCAGAACACGTGAGGACCTCCTGGGTTGTGCCCATCCTGGTGGTGTATAAGTAGGATCAGAAATTTCAGATTCGCTGGGAGAAGTGTAATCATTGTCGCTTTGAGAGGAGGAATCAGTTTCGCTTTGAGAAGAGGTATCATGGCTTTGTGATCTAGTCGCATGCCTGGATGTTTTTGGAGGACCGGCAGGGGCCCTGCAAGACGGTGGAGGCGGGCTGGGTGTTGCGGGCTGGCTGGCTTCAGCAGGCGGGCTGTATGAAGCCTCCCCAGGTGCATCACTTGATGAGTCGGACATGGTGAGGAGAGGAGGTTCGTAGGTGTCATGTCCCGTCATATGTGGTGGCTTGATCGCTGCCTCGAACTTCTGACGGATCTGAGCTAGCTCTGATGCGGTGTGGTGGAGGGCGTAGAATCGGTCGGCTGTCCTTGTGTCATGACACATGAGACGTGACATGTTGGACCGGTCACTTGGGGACAGGGTATTCCTTGCCTTGAAAAATAGAGATGGTTCTTGAATATTATGCGTTTTTATTTTAGCTCTATTACATGGAAAAGTGATATAATTACTTACGTATGTTGCTATTGATGTCCGGAAATCTGTGAATGTTGGGTTCCCCGGAAAACCCATGTCCAGCCAGGCGGCTTGCATTGATACGGTTAGGTTTTGGATCTTTGTGAATTTTTCGGTGAAGAGAAGAAGTTCTGTGGGTGGGTCTAATTTCTCTCTGATGAGCACCCATTGTTCCAGCCATGAGAACTCTTGATGCGTTAAGTAGAGCTGTGCGGGCCCAAACGCACGATTTGTTTTGTGCTCTTTCACCTGTAGTGCAAAGCAGAGGGTGTGTTTTAATGGACAAATGGGACAAGATAGAGAGTGGTTGTAAGAACTTGGAAAAAAACATTTTTTAGGCCATGGTAGGGGACCTTTGCTGCACTACTGGCCCAGCCAGAGGCCCTCTCCCTGGGGCACAGATCTCTGTCACAGGCCCTTCCTAGGCTGGAGGTTTTTTTTTTTGTTTTCCTGCTTTCTTTCTTAATTAATTCTTTATTTAATTTAACCAGGGCCCAGCCATGGAGCCACTTTACCCAGAAGAGGAGCACTCTTGCTGGGCATCAACATCCATCTCTGGGCCTCCAGAGATCCGGGGGGACAAGGGCCCAGCCATGGAGCCACCTTTACCCAGAAAAGGAGCACCCTTGCTGGGCATGGAGGAAGGCAGAGCAGCCCTTGACCTCGTGCCCCTGGGATGGCTAGATAAAAGCTACTCCTGATGACTTGGCTATCCCCCCATGCCAGGACTTAGAAGATTTTCCAACCTGAGCTTGCCAAAGAGCTCACTCTTACTAATCTGCAGAAGGGGTTATTTTGCATAAGGCCCCAGGATCCCTCCAGACTCTTGTATCTTTTTGAGCTACACCTGATGACTTTGCTATCCCCCCCATGCCAGGACTTTGAAGAAATTCAAGCCATGGTAGGGGACCTTTGCTGCACTACTGGCCCAGCCAGAGGCCCTCTCCCTGGGGCACAGATCTCTGTCACAGGCCCTTCCTAGGCTGGAGGTTTTTTTTTTGTTTTCCTCCTTTCTTTCTTAATTAATTCTTTATTTAATTTAACCAGGGCCCAGCCATGGAGCCACTTTACCCAGAAGAGGAGCACTCTTGCTGGGCATCAACATCCATCTCTGGGCCTCCAGAGATCCGGGGGGACAAGGGCCCAGCCATGGAGCCACCTTTACCCAGAAAAGGAGCACCCTTGCTGGGCATGGAGGAAGGCAGAGCAGCCCTTGACCTCGTGCCCCTGGGATGGCTAGATAAAAGCTACTCCTGATGACTTGGCTATCCCCCCCATGCCAGGACTTAGAAGATTTTCCAACCTGAGCTTGCCAAAGAGCTCACTCTTACTAATCTGCAGAAGGGGTTATTTTGCATAAGGCCCCAGGATCCATCCAGACTCTTGTATCTTTTTGAGCTACACCTGATGACTTTGCGATCCCCCCCCATGCCAGGACTTTGAAGAAATTCAAGCCATGGTAGGGGACCTTTGCTGCACTACTGGCCCAGCCAGAGGCCCTCTCCCTGGGGCACAGATCTCTGTCACAGGCCCTTCCTAGGCTGGAGGTTTTTTTTTGTTTTCCTCCTTTCTTTCTTAATTAATTCTTTATTTAATTTAACCAGGGCCCAGCCATGGAGCCACTTTACCCAGAAGAGGAGCACTCTTGCTGGGCATCAACATCCATCTTGTAATCGCTATATATGTAGACTTACATTGATCACAAACCCCTGGCGACCGTCTTTCGCCTCCTGCTGCGCCTCGTCGACCTCAGAGACAGTCATGTTCTTGAGAACACCGGTCCGGTGTAAATAGAGGCTTGCTAGATAAACACATAGGTACCCGAAGAATCTCCTGCGGGCATCCGGGTTGGGGTCCTCAGACAGTTGATCTGAAATGGAATAATGAAAGGGTTAGAACAGTTATTGAACATGCACAGAGTAATTTATTATAGTACAAGTTAAATAAGTCTGACCAAGGAGTTCAGGGATGCGTCTCCTGGCCATGACCTTGCAACGGTGAAGCTGTTCCTTGGAGATGGCCCTGCTCAACTTCTTTTTCTTGATACTTATCTGACGGATGACCACATCTGGGCCAAGCTTTGAAATGCACTCTGAGATAGCACGAAGCACGGAAAACACTGCTTTTTTTGGAACCCTGGATGTGGAGGGAGGTGTGTCCCTAAAGTAAGCTATAAACTGGGACAAATTGACCAGGTAGGTTTTCACTGTGTTCTCCGCCTTCCCCTGACTTAGCAGATGCTCTGGCCACCTGCACAGAAAAGGATAATTGGAATCTTTTCACATGGGGACATTTTATACTAACTAAAAGGCATTACAGAGATGCTTACCTGTATATCCTGGACACATCTCCAAGAAAAGTCCAATTTTGGAGTATCGGTCGATCTTCAGTGATAAACGAGAGGAAACCCATGATACGTCCGACTTTGGATTTTTGATTTTCTATCATTTTACTCAGAGCACGGGAGCCTTTGAGGTGCTGCCAATATTCTGCCGTGTATTCCACTGAAAAAACAACAACGTTCCATAATGAAGTTGTCTGGTATCTGTATAAAAAAATAGAAAAATGCAGCTATCAGTGACATTACTTACAGATGTTTGGTGGGAATCTGGGGTACTCTTTGGCCAGACAGAGGGTGCTGTGGCTTTCCTCCTTTGATTTACGTTGGGTGATGCGCTCTGGCTCTTCGTCAAGAGAGACCTCTTCATCACCAAGTGGATCAATGTCCATACTGGGAACCGGCCCTGTGGATCCCCTTTGGAGGGCCTGTTAAAGGTTTAATGTTAATGTTCAGCGGTGTACTGTAGGAACCAGGGAGAACCAGAGATTCAAATACCTCTTCCAGTCGTTTGATGGCATTTTTTGCCCTTCTGGCCCATCTGTGCTGGTACAGCAATTTCTTTCTTAGTTCCCCCAAGTCCGATGTAAGCTGAACGTTTTTTGCCTGAACCTCCGAGCACGAGGTGCAGGATGAAGGGGCTGTATGAGAGGGATTTTCCTCCTCTATCGCTCCTGGGTCGAGGTGTAAACGTGACACCATTGGAGGGCTCGGGTTGGTCGCGCTCAAAGCTCGGAGCATCTGCACGGTTACCTGGTGCTTCAAATCAGATATCAGCTTGGCCGTCCTCTCAACCGCCAACTCTGGATGGGCTTGATCGATGTGCCTGTCCAGCCTGGTGCTTGCATAACTGCAGCCATCCACTGGACAGGGCATTTTTCTAATATTGATCCTACCACTGCTGTACTTGATCAATATAGTTCGCTCTTCGGAATTTTTAATTCCATGACTTTTTCTCAGGTGCTTACCTATATAGGTTAATTCAGAACGGCAGAGTGGGCAGGAGAGATTACGCTTTGGGGGCGTCATTTTGATATGTGAATCTGGAAAAATAAGATATGATAACATGAGCTTCATTAATATCTCAAAGCCGGCAACATAGCCCCCTTTCCCCGCATAAAATTCAACGGAGCAGACCCTGGCTCTATACTTACCCTGTAAATGAGTCGGGGAACGTGCCCAATGATACTGGTTCACTCCGTGCATATGCTAGTACATAGCCGCTCTGCTCCTCGTGACACATACAGTGTACAGTGCACGCAGCTGCATCTGATCATGTAATCCAGGAAGGGGCTGCAGGTGTGTAAGAGAGCAGAGTGCCGTTTCCCCGCCTGGAGGAGGGGTGATCCAGAGATCCAGGGGAGACATACAGCCTGTCCCGCCCCGCACCACAGCTCTCTTTCCCCGCATGGAGGAGCGCTGCGCATCCTCTGGACATCCAGAGATCCGGGGGACACATACAGCATTTCCACGCCGCAGCAGAGCTCTCATCCTGGGCCTGCTCTACACATCACACTGCCCTGGTTCTCCAGGGGCACAGCCTGACAAACCTCTCGCCCGCACCAGAGCTCCCTCTGGTGGTTCTCCTCCTGCCCTACACGCTCAGCACGCAGCTCTCCATCAGCAACAGCCTTCAGCACCACACTGCCCTGGTTCTCCAGGGGGGCACAGCCTGACACACATCACGCCCGCAACAGAGCCCTCTTTCCCCGCATACATGAGCGCTGCGCATCCTCTGGACATCCAGATATCCAGGGGACACATACAGCATTTCCACCCCGCAGCAGAGCTCTCATCGTGGGCCTGCTCTCCACATCACCCTGCCCTGGTTCTCCAGGGGCATCCACTGACCCACATCACGCCCAGCACAGAGCTCTCATCCTGGGCCTGCTCTCCACATCATCCTGCCCTGGTTCTCCAGGGGCATCAACTGACCCACCTCACGCCCAGCACAGAGCTCTCATCCTGGGCCTGCTCTCCACATCATCCTGCCCTGGTTCTCCAGGGGCATCAACTGACCCACCTCACGCCCAGCACAGAGCTCTCATCCTGGGCCTGCTCTCCACATCATCCTGCCCTGGAAGTCCCCCTGATAGACTCCAGAGACTAAGTGTTGAAAGACTTAGAAAAATTTCAAACATGAGCTTCCCAAAAAGCTTGCTCTTACAAATCTGCGGAAGGGGTTATTTTGCATAAGGCCCCAGGATCCCTCCAGACTCTTGTATCTTTTTGAGCTACTCCCGTTGACCCGCTATCCCCCCCATGCCAGGACTTTGAAGAATTTCCGCCCGCCGTGCCCCTGGTATGGCTGGATAAAAGCTACCCCTGTTGACCTGCTATCAACCCCATACCAGGACTTAGAAGAAATTCCGGCCGTGGCAGGGGAGCTTTCCAGCACTACTGGCCCAGCCAGAGGCACTCTTCTGGGGCAGAGCTCTCTGACACAGCCCCCTCCTAGGCTGGAGGTTTTTTTTGTTTGTTTGTTTTTTATATATATATTATTATTATTTTTATTATTTTTTTCCCCTCCTTTCTTTCTTAATTAATTCTTTATTTAATTTAACCAGGGCCCATCCATGGAGCCACTTTACCCAGAAAAGGAGCACTCTTGCTGGGCATCAACATCCATCTCTGGGCCTCCAGAGACCCGGGGGAGAAATGCAGCATCTCAACCCCGCAACAGAGCCCTCTTCCCCGCATGATGGAGGAGGGATGTGCATCCTTTAGACAACCAGAGACCCAGGGGGGAATGCAGCATCTCAACCCTGCAACAGAGCCCTCTTCCCCGCATGATGGAGGAGGGATGTGCATCCTTTAGACAACCAGAGACCCAGGGGAGAAATGCAGCATCTCAACCCCGCAACAGAGCCCTCTTCCCCGCATGATGGAGTAGGGATGTGCATCCTTTAGACAACCAGAGACCCAGGGGGAAATGCAGCATCTCAACCCCGCAACAGAGCCCTCTTCCCCGCATGATGGAGGAGGGATGTGCATCCTTTAGACAACCAGAGACCCAGGGGGGAAATGCAGCATCTCAACCCCGCAACAGAGCCCTCTTCCCCGCATGATGGAGGAGGGATGTGCATCCTTTAGACAACCAGAGACCCAGGGGAGAAATGCAGCATCTCAACCCCGCAACAGAGCCCTCTTCCCCGCATGATGGAGGAGGGATGTGCATCCTTTAGACAACCAGAGACCCAGGGGAGAAATGCAGCATCCCGACCCCGCACAAAGAGCTCTCTTTTCCAGCATGGAGGATGGCTGTCCAGCCATCAGACAACCAGACAACCAGGGGGGGGAGACACGCAGCATCTCAACCCCGCGAATGAGCTCTCTTTCCCGGCATGCATGAGGGTTGAGCAGACCCTGGACATCCGGGGAGACACGCAACATCTCCACCCAGCAACAGCCCAACTGTCAAAATCCGCTCTCCCTGATATCAGGGTGCCCTGCTTGACAGTCCCTGCGACTTAACATGTGACTGTTGGGTAACAGGGGCCAAATCGACTAACCCTACAACATACGTTTGATGACCCCATGTCACACATGTACACCCTCCTGGACACACACACACACTCACACACACTCACACACTCATACACTGGACCACATGTACCAAAACACGTGGTCTAACCCAATAACATACGTTTGATGACCCCATGTCACTCTTGTACACCCTCCTGGACACACACACACACACTCACACACACTCACACACTCATACACTGGACCACATGTACCAAAACACGTGGTCTAACCCATAACATACGTTTGATGACCCCATGTCACTCTTGTACACCCTCCTGGACACACACACACACACTCACACACTCATACACTGGACCACATGTACCAAAACACGTGGTCTAACCCAATAACATACGTTTGTTGACCCCATGTCACTCTTGTACACCCTCCTGGACACACACACACACACACTCACACACACTCATACACTGGACCACATGTACCAAAACACGTGGTCTAACCCAATAACATACGTTTGATGATCCCATGTCACTCTTGTACACCCTCCTGGACACACACACACACACTCACACACACTCACACACTCATACACTGGACCACATGTACCAAAACACGTGGTCTAACCCCATAACATACGTTTGATGACCCCATGTCACTCTTGTACACCCTAGCGACATTCTCTAAAACGTAGGGTAAGGCTGCCATCCAGTGGTGACTGCTCTGTATTGCAGCTACTCCCTAAGGTCTTGGCTGAGCCCCAAGGGCCCATTCAAATTGATGAGGAAATGGCTACGGGACATTTCCCTGTATTTAGGGAGCATGCTGCGCCATGCCATCGACAAACGTATGGGACACTAGGGAAAGGGGGGGTTGAGTCTCCTAACCCTACCCCTAACCCTACCTCAGCCAACCCACCAGAACAGTACCACCAGGATTACCCCATTTTCAGTAGGAAATTCTGGCAACATTTGACCACTCCTACAGTGGAAATGAAAAGGGAAGGTTGAGCAGACACCGATACACCGTACTGAGACAGAAACACAAGGAGAAATATGCAAGCATGCATACGCAAATTATTGTGATTATTTTAATTAATCGTGATTAAAATTAATCGTGCAATTAATTGATGTATTGGTTTATTGTGACAGGCCTAATGGTTCCTACACTGTTTTATGATACAGTTTACTTCCTACATTGCATATATGCTAGTAGAATTATTCGTTTTTTTATACTGTAGCGTTACAGCATGCTATGTATGCCACTGAATAAAATGGGGAAGGATAGTACATTGTTATTTACTGGATTGTTTATGCCTCTTTTTGTCTTTCAGATTGAAAATGCTGCTTCATTGGATGCTCTACAAGACTGCGTCATCAGACACAGCACAATGTTACAGACAGCAGGGTGTCTTAGACATGTAGCTGCTGTGGAAGAAAAGAAAGAAATTGTGGCAGACTACCTCCAATGGTATATTATTGAACGCAACTGTTATTGAAAGGTAACATATTTTTAATTATGTGATTGTTGTCTTCTCCTGTGTTTTTTTAATGCACATGTCATGTGCATATCTTTTCAGATAGAGACAGTGACAAAAAAAAATTGCCTAAGTTACAACGCCAAACCACCCTGATGGGAAAAAAGTACCTTATTACATCATCTGATATCTGTGACTTGAAGGACTTGAAAATACTTTTTGCTCATTCGTGAAGGGACTAATACCAAAACCTTTGGACTCTGATGCACCCTTTTTGATCTTTTTTATCCCCCTATTCTTTTCTATAAAGTTTCAGCAGGATATGTGTTTAAAATAAAAAAACACTGCAGCCTGTGTTCATGCCTGTTGTATGTACTCCCAGCAGAAGTGTTCAAAAGAAATTTCACCACGGTAACACACGGTGAAAATATAGAATCTTTGTGTTTGAAACAGTGTTTGTGTTCACTTTATAGGTTCAAACATGGTCTTTCAGCCCTTCAGTTCTTGACTGCACTACAGCAATACCCTATACCCTGTGCCACATTGAAAAGCGACTCACTTGCTTTGAACTAGAGAGACTTTTCAAACCTACACTCAGCCCTTCCGGGAGCAACAGGAGATTAAAAGAAAATCAAACCTTGGCCTATTGGGCAGACTATCTCCTCGACTGTGAAGGTTTGATCAGTTTTTTAACCTATCTGGAATACCACATTACTCTTATATACCTGAACATTTATTTATGTGCAGAAGGTGAGACTGCTGCGTCTGTGGAAAACATTTTGATGTTTGCGACTGGGCTGACGTCACTTCCCCCCTCTGGCTTCGAATCATCGCCACGGATCGAGTTCCTGGATGACTCTCTACCGTTCCCAATGGCAAATACATGTGCAAACTTGCTGAAACTACCACTCCTGGAGTCATACAGTTTGTTTCAGTCCCAAATGGACTTTGGAATTGAAAATAGCCCAGGATTTGGTTGCCCATAAATCAGAACTGGATAACTCCTAGAGCTTAGACTCTAAAAACTTGTTCTTTGTTATTGATGCACCTAAAAGCAAAAACAGTTGCTTTTGTTAAAAAAGAAATCTAAAATGTGGTGTTTGAGGATAGCTTTTTCCCCCAGTAAGCATTTTGACAATTTTTCTTCAAACAATTTTTTCATTTATTTCCCACTTTAAAAATTTAAGCTGTGGCTGACAAATTGTAAACATGTTCCAGAGATTTTTTGTAAATGTTTCACCAGCATTACAATAAAGCTTCCTTCAATTCATAGCTGAGCAATTTCTTTTAGTTTCAGATACAGTTTAGTTGAAGACTGCCAGTATTCTGGTTTCTGTAAATAATTGTGCTCCATGGCAAAGTCCAAGTATTCCTGCATGCAGGGGGAGGTGTTGGCCTAGTGGTTAGAGCAGTGCGCTTGCACTCTGAGAAGGTTGCAAGTACCCGGTTCGATCCCCACTGCCTGCACTCTGGATCCCTGAGCAAGACCCCCGATTGCTCCCCAGGTGCTGCACAGTGGCAGCCCACTGCTCCTCAAGGGGATGGGTTAAGATGCAGAAGTGAATTTCTCCATCGTGAGATCAATAAAGTTCAATTATTTATTATGTATGGGTCCCCACATGGAGCTGTTGTCAGATGAGTCTCTGGAAAGGGATCCAGTTCAGTCTGTTCAATTTTAAATCCACAATCTCTGGAGCCAAACCTATAAACAGAAGATATGATTTATTTGAATTTATGATAAATGGAAAATAAATGCTATCACCAAACTTATTACCTGTGTGGTAAGTAATAGAGCTCATTGGGTACTCCTCCTGGACATGATGCTGTTCTGGAGGGGCGTACCCTGTGACTGTTCCACAGTTTCATACACTCATTTAGGTCCCTCTGAATAACATCACCGAAGCAATGTCTGAGCAGACACTGATGCCCGTGACTCCCGTTGAAGTATCTGGCATCTCTACTCAGACATACTACTCAGACTCTAAGGTCTCCATCCAGAACTGAGACCTATATAAATAGATAAAATTGTGTTGTGATTCTAAGCACATCCATGTTTGAATTGTTACTCCTAATTAAAATACTTTATGAAAACCACTTCCCTTCCTTTTCTGAATATGGACCACCAGGACTCAATCCTCTGGTTGGTTGTGGATGAGCCATACATGTGGCTGGCTGCTCCAGAGTAGTAGTCATTGTGATGGCGTTGGGTGCACTGAATTGCAGCCATTGTCCCATTCTCCGTCCCGCAGTCAGTTCTTAGTCTCATTGGGATGACACCGAGGTTCCCAACACATGACAGGAAATAGTGAGTGATCACAGCTGGGTCGTTATTTGTTGATCCACATACAAGCCACAGTATTTTACGAGAAAAGCCATCGATAAACCCTGAAATAGCCAAACCGAATGGCTTGAGTTTATCATAGCCATCCACATGCCACATATAGTTCGGTCCCATAGAGTGGTAGGTTCTCCTTATAAACCTTCTGCATGCTCTCCTCTCACACCCTTGAGGATTGAGCTCCCGTAGCAAATTCATTACATGATCCCTCTTCACTCGCAGATTGTACTTTTGTTTAAGTACCTGCCACATCGTGCGGTATCCAAACAGCTGTCCGGGTCCACGGAGCTCCCGTCTAATTGCTCTAATTATTACGTTTGTTGAAGAGAAATCCTTTCTGCGATAAAAGACGGCATCATTCAGTTTGTTTTTCACAGACCTCAAGCTGATGTGTACACCATGTAAACATGACATTATGTCTACGATTACAGCGTACGAGTGACCCTCATTAAAATAATGTATGCACTGCTGCAGCATATCTGGTTCTTCCGTCTGTTCTGTGCCATTTAAAAATTCCAAGGACCGACCACACGAAAAACAAAAAACACGTTAATCTGCTCATATGTGTGCCGTAAAACGGGCAAAACGCAACTCGATTGTCGTCTATCTTGGGTCATCATGAACATTCCCGTTATCACTTCCGGGTAAACTGCGAAGACCGTCCCTCCCTTTCCGTTTGATTTTGTCATTTGTAAATGTGTTTTCTGAAATGTAAATTTGTTTCAAGATTTATAAAAGTGTTTCGTGTGTTGTAAATTTGTTTTCTGAAATGTAAATTTGTTTCAATATTCGTAAAAGTGTTTCAGATTTTGTATTTTTGTTTTGCACTTCCCGGCCACCATATGTACTCCCTATTTTCCTCCAGTAACTAGGGAATACATGCGCTACAGCATCAAACAACAATGATTTTCTCATGTTCAGGGGGGCTTAAGACTTTTAAAATGTCAAATGCCATATATTTTTATGCTGTATCTGTGCATTAGCCTTTAAATCTGACATGGATTTACAGTAGAGCAAAATTAATGAACCAATTTAAACACTCCACAGAGCTTCAGTTTCTACACTAGAAAAATCACATACATTTGCAAAATACACACTCAAGTGTACATGTATATCTATACATTACATACACAGCGTGTGTATGCACACACACATTTCTGCATTATAATAATAATAATATTGCCAGTAACAGTAAACAAATTACCAAAAATATCTTTAATGATGTAATGATATACAGAGTTGCGGTTCTAGTTGAGAATTTGCATATACTATACATACAAGTATGTATGTACGGAAGAGTATTGCATTCACCAAAGAAAAAAAAATCAGACAGCTTATCTCATAATTACGAGATCCTGATCTCGTAATTATGACATCTTATCTCGTAATTATGAGATAATATCTCATAATTACGAGATAAGATGTCATAATTACGAGATAAGATGTCATAATTACGAGATCCTGATCTCATAATTACGAGATCTTTTCTCATAATTACGAGATAAGATGTCATAATTATGAGATAATATGTCATAATTACGAGATCAGGATCTCATATGTCAGGACAGTCATTGCTCCGGAAGCGTTATAACTCGACATCCGCTCGCGGGATTTTTCAGTGTCATCGGACAAGATGGAGACGGAGGGAGTCCCTTTATTTCTTTTTAAGAAGTCGTCATTTATCGGAGGAATGTATTTCTGCACTGAGGAGTGACAAGGTAAGTCATGCATATAAAGCAAATAGCCTAATTGAAAGCTGATCGATTCGATAGTTATTATTTATAGTTAGCAACTCCATACTGAGTACCCTTGCAGCACCGTAGTACTGTCTGTGGCTCTGTTTACACGACGAAAACAGGTTTGCGTTGCGTTTGTACTCTCCATTTATACACTACAAGGTTTAACTGTTGCTTAAGGGGACTTTCAGCTATAGCTGTGGGTTTATTCAGAAGAGTTTGCAGCCGAAACAGTACTCTAGCCGATGTTTTCTTCTTCTGGGCAATTTGACGTGGAGTTTCAAAGATAACAGCACTACTAGTGGTGCGGCATGGGAATTACACCGTTTAAGTACTGTGTCCGTGTAAACAGGGCCTGTGACTGCAAATGTACTCTATAAATGTTGATGAAATTGGCTGACAAAAAGATATAGAGATAAGGATAAGTAGGTTAGTTTTTTTTAAAAACATGTAATGTATTTAATCATGAATTCTGTTGCAAACAGTTTTTGTTTTTCTATTTGATGTAACTATAATTTCATTGTTCTTACAGATTGACATATCAGCTATATCAAGCATGGATGATGAGAGCTTAGCCACCTACATTCCCACCTATGGTGACAGAATTGTCACCCGGAGATTTTGCTCCGAGTACCAAGGAAAAGGTGAAAGAGATGTGCATCGACAGACATTGC
The DNA here is from genome assembly GCA_037039145.1 of Fundulus diaphanus. Taxonomy (NCBI): domain Eukaryota; kingdom Metazoa; phylum Chordata; class Actinopteri; order Cyprinodontiformes; family Fundulidae; genus Fundulus; species Fundulus diaphanus. The sequence continues at coordinate 54,180,391 of CM073136.1, read as the reverse complement.
TTCAAAAACTCAAAAGAAAGATGGGAATTGACAAAGATCCGGAAGAAAATGACCAAGAAACTCTGATGGAACTAATAAAAACCCAAAATCATATTTAAGGAAGAAACTGGCTTTGAGGAAAAACAAGATGGGTTTAGTTAGGATGGATACATGAAGGAAAGCAGCTATGCAAGAAAAATGGAGGAACAAGGAGAGTGGGTTTGCCAAAGGACGCAAAAAATTTGACATTTTAAGTGTAGCAAAATAACTATTCTTTCCTAACAGAAGATCTAAAAAGGGAAAACTGTTAGAATTCTTTCATGGAAAAAGTGCAATTTATTATGGGAAATGTTTTGGAGCAGGTAATACCACTATGTAATATATTTCAGAAGAAAGCTTACCATTTGACTCAGAAACATAAAGTTTAATAAAGATTTTGTGAGGAACATATGGCAGTGAGCCACAATAGAATCATGTAGCTTTTGTTTTTGCTGACAAAAAAAGATATAGAGCAAAAAAAAATGGTTAAAAAGATTACTCCAACAACATTATGAAATACAAGTTTCTCAAGTCAAATTATTGCTGTTGATATGAAGTTTCTTTAATTTAAAAATGTTGAAACGTGTTTAAACTGTACTTATTTTGCTTTTCTTTCCACAGGGCATGATTTTTCTTTTATATTTTTCAAAGTTGACTGTAAAATATATGAAAGCATTGAGCGCAATAGTGCCCTGATTTATAATAAAGACTTTTGTCGTATGTATCAGGATTTTCTCATGTTCAACTTTGAGATCCACCTTTTAAATACACATAATTTTCTAGTCAAGTCATCTTCTGGAGGTAAAGAACTTCCGGTAACACTTTATTTGAAGGGGTCTACATAAGACTGACATTACACTGTCATAAACATGACATAACACCTGTTATGAACATAAATGACTCATTATGAATGTTTAGGACTGTTGTCTTTAATTGTCATTCGGTAAATTATGACACTATTAAAGCAAAGTTGACATTGTTTAAGATGTCTTTGTTATGACAAGCCCTTAACTTAACAAAACCCCAAGTCAAGTCCTTAATTCAACCAAATCCCCAATCAAGACCTTAATTTAACCTAATCCCAAATCAAGACCTTAATTTAACCTAATCCCAAATCAAGCCCTAAATTTAACCTAATCCCAAATCAAGCCCTAAATTTAATCTAATCCCAAATCAAGCCCTTAATTTAACCAAATACCAAATCAAGCCCTTAATTTAACCTAATCCCAAATCAAGCCCTAAACTTAACCTTGTCTCTGTTAATGTCAAGTTGTCATAACAAAGACATTTAAAACAATGTCAACTTTGCTTTAATAGTGTCATAATTTACCGAATGACAATTAATGACAACAGTCTTAAACATTCATAAAGAGTCATTTATGTTCATAACAGGTGTTATGTCACGTTTATGACAGTGTAATGTCAGTCTTATGTAGACCCCTTCAAATAAAGTGTAACCGAACTTCCTTTCAAAAGGATATTTCACAGCACTTGTACTTTTAATGTATGTTCTTCTGTGAGTTGATGTAACATTTCTAAAAAAATGAGTTAGTTTGATCACAAAACATAACACTTTATTTTGTAATGGATTTTTACCAAAGATTCATTAAAAGTTTTCATGCTCAACATAAGCATAGGCACTTTATTTTTCAACAAATTTGACCATATCATCACTGTCAAAGTACATAACTTGGGTCTCAGAGTTCAATAACAGAGAACTACAAGAGTCTTGCTGTTATATATTTTGTTCTGTACGCACTCTGTGCATACAAAATGACAAATAAAGTTGTCTAAGTCTAATAAATATGAAAAGTATGTCTTGAATATGTGTTGCCCTGTGACAGACTGGCGACCTGTCCAGGGTGTACCCCGCCTCTCGCCCAGTGAATGCTGGAGATAGGCACCAGCACCCCTCAGGACACCATGAGGAATAAGCATGCATAGATAATGGATGAATGGATGTCTTGAATATGAGGAGCAGTGGTGTGGTTTATAGAACATCCATCCATCCATCCATTTTCTGCCCGCTTAATCCCTCATGGGGTCGCGGGGGTTGCTGGTGCCTATCTCCAGCTCTCACTGGGCAAGAGGCGGGGTTCACCCTGGACAGGTCGCCAGTCTGTCGCAGGGCGTTTATAGAACATATATAATTTAAATAGTTTCTGTCCTGTATGATAGATTACAAGGCAAATGTGAAGTTAAATTTATTGCTATTGTCCTAATAGATGTAGCAGCATATATTTGCTGTCATACACAACAAGAAGCAAACCAAATATAACACCTAGCAGCAAAATTCAAAAAGTTATGTACATCATGATGAAACGTATAGGTACATAGGAGTAAATGAGAACAGGTCTGTTTCTTTTTTGTCCCTCAGAATTTCTTTCACTGCTTGGCCTTCAGTGGTTGTGGGGTCTCCAGCTGGTTATTTCTGACTGTGTGGGAAAGTGACAGGGTCATTCTGGACAAGTCAAAATCATTTGCTGCACAAACTCTTCTAACTTTTTACAAGCAAATATCACAACTCTCACAGGTTTGTACGTATTCAAGCTCTTAAAAATAGGTATAACTCAATTGTTTCATCATGTGTGGACAGTGCATGAAGAAAGTTTTCTGTCATCAGAAGGTATGATAGTTCGAACACTGTTTCATCACGTGAATGGTCCTCTCTGAAGACATTGGGCTTTGCAAGTTTCCACTGCTTGCTCAGAAACCTGTTTGAAATTATCTTGTCCAAGAAAAAGCTGTGGAAGGGTATACAGCATGTAGGGCCGGCCACTTGAAGCAATTGCATCTCTAGTACTCTGGCGAATGATGTGGGTGTTCCATAAGTGAACCACTTTTTGGAGTTCTTTCTGAAAGACAAGAAAATAAACAAGTTATTAAAGTACATACTACATATTTAAAATAATCTATCATATAGTATTTATCTTTTACATTCAATTAGGGAATGTAAATGTCCCCTATCTGCATCCATGAATGAGGGCAGTCTGTGCTTCTTATTCCTTGCCAAAATCTTTAGAAATGAATCTTTTCACTGTAGATGAGCTGGACAGCTACCATCCAAGCATTCAGCCTCAGAGATATTATTGTTTTTGAAGTTTTTTTATTTTGAACAAAAGTGAAAATAACATAATTTATGTTTTCTACAAATTGAGCACTTGTTCCTTTTAAAATGGTAAACGGACTAAACTCATATAGCGCTTTTCCAGTCATACTGGCCACTTAAAGCACTGTACTGTACACTAGAGCCACATTCACCCATTTGCACTCACATCCATACACTGATACACAGCTCGGTAGGCAACTTGGGGTTAACTACCTTACCAGCAGGAGGCCCCAAGTATTATTGATCAGTTCTGATAACCTTTGAAGTTACAGCAATGACTATGGATTATCAGTTTTTGCTTTTCGGCTTATTAAAGCATGTCAATAGTTGACTGGGTTGATTAATGGAGGTGATATAAACAGCTGTCATTCACTTGCTCGTGAATGCTAGTCACATTAGAAAGCTTTGTATTGATCACTTTGTTTTGACACAGTAAAATGTGAATAAATTTAGCATTATCTAGCTTAACCTTTCATTATGTAGAGTACAGATATACTTCATTAGCTTTACAACTGTCGAATTAAAATGTAATTTCATTTCATTTCATTAAAATTCATAAAGATATAGGTACATTTGCAGTCACAGGCCCTGTTTACACGGACACAGTACTTAAACGGTGTAATTCCCATGCCGCACCACTAGTAGTGCTGTTATCTTTGAAACTCCACGTCAAATTGCCCAGAAGAAGAAAACATCGGCTAGAGTACTGTTTCGGCTGCAAACTCTTCTGAATAAACCCACAGCTATAGCTGAAAGTCCCCTTAAGCAACAGTTAAACCTTGTAGTGTATAAATGGAGAGTACAAACGCAACGCAAACCTGTTTTCGTCGTGTAAACAGAGCCACAGACAGTACTACGGTGCTGCAGGGGTACTCAGTATGGAGTTGCTAACTATAAATAATAACTATCGAATCGATCAGCTTTCAATTAGGCTATTTGCTTTATATGCATGACTTACCTTGTCACTCCTCAGTGCAGAAATACATTCCTCCGATAAATGACGACTTCTTAAAAAGAAATAAAGGGACTCCCTCTGTCTCCATCTTGTCCGCTGACACTGAAATATCCCGCGAGCGGATGTCGAGTTATAACGCTTCCGGAGCAATGACTGTCCTGACATATGAGATCCTGATCTCGTAATTATGACATATTATCTCATAATTATGACATCTTATCTCGTAATTATGAGAAAAGATCTCGTAATTATGAGATCAGGATCTCGTAATTATGACATCTTATCTCGTAATTATGAGATATTATCTCATAATTACGAGATAATATGTCATAATTACGAGATCAGGATCTCGTAATTATGAGATAAGCTGTCTGATTTTTTTTCTTTGGTGAATGCAATACTCTTCCGTATGTATGCACCCATTGCACCCTTCTCACATTCTGCACCCATTGTTTCATTTGTGCAGCATCACTGTGTGGAAATCTGCAATCAACCAAATCAATATACGTGTTATATATATAACATGTAAAATATTTCAGTACATGACACTCAGTACTTGATACTTAGTACATCCACTGACTGTAAAATTACCTGTGAAACGTATTCCCACCACCAGAAAACTGCTTGTTGTTGCAGCCAAATGCTGTACACCTCGGCATGTTTACGTTGTGATTCTGTGAGAGTAGGGAGTAGCAAGATGGCGGCCAGTGACTTCAGTTTTCTTGGCCAATCAGCAATCCAGTGAATAAATAGAGATCAGTGGGTGACCACGCGTCCGGTTTAAGGACGGTGACAGTCCGCATTTTGAATGTCCAAGACCCTTATTTATCCGTCTTTTTGAGGCACTAGGCTTGGGAGCAGATTTTCTTTTCAATTTTGCTGGGCTGCCTGCAGCACAATCTCCAATCCCCTATTTGCACAGATCTTGTTTTACCTAGGGATTACATGTGATGAATACGCTGCGCTGCAGCTGCGTGACAGAAGCAGAGCTGTCAACTCCGCGTCTGGGCTTGCTTTTTTCTAAAGTCGCTGGTCAATTTCATGAGTTCCGGTTTTTTAGCTTGACCTTTGAATGCGCAGTCGCATATTTGGGCTGGTTCTCCAATAGAACCCCTTATCCTGACATGACAGATTAATCCTGTCTATCGTACTGCACAACAAGAGTCCTCGCGCTGTTGCTTATCTGTCTGCATACAGCGCCGTAATTATTACAAATGACATGTGGTCCCTAGGTAAAACTAATACCGTGCAAATAGGGCAACAATGTGTTGAATAAACACAAATACTGTGAAGCAACACTTTTTGACTTTTCATTAATTATTTCCTTTTCAGCTGCACAAATATCACATTTAAACCAATCAAAGTTGTACTATAATTGAGAGTATACCCACAGTCCTAGGGTCCGTTCTTCGTACGTCGCTAACTCAATTAGCAGGATTTCATTGTTGACGATTTGGCATGATCTTGGATCGTTTGGTTCTTCGAAAGACATCCTGCACTTGTTATCATAGCAACATGTGCGCCAGCTTAAGCCTGCTCGAGAGCAGGCTTATTTCATGTAAACAACATTAGATCATGCCGTATATAAGCGGAGGAGATAGGGAAGTATGCCGTAGCATGTCCATTTTTACGACTGCAACCTGTTGCGGAAGGTGCAAGAATAATTTGCAGAGTTTTTCGAATTAATCGCGTATTGCGCAATAGACAGGATCCTTGAGCGCAGCGCGACAGTAGAGAGATTTTCTTGGTGGCTGTTATAAACAGACAAACACATCATTTAACAGTGGCTTTTAAAGAGGAAAAAGTGGTGTTGGAGCCATAAATCTAAAATATTTAAGTTATTTGTATGATGGTTTGCTTTTTATTTTTATCCTATTCAGTAAGAAGATTTGTTCGGGCCATTTTATTGTGAAGTTTAGTTTACTTTGAAAGGCTTGCTTCCTGTCCAGCCGTATATTGTATCAGAAAAAACTATGGATGGATTATCTAGCCACGGAGCAATACAGTTTTACCGTGTAAACTGTGGATGACTTGGAAAAGAAAATTTTCATTTTTTATGGATAAAGATTTTTTTTTGTTAAAATTCCCAGTTTGCACATGTCCTTTACTTCCCGTGTCTAAGGAATGACACCGAAATTTGGATCTCTTGACATAACAAGTGCTTTTTTAAAATAAAGTATAATAATTAAAGGCTACCATTTTGTAGAATATTCTTGTACTTCACTTTTTTCCCCATGTTCTAGTGGGTCCCGTGGAGGCTCTGACATAAAAGAACAAAGTAAATATGAGATTATTAAAATGCAAAAATACATACTGTAGAGAGTGATAGAAACATCTACCATGGACAGTATTTACGCATTAATTTGTCTGCTGCTTTTTGCCAGCCCTCTCTCCTGGCTTTAACAGACTTTGAGGTGTTTTAATTAATGACTCAAATTCGTCATAACCTTCCAAGCTCTTGTTCTGCTTGGGAGAAAAACTGTGGGCGTTCTTTGGCCATGCTGAACAGCCAATAGCAGCGTTGCTGATCAATGTTTCTACTATCGATACATTTCCCCTTTTAAACAAACGCATGAACGCGCAGTTGTCTCAGATAACTCAATCCAGCCATACTAATCCTAAACAACAGGTGTGTTCGAAGAACCCAATTAGCCGGATCATGATTAGCCGGATGAAATCATCTTGGATGTGTCATTTGATCTCGGATGTTTTAAGCAACGTACGAAGAACGGACCCCAGGTTTGCTTAACTAATAAATCAAAAATAAATAATCGCGGACCGAGCCTGACCCTCTGCAACGCCTCACAGAAAAGCGGCAGCTCGGCGTGATTGAAGACCAACCTTTATTAATTAAATAAAGCCATCTAACAGCAACTTTAAGAGCCTCATATCAGAACATTTACTCACGTCAGTCAACTCTGCAGTCACAGCTTAGCAATGGGCAGGTTTAGCGTCCGTTTCAGTGAACAACGTTCAGACTGTATTCCCAGAGACATCCCAGTCTCTTCCCTCTTGGAATCATATATTTCTCTGTTTTCTTTCACTAGATCTTGGAACATTCTTCATTTTTTTGGCTGGAGATGCTAATAGCTGTTAGCCGCTTCCTTGTTTTAACCCCTGCTTCACATGCACAGTACATACTTCCATTAAAATTGTAAATAAACATGAAAGACTTTATTTACTAAAAAAATTTAGCAAAACAAAGCACAAAAGGCCAAAAATAACAATTAATACGCCAGCAGGACGTGATCATATTTTATAAAAACTTTCTATGTAACCAGAGTGACCTACTGAAATAAATTCTAAAGTGGAGCCAGACGCCCATGGCTGATGCAACATTAAGCTTTCTAAACGGAGTCCAGTGTGGGATGAAGTCCTTTCTGCAGCTATAATCTCATAATCCTCATTTCTTTTCTATGTTTAATGATAACAAGGATGCAAAAATGCTCTTTATGTGGTTCGGTTTTTAAATATAAACCCTCCTCAAGCTCCTTAAAGCTGTTATTGGTAATCCTGCTCAGAAACACTGTTATACTGGGTGAAGTGGTCTTTCCATTCTGACAGTAGAACATATATTATGTATTCTGAAAAAGGAAGTTAAAAATAGATTTCTGTGAAAGCTGCAGGTCCAAAGTGCAGGGATATGTCAGAGTTTTGGTTACGCTCTCATGTCTCTCAGGTTCCAGGGGTATCACTTTATCTGTTGGTCGTCCCACATGCCAACATTCTGACGCGCTCACATAAAGCCAATGTTCGTGCTCGTTCCTGTTAGTTTCTGCTTGCTGGCTGTGCATGCACATTTCTATTGTTTATGTATCTGGTTAGCTTTGGTGTTAGCTGTTCATTGTAGCTCCACTGTTCTCATCATAAACTTTAAACATGGCTGACAGTCACAAGAAGCAAACAGTGTACAGGTTTCTGAGAAGAAGAGGAAGGCATCAGTAGACAGAAATAAGACCAGAGTGAATTTGGGAGATCTCAGAGATCCACTAAGGAGTAGAAGAGCAGGAAAGACGGTTTTGCACATACAGTTACTCAAAAAGGGACTTGGGGAATCTTCTGGAAAAATCTCCAGCTCTGCCTTTAAGTTCTCAGCTAAATAGCTCACATTCAGCTGACCTGCCTGGCAGAGCAGAGTTAGTTTCTCAATCAAAACTCAGATGTGGGCAAAAGGCAATGATGTGATGACAGAAATGTGGGGATAACGCTAAAAATAGTACCGTATTCTTCAGACCGGATTCTAAGCCTGGATCTAAGCTCAGTCTGAAGTCTTTCTTCTACGTAACCAGACGCCGAAGTAAAAGAATCCATCTATGCCAAAACCAGCCATGAGATTTTTCTCAGCTGTTGCAGGGAAGCTGACTCCTTTTGGCAGCCAGGCCAAGCTGAGAGGAGGCCATACACCTGGTCTGGTGTTCTGTTAGCTGTGGCATCATCCTGGGAAGTCAGATCACCATATTATATTATATATTACCATCTAATAAAGAACAGATTACAATGTGAGCTTCTGTGCTTTCTGTGTCTCTGCTCTGTCTTCTCTAAGCCCCAGTGGGTCGAGGCAGATGAGCGTTCACACTGAGCCTGGTTCTGGTTTCACTGGAGGTTCTCCTCCCTGTTAAAGGGGAGTTTTCCTCTCCACTGTCGCTTCATGCATGCTCAGTATGAGGGATTGCTGCAAAGCCATCAACAATGCAGACGACTGTCCACTGTGGCTCTACGCTCTTTCAGGAGGAGTGAATGCTGCTTGGAGAGACTTGATGCAACCTGCTGGGTTTCCTTAAAGAGAAAACTTTCTGACCAACCTGGAGGATCTGATGGAATTTCAGCCTTGACATTACATGTATCATGACTTGCTGCTATATAATATTCATACCAAGACATTTGATTATTAGAATGTTAAACAGGTGAGTTTATGAACGTATGCACGAGCATGAGCACCAACTTGTACATCTAAAACATGCTTCAAAAAAATTTACCATTTTTGTAATCCAAAAAGACATTGCAGTTTTGCCTTTTTATTGTTTTTTTGAGGGTTTTTAATGCCACTAGTGGCTTGTTTTTCGTACAATGGGCTGACAGGAAAGGGGGTACGAGAGAGGGGGAGAGACATCCGGCAAAACACCACGGGTAGGAGTCAACCCCGGGTCGGTCGTGTCGAGGACTAAGGCCTCCCTACATGGGTCATGCACGCTAACTGTGTGCCACTGAAGCACACCACCCCTTTTTTTATTGTTTTGTGAGATTTGGAAGTCAATGATGTCTTTACATCATTGGAAAAACCCTTGCAATCTTTTCTTGGCAGACATTATTTGTTCTTACCAGAATCATTAGAAGATATGTAAAAAAACTGGTCTTTCAGGTTTCCTCTTAGCTTTGTGATTTTGAAGATTGAGAGATGAATCATGATGGTGACGGGAAGATCAATAGTCGATGCCTTGGGGCAGTAAAAACCAGAATTACTAGGTACAGTTTCCATCACTTAATTTGGCTTCATAAGAAACTTTCCAAGACAACAGATACCAGGAATGTTGTTGTCATTGAAGCTTGAACTGTTTAACTTTCATTTTAGAGTCATAAAGGTTTTATATTAAGATACCTACCACTGTCAGAACTTAAAGTAATCCTTAACCTGACCAAGATCTTTCTTTTGATTGGAAAGGATTAAGATGTGTGTTGAAAAAGGATATTATAATACACCATACATTTCTGCAAGAGGGAACCCAAGTATATGTTTCACCCAGATTTGACACTAATCATGCCCACAGCAAATTGTGAGTCCCTGGGGAAATTCAAGGTTCTACCACAGATCTGTCAAACTCCAGTCTTTTAGGACTTCTAGATGTGTCTCACATGTATTAGGTGTGTGTAAGTCTAGGTCCAAGGCAAGATTTGAATACATGTTGTAGAGGCAATCCAGCTACTGATTTAATTTGGTTGGACCAAGGACAATTAAAAGCTGCAGGACACCAACCACCAAGGACTGAAGCGTTGCCAGGGTTTATACAGGAATGAGTAATAGGGTGACCACCCGTCCCGCGTAGCGCGTATCACTCTGCTGGATCCTGACTGCATCAACCGGCTCTACCGAGACGGCCGAAGCGCTCTGGTGCTGCGGCTCCAGGAGAAGCCTTCAGTCATGCAGCTGCGACCTTATGGAAGGTAGGCTGATGAATGGTCTGATTCAGAAACATCCTGGCTGTTGGCTCGTTGTGATTAGATTGCTGGTCAGTTAATTTTGTAATGTTTTGGATTAAACTGATGTTATAAGTGGACATCTAAACATTCTGCCCACTTCATGTTTTGGCTTGAAAAGGTTTGAGTCCTAAAGGTGACCCCAAAGTTCTAAAAGTGTCCCCAGAATGTTGAACAGTTTTTTTTTCCTGCGCCTGCCTTTACCAACATCCAAGTTCACCATCCTTCCTCCCCCTTCTCGTTCTGTGAACCTCTGGAGTCGTGAGTTAAGACTTTTTTACAGTTCCTGTGGTGTAGAGCAACTACAATTCCTGTTAATCCTTTAATTTTAAATTATAATTTATTTAAAGTGAATAAATTGTAATGAAAAATAAATAAAATTAAATAGATAAAGTAAATCGGAATTGGAAGTGCATCTGTTCATTGAATGTTCAACGTATTATGAATCTTTATTTAGAAAGAAATACACATTGTTTGGCCTATTCATGAACATACATCAGCAATTACACATGTTTATGGGAATAGGGCATTATTAATATACCATGTAAGGTGGTATGTGCTACAAATGTGTAAACCACTATCAGTGAGTCTACCCGTGAGGTGGGGGCACCGCCGCGCCAAGCAGTGTCCCACTTTGTCCCTCAGAAACATACCCCTTGTCCCCCCTTGGGCTTATTAGCAGGTGGTCACCCTAATGAGTAACCCTAATTTAATGCTTTTTAATGCTCGTAGAAATAATTTCAATGCCATCAACAAGTACCCATATATATATATATATATATATATATATATATATATATATATATATATATAGAGAGAGAGAGAGAGAGAGAGAGAGAGAGAGAGAGAGAGAGAGGAACCAAATGTTGTTCGAAGACCATCTGATTTCCCGACCCTAGTGGCAGTAGAGCTTGCTGCTGTGCTGTTTGCGGTAGCTACTGCGGACGTGACTGCATTGGTTAAAGAAAATTAACTGTCAGGATTTGTCCAGATAAACCCGAACTCAACACCACACACAAAGCTAAGTTTAAGAGAGTTTATTGCATTGTGACTGGGTTGTAGAAATGAGAACCAGAGTCAGTACCAGGGTGGTGAAGATGCAGATGAACGCTGGAGAACAGCAGGGAAGCCAGGATTGCAGCAGGAGGGCACCGTAGGAGGTGCAGGCAGACACAGGGAAACTTGGGCAGCTAGACGTGGAGAACTTGTGGGGATATCTTCGGCTGAGAGGCAACGGAGGACTGCAGACGGACCAGTGGTGAGATACTGACTGAGGAGGGTTTTTATGGAGAAGCTGGTAGGTGATATCAGTCCGGGCTGGTGAACAGGTGAGGAGTATTAGTGAAGTGGAGACGGAGCAGGTTCTGGAAAGTTCAGGGTGCAGCAGGCAGGATTGCACCATGACAGTAACTTGACATTGTTAGCTGTTGTCTGCCCCTTGCAGCTGATCTGTGGCTGTCCGCAGTGGTGTAGTGGTCCCTGGAGAAGTGGGTATACTCTCAATGTTTGCCCTTTTAGACGCAGCTCAGAAAAATGCTGTTTTAGAAACAATGACATGTAACACTGCTCTATTTAGTTTACCCAAAAATCCATCACTACGGTTTACTCATTTTAGCCTAAAATATTTAGCCTAAAACATTTAGATTAAAATATTTCCTTGAGCTACTACGTGAGGTGTGAAAATACTGTTGTCTCTTTTTTTAAAGATTTTATCCAGCTTCTGGCAGGTAATGTAAAATTTTCTTAGGTTTATATTGAAGGAATTCCTACTCTACATCCAGAATTAACATCTCATTACTTTACTGCAGGTTTTTCAATATAGACCTAGATGATAAGGCATATGGAAAGTCCTAAATTGAATGAGAAAGAGAATCTATAGAAAGAAATAAAGTAAATGACGAGGAGAACATAAAAACTCAAATGTCTTTGTCTTTGCAAATCATGAATTGTCAAATATACCAGTTGAAACACTCAGAACTGTTGATTTAGACACCCTGACAATGAATGTTTAGCACCTCGATTTTAAAACTTGACAGTCAAAAAGGACCTCAGTTAAGTCATTTTATCAAGTAAGGAACAAAGCAAAGGTAAAACCTATTCTTTCAAGGCAAAAATATGGAAACACTACTCTAAGCCTTCATTTCTTCATGGCTGGATTAGTGCAATTCTCTTTATCTCTGAATCGGTCAGTCCTCACTCAAATGTCTGTAGCTGCATCTTATTTTTATTTATTTTTTCAAACACGGCAAAATCCTTCGTCATCCTTACAGGCTGCAGCCATGTCCCCAATTCCTCGTTTTCCATCCACTTTCGTTTAAATTACCGTTTTGCCATTCTCTAGCTCTTTCTCCGCCTCGAGCTTCTTTCCCGAACTTTGTAAAAACAAACGGCTTTACGATCAACCGGAAGTAGTTCAGCACAAACACGCGGAATCAGTTATATCTGATAATATATCTGACGAAACTGTTTTTATGAACGTATTTTTTTAGAAGAAAAATGCATTTTTAATGCCACAAATAATGCCCCGCGGAAACCCTGGTGACATAGCCAATTCTGAAGCATTGATGTCCAAGCTGCAGAGAGGATCATCAGGCCTGACCGCTCCTCCATCCAAGACACGTACAGGTCTAGGGTCAGGAAAAGGCAGGTAACATCCTGGACACTAATTGTTTAGACTTTTACCTTCAAGTCTGCTGTACAGAGCATTATTTGCTCATACCAGCTGCTATGGAGACAGCCCCAGGCCCCGACAACATACCTGGGCTGGTGCTCAAGGAGTGTGCAGGTCAGCTGGCTGGTGTCCTCACAGACATTTTTAACACCTCGCTGGACCAAGCCACAGTGCCAGCATGCTTCAAGTCTGCCTCCATCATTCCGGTGCCAAAGAAGCCTCAAGTCACCTGTTTCAACGACTACCGGCCTGTTGCACTGACTCCCATCATGATGAAGTGCTTTGAAAGGCTGGTAAAGGAACACATCGTCTCCAGTCTCCCATCAACACTCGACCCGTTCCAGTTTGCCTACCGGCGGAACCGCTCCACTGAGGACACCATCTCCTCTGCTCTTCACCTGAGCCTGGCACACCTGGAGGAGAAGAACACGCACGTGCGGATGCTGTTCCTGGACTTCAGTTCAGCGTTCAACACCATCATCCCACAGCACCTGGTAGGAAAACTAGAACATCTGGGCTTCAACACACCCCTACGAAACTGGCTGCTAGACTTCCTCACCAACAGACCTCAGTCAGTCCGGGTCGGACAGAACACCTCTGATGTCATCACCCTCAGCACGGGCTCCCCTCAGGGCTGCGTCCTGAGCCCCCTGCTGTTCACCCTGATGACACACGACTGCGTCCCCAGGTTCACCACCAATCACATCGTGAAGTTTGCAGACGACACAACGGTGGTGGGCCTGATCAGAGACGACAACGACCAGGACTACAGAGAGGAGGTGGAGCAGCTGGTGGGCTGGTGCAGAGACAACAGCCTGATCCTGAACGTGGAGAAGACGAAGGAGATCATCGTCGACTTCAGGAAAAACCGGCCTCACCATGCTCCACTGCTCATCAACAACTCAGCGGTGGAGGTGGTCAGCAGCACCAAGTTCCTGGGGGTGCACATCACGGACAACCTCACCTGGACTGTGAACACCACGTCACTGGTGAAGAGGGCACAGAAGCGACTGTACTTTCTGCGGAGGATGAGGAGAGCCCGCCTGCCCCCGCCCATCCTCACAACCTTCTACAGAAGCACCATAGAGAGTATTCTGACCAGCTGTCTCTCTGTGTGGTGTGGAGGCTGCAGTGCCTCCGACTGGAAGAACGTGAGGAGAGTGGTGAGGACAGCAGAAGGGATCATCGGGGCTCCTCTTCCCTCCATTAAAGACATTTCATCGTAGCGCTGTGTGTCTCGAGCCCGTAACATCATCAGGGACCCCTCACACCCCCACCATAGACTATTCTCCCTGCTGCCCTCTGGACAGAGGTTCCGCAGCATCCGCTGCAGGTCCACTAGGTTCTGCAAAAGCTTTTTCCCTGCTGCCATCAGACTGTTGAACTGTTGAACTGTTGAACTGCTGAACTGCTGAAGTATAAAAACGGACTGTGTACCACACTAGATTCGCTGATTTGCACATTGTATCGTATCCTGCAAAATTGCTGCTGCTGCACCTTGCCAGAAACGTACTGCAAAACTGTGTACAATGCAACTGCCTACTTTTAAATCACTGCTGCACCTTACTGCATATTTGTTTACATTTGGTTTACATTGTTTACATTTCAACTGCCTACTGTTCACTGCTGCACTTTATCCGGAAGTCAATTGAAATTTATCCTGTAAATGACTGCGATTGATCACTGCACTTTATCCTGTACTGTAATTCACTGCAAGGTATCCTGTAGAGTTACAGCAATCTTTCTGAACTGTGTGAAAACGAAATTTCGTTCTGTATGCACTCTGTGTATACAAAATGACAATAAAGAAAGTCTAAGTCTAAGTCTAAGTCTAAGTTTCTCCCCCAGGCTTTCTCTTAGAGCAACACAATGAACATGTTACAGCCCAAGTAGTCAGCTACACTCACCGGCCACTTTATTAGGTACACCTGTCCAACTGCTCGTTAACACTTAATTTCTAAGCAGCCAATCACATGGCGGAAACTCAGTGCATTTAGGCATGTAGACATGGTCAAGAGAATCTCCTGCAGTTCAAACTGAGCATCAGTATGGGGAAGAAAGGTGATTTGAGTAACTTTGAACGTGGCATGATTGTTGGTGCCAGAAGGGCTGGTCTGAGTATTTCAGAAACTGCTAATCTACTGGGATTTTCACGCACAACCATCTCTAGGGTTTACAGAGAATGGTCCGAAAAAGAAAAAACATCCAGTGAGCGGCAGTTCTGTGGGCGGAAATGCCTTGTTGATGCCAGAGGTCAGAGGAGAATGGCCAGACTGGATCGAGCTGATAGAAGGGCAACAGTGACTCAAATAACCACCCGTTACAACCAAGGTGGGCAGAAGAGCATCTCTGAACGCACAGTACGTTGAACTTTGAGGCAGATGGGCTACAGCAGCAGAAGACCACATCGGGTGCCACTCCTTTCAGCTACGAACAGGAAACTGAGGCTACAATTTGCACAAGCTCATCGAAATTGGACAATAGAAGATTGGAAAAACGTTGCCTGGTCTGATGAGTCTCGATTTCTGCTGCGACAGTCGGATGGTAGGGTCAGAATTTGGCCCATGCAACATGAAAGCATGGATCCATCCTGCCTTGTATCAACGGTTCAGGCTGGTGGTGGTGGTGTCATGGTGTGGGGAATATTTTCTTGGCACTCTTTGGGCCCCTTGGTACCAATTGAGTATCGTTGCAACGCCACAGCCTACCTGAGTATTGTTGCTGACCATGTCCATCCCTTTATGACCACAATGTACCCAACCCATGATGGCTACTTTCAGCAGGATAATGCGCCATGTCATAAAGCTGGAATCATCTCAGACTGGTTTCTTGAACATGACAATGAGTTCGCTGTACTCAAATGGCCTCCACAGTCACCAGATCTCAATCCAATAGAGCATCTTTGGGATGTGGTGGAACGGGAGATTCGCATCATGGATGTGCAGCCGACAAATCTGCGGCAACTGTGTGATGCCATCATGTCAATATGGACCAAACTCCCTGAGGAATGCTTCCAGCACCTTGTTGAATCTATGCCACGAAGAATTGAGGCAGTTCTGAAGGCAAAAGGGGGTCCAACCCGTTACTAGCATGGGGTACCTAATAAAGTGGCCGGTGAGTGTATATGTATCTTTGCACCATTACTCACTCAGCATCCTTTTTTCCTTTACATATAAAACACATATTGTTGCTTATATATTTATACCTGTCTGTGAGTGTTGTAACCAAAGTCAATTACTTTATTTGGCACACAGCAATGGGGAAATAAAGCTGATTCTTATTGTAATCACCCCGAATTAGACTGGAGGCTGCACGTAGAAGACTGCATGTGTCTTGCTCACTGAAGTTTATTTTTTATTTATAATAAAATATTGTCTTTATGCATGGAGTTTGCATGTTCTCCCTATGCATGCATGGGTTCTCTCCGGGTACTCTGGCTTCCTTCCACAGTCCAAAAACATGACCGCTAGGTTAATTGGCCTCTCTAAATTCTCCTTAGGTGTGAGTGTGTGCATGAATGGTTGTTTGCCCTTGTTTGTCTCTGTGTTGTCAAATTGACACCTGCAATTGCAAGCTTGATGGTGTGAGGCCTGGGTAAGTATCCAAGGATCATCATCATCAACATCTTCTATAATTTATTTTACCTTCTCTTTTTGGGTCATTTATTTAATGATTAATTAACAAAACAATGATTTGTTCCCTGTAAAAGTTACTTAAGTTACTTTTGGTCAAAATTTTTGGGAAGTTTTTAATCACAAATATTTCGCATTCATTCACCAATAGTATGAAAATTGGGACTTTAGAATTTTAAAACGGAGATATCAATACATGAATAATATATTTGTGAAATTTCCCAACAGAAGCAGAGGAGCCACATCTTCGGATTGTGCTTGTTGGAAAAACTGGAGTTGGGAAGAGTGCAACAGGAAATACTCTCATAAGAAAAAAAGTGTTTAAGTCTAAGCTGTCGTCTTCTTCACTGACAGCACAGTGTCAGAAGGAAACAGGACAGTTTGGTGGTCAAACGCTGGCTATAGTTGATACTCCAGGTCTGTTTGATATCAGTAAAACTGAACAGGAGGTGAGAGCAGAGATTGCTACATGCATGTCATATTCTTCACCTGGTCCTCACGTATTCATGGTTGTAATCCAGCCGGGTAGATTCACAAATGAAGAACAAGAAACTGTAAAAATTATTCAGCAGATGTTTGGAGAACAAGCATCACGCTATACAATGGCCTTATTCGCCCATGGAGACGATCTAAAAGAGGAAGGATGTCAAATTGTAGAATTAATTGAGGACAATCCATCTCTTAAGACCTTTGTCAATCAGTGTCTTGGAGGATACCACGTCGTTGACAACAGGAATGAAAATGAAAAGCAACTAATGGAGCTTGTGTCAAAATTAAACACACTGGTTCAGAAAAATGAGGGACGCTTTTTCACCAACGAAATGTTTGAAGAAGCAGAGAGAGCAATAGAAGAAGAAACTCACCAGCTTCTAACAGAAAATCCAGGTATGGGAATGAAGGAAGCAAGAAGACGAGCAGAGGAAGACAACAAATTTACCCGGGCTGTTCGCCAGGGAGCTGCTGTTGGAGCGGTAGCTGGGTTCCTGGGAGGGCCGCTGGGAGCAGCACTGGGAGCTTTAATTGGAGCTATAAGTGGGGCTGTAAAGCAAAATGAATGCAGTATACAATGATGGCTAATTTACTGGAAAAAAGTGATTGACTTATAAGATTGAAAACAAGGGAAATTGTTACAGTAACATGGTGAAATGTTGTCAACTTGTTCTCCTTTTCTGCTAATATATGACCTCACTCCATATTTTCTGTTCTGGGTGGTAATATTTTGTATCGCTGATATTATCAAAATCATGAGTTATTTTTAAAAAAATGTAACATTATGTAAGTCGTTTGTTTTGCTTTCAGGAAAAAACATTTAAGTTGTTTTAGATTTCTGCAAAAACAGTGTCCCACTCTTGCTCTGCTGGAAAAGGAAATGTCATTTTGATTTAGTTTCATGTAAAGTATTTAGCATCACTTCTTTTGTTTTAAAATTTTTAAAATTCAGAAAGCTAAATGACAAGCCAACTCTAACAAATATGTATGTGTATTCTACACTTCAACATGATACAATGAACAAATATACAAAAACACATGTATCAATGATTTTTATGTACAAGTTTCAACATGAAAACACAACTGAATAACTGTGTGAAATATGCATCAATGTTAAAGAAGAGCTCGCTGTCCCTATTCCTCAGGATTATATTCTGCGTGTTTTTAGATGTGGTCATGCTTCCCAGGAAAAAATAGTTGTTACTTCTGCAGAAGTGTGTTATTCAGCTTCAATTTAGTCTAGGTTTGCTAAAGCTGCTGCATATATAAAACTTGCAGGGCAGTATGCCAACGGGAGCAGGTTTTACAAACACTGGGTACAGGATATTTAAGCCACTGCCTTCCCCTCTGTCAAACTCTGTTGTTTTCAGGCTCAGACCTCAGAGTAGTGCTGGTGGGTCAGGAGAGAGTGGGGAAGAGCTCAGCAGGAAACACCATCCTGGGAAAGAAGGTTCTGGACTGTCGGTTCAGCTCCGTCCCCGTGACTCTGAGGCCTCAGAAGGTAGAAGGTGATGTTGAAGGTCTCAGAGTTTCTGTGGTGGACACCCCTGGACTCTTCAGCACTCAGCTGTCTGTAGAACAGGTGAAGTCCCAACTGAAAACAGCAGTCAAACTGAGCTCTCCTGGTCCTCACGTCTTCCTGCTCACCATTCAGCTGGGAATACTGAGCAGACAGGAACAAAAAGCCATGGAGACGCTGCAGAAGATGCTGTGTCCTGCTGTCTCCAAACACACAATGCTGCTGTTCACCTACGGAGACCGACTGGAAGACACGGACATGCAGCAGTTCATCAGAGAGGATGCCAACCTGCAGAAGCTGCTGAAGAGCTGCAGCGATCAGTACCATGTGTTCAACAACAAGAAGATGGAGGACAGGGAGCAGGTCCAGGAGCTGCTGGACAAAATCCAGAAGATCTCACAGGGTGGCAGCCTGATTTATCAGAGAGAAGCTATGTCCCAACGGTTTGGGGAAGGTTCCATAGCCAGGGGGGTTAGGGGAATTCACCAAGGGTGTGAAAAGTTAATAAGCAACCTTTACTTTCTCATCAGACGTGGGGAAACAGATGAAACCCATCAGTACAGTGGACATAGCCCAGCAGAGGGTGAATATGGGTAAGTAAAGAGAGGAATGAAGAGAAGTTTTAAAAAATGATATGGAAAAATAAAGGAGCAGTTTAGGACATTTTGAATTGTAAATTAAATGGCAAGGCAGGTTTATTAGTAAAGCACATTTCAGTAAACAATTGAAAGTGCTGAACATGAGCAGAACATGAGAAAAGAAAATATTACTGAGGAAAGCACATTGCAGTGGAACAGTAGCAGCAGGTCAAGATCAGTTTGACTAAAAACTAAAATATAAACATTTAAAAGGCAGCTCTAAACAAACAGGTTTTTAATCTTGATTTTAAGGAACTCGGGCTTTCAGCACTTTTACAGTTTTCTGGGAGTTTGTTCTAGATAAGTGGAGCATAGGAATTTAGATTTCAGTGCGTGCATGTGATGTTTAAACGCCGAATACCATTCTCACTGTGCGCTCAAACAGAAGGCACAAATATCGCTCCAGAAGTATATGTAATTCTGACTGAAATATAAGTGGGTATACGCCGTATACCCGCGTATACCCTGGCCTACACCACTGCCTGTCCAAAATCCTTCGTCATCTTTACCGTTAACAGGCTGCAGCCATGTCCCGAATTCCTCATTTTGCACCCGCTTTTGTTGAAATTTGCATTTTCTAGCTCTTTCTCCGCCTAGAGCTTTTTCTTCTGAACATCGTAAAAACATACCGCTTTACGGACAACTGGAAGCAGTTCAGCGTGTTTTGTTCCGCGCAAACATGCGGAATCAGTTATGATATAATACATCACAGATGAAACTGTTTTTATTAACGTATTTTTTTTAGAAAAAAAATAAGGCATTTTAAATGCCCCCGATAATCACATTTAATAATTTTAATGCCAATTAAAGCCTTAATTTAAAAAAATTAATGACTTTTAATGATTTTTAATGTCCAGCGGACCCTAACCCTACCCTGATTTACCTTTCCTCTGGTTAGCAGACAAAGACTCTTTTTGGTGTCTTTTCCTTGTCTTTTTAATAAGTAGCTTGAAAGCAAAGGCTGGATTGGATCAGTTCATCTTACTCACAGAAACAAAACCAGAAGAATAATGCAATGGCCAAGGATAGTTAGGGTGGACAGATAAAATGCAATGTGTTCACACTTAGACTAAGCGGAGACACGTTTTCACAGCACATGATCTGAGGACGGACTCCAAGCTGACCCC
This sequence comes from Fundulus diaphanus, assembly GCA_037039145.1. Lineage (NCBI taxonomy): Eukaryota > Metazoa > Chordata > Actinopteri > Cyprinodontiformes > Fundulidae > Fundulus > Fundulus diaphanus. Next base: position 54,160,041 of record CM073136.1, on the reverse strand, counting down.
CACAGCAGCTCTTTGTTTCTGGTCATGTGTTCATGAGCAAAAATAAAAAAATGATACTTTGGATGTCACATTTGAAGCAGGTCAGTTTTATTTTTGATTTGTGCAGTTTCAGACAAACACAGCAGGATGAGCCTCAGTGAAAGACAGTCTGTCTCCAACGTTTGTCAGCAGTGAACGGCCACAGACACTCTGTGATGGCGGTGGAGAACGCTTGCGGCTCGACACTCAGGTTCAGCAGCTCCAGACGGGAGCAGTTTAGCTGGCTGTTGATTGGACGAGGAGCTGACCCGGCTGGCTGCTCAGTCAGCTGTGATGCGGACCATCGGAGAGACACCATTAGATGCTGGAGCAGAACTATCTGATTCAACAACAGAGCTACAACTTCTACTTAAGTTCAGCTACTAGTGAAACATAATAAACCTGTGTGCAATTCCTAATGAAAACAGAATAAACTGTTCACCAATTACTGTTCCAAGAAAAAGGTCAGCTGACTTACAGGTATGAGGTGATTGGACGGCAGGTTGAAAGCCTGTGCCATGGCAACAGCCATTTCATATTTGGTCATCTGCTCTTTTCCTGAAAAATGGAAAATTCCTCGGATGGACGGATCCTAAACAAAGAGAAATAGATTTACTTGGTTATAATTAGACTGATTCATTGTTTTCTCACAAGTACTTGGCTGCAGCAAGAGGATTATGTTAATATAGATGAGCCAACTCATAATTAAATTTTCACATTCCAAGTGTGTCATTATTCGTGTTTTTAAGTTATTTAATATTTAATAAAAAACTCCGTTAGGTATTGTCTGGTGATTATCAGCCCAATCAGCTGATATCAGGACAATAGTTGAAAGGGATGATTCGAGCACTGATGATCTTTTAACAGCAAACTCTGCACACATATAGAATAAAGGAGTGACAACTTTTCTTCAAGTTCAAGACTTTATTAAAAGAAATAAAATGAACATCCAGAGAACATCACTATAGAATGTTGTTTATCTAACACTATATTTCAATGAACAAATCCTCTCTTCTAGGCTAGTGAAACTTAATTAAAACTACTAAGCAAAATTAAGATAAAAGAAGTTAAGGAACTACGAACAAACAAAAGAAAGAAAAGACAAAATAAAATGGCTGATAACCATCATCAGAATGATTCAGTGAATGCTGGTTCACTGGATCTATGTTAAAGAACCAAAGTTCATCTTAAAGAGTGTGGAATGAGGTTAAATTATCTTAACTCATTTATAATAACATTTGGTATGTGTTTCAACCCATCCATCCATCGTCTTCCTCTTATCTGGGGTCGGGTCGCGGGGGTAGCAGCTTCAGTAGGGAGGCCCAGACGTCCCTCTCTCCAGCCACCTGGTCCAGCTCCTCCGGGGGAATCCCAAGACGTTCCCAGCAGAGAGACATAGTCCCTCCAGCGTGTCCTGGGTCTCCCTCTGAGCCTCCTCCCGGTGGGACGTGCCCAGAACACCTCACGAGGGAGGCGTCCAGGAGGCATCCTGACCAGATGCCCGAGCCACCACAACTGGCTCCTCTGGACGTGGAGGAGCAGCGGCTCTACTCTGAGTCCTCCCCGGATGACTGAGCTCCTCACCCTATCTCTAAGGGAGAGCCCAGACACACTACGGAGAAAACTCATTTCAGCCGCTTGTATCCGGTGTTTCAACCCTTTCACAACGCAAATCCTGAGTTAAACAAACATTTGACAATAACATTTTAAGTAATGATTTGCTGAGTAAAAATCTAAATCTTTAAGAAAATTGATTTCTGATAAACAGATTGATTTGTTTTGTCTCACAGAAACCTGGCTACAAGAGGACTACGTTAGTATAAATGAGTCAACTCCCTCCAATTATTCAAATTTCCACATTCCCAGATCTGTGGGAAGAGGAGGAGGAGTGGCAGCCATCTTTCAGTCTGATTTATTAATTAGTCCCAGGCCAATTAATAATTACAGTTCTTTTGAACATTTAACCCTCAGTTTCCCTCATCCAAACTGCAAAGCAATAAAACCTCTTCTGTTTATTGTTTTGTATCGTCCACCAGGCCCTTACACTCAGTTTTTGGATCAGCTGTCAGACTTCTTATCTGATTTGGTGTTAAATACTGACAAGGTTATTATAGTGGGTGATTTTAACATCCATGTTGACACTGAATGTGATAACCTTAGTGTAGCCTTTAAAACTATCCTAGATTCAATTGGTTTTGCTCAAAATGTGCATAAGCCAACGCACTCTCGGCTCCATACTTTGGACCTTGTGCTGACATATGGCATTGATTGTGAAGAATTAACAGTATTCTCTCACAACCCTGTCCTATCTGATAATTTTTAATAACATTTGAGTTTAATCTAACTGAGTTCTCCACCCCCAAAAGAGGGTTCCATTATAGTAGATCTTTATCGGATAATGCTGTATCAAAACTTAAAGAGTCTGTCCCCCTCTTAATATCCTCAGTATTGCAGAAATACCCTGCAGATAGCAGGAATGTTGTTTCTTCCCATTCACAAATCGATACCTTTGCTAACAGTGTGACTTCCTCATTGCGTTCTGCATTAGACAATGTAGCTCCCTTGAAAAGAAGGTGATTATTCACAGGAAGCTGGCTCCCTGGTTTAATTCAGAGCTGCGTTCCTTGAAGCACAATGGTAGGAAATTGGAGAGAAAATGGCGCTCTACACACCAAGAGGAATCCTACCTAATCTGGAAAAACAGTCTACTGTTGCATAAAAAGACCCTTCGCAGAGTTAGAGCAGCATATTTCCTATCATTAATTGAGAAGGATACAAATAATCCTAGATTTCTCTTTAGGACAGTTGCCAAACTTACACAGAGTCATACCTCTGTTGATCCTGATGTTTGTATATCTGGAGCGTGTAACAAAAGTAATTTCCCTCTGGGATTATTAAAGTATGTCTGATTCTGATTCTGATCCATCCATTCCCAACCAAGTTGGGATTGGGTCTAACTCTATGAAAAAACTGGCCCTTCTATGTTGCCGTATAAACTTTTATTTGCTTATTTAAGCTTGAATGGGGGAAAAGAAAGACAAGCTGTTATATGGACAGTTTCGTTTTAAGTTGTTACCAGATGAAGCTTTGGAGAAAACCAAAGTTATTTGCGTGCTTTGCAAAGGTGAATTTAATTACCACCGCAGCAATTCATCACTTACATATCACCAAAAGCACGCTCGTGTGGCTGCAACGTTGGAGGGATGGGGTCTCCGACGAACAATTTTGCAGCAATTTGTAGTGAAAGGTGGGCCAATTTCCAAACAAGCCAACAACAAAATAACGGGGGCCATTGCTTTTGGATTGCCAAAAATTGTTGCCCTGTAAATTGTTGGACTGAGGAATGTGATTCGGGAGGCGTCGGGGGCTATCATTTGCCAACTATTTGGGTGTCACGGCTCTCTTCATTAATGACAGCTGGAGTCTGCATTCCTCCTTCCATATGAAAACATGCCTTGTGCTGCACACTCTGTCAAAGGGAACAAAAAGTAAAAATTTCTTGAAATTAGCATATTTGTCCTTGATTTGAGCAGGTACATCAGATTATCTCAATCAATCAAAAGGTATTTATATAGCACTTTACAACAACCAGCAGGTATCCAAAGTGCTTAACAAAATGAGTAAAATCACAACATACAATAGAAAGAGTGAACATAGAAAACAGTAAAATCAAAAAGGTTACAAAGAAACAAAATGAAATTGTCACACCACTGCTACGTATTAAAAGCCAGTCTGAACAGATATGTCTTGAGCTTGGACCTAAAAAGAGCGATATCTGTAACAGTGCGAATATCCGGGGGTAACCTGTTCCAAAGTCTCGGGGCAGCAACTACAAAAGCCTGATCACCCCACTGTTTATACCTTGACCTTGGAACTTTTAAAACCAACTGATCTGAAGACCCCAATGACCGATTGTGCTCCCGCAAAGTTAAAATTTCGGACAAATACTCTGGGGCGAAACCATTTAAAGCTTTAAAAACAAAATCTTAAAATTAACTCTAAAACGCACCGGGAGCCAATGCAGGGTGAAGAGAACAGGAGTGATGTGTGCACGTATAGATGTATTTGTTAAAAAGCGAGCAGCAGCATTTTGCACAAGTTGAAGGCGTGAGATGGACGTCTGATTCAGACCCACATAAAGAGCATTACAGTAGTCCAACCTTGAACTAATAAACGCATGAATGGCCTTTTCTAGGTCGTGTTTGCTCAGAAAAGGCTTAACTTTAGCCAGCAGACAAAGCTGGAAAAAGCTAATTTTAACAATATTACTGATCTGCTTATCAAATTTCATGCTGCAATCAAAAGTAACCCCCAAGTTTTTTAAGCCAATCTAGTGTAAGATGCCAAAGCTCCCAAACTCAAAACTGGACCATTCTGCATGCCTGGAGTACTGAAAATAATACATTCTGTTTTACTTTCATTCAAATTAAGAAAATTGTCTGAAAGCCACAACTGATTGACAATGTTGAACTGAGACGCTGTAAGGAGAGGTTTGGGTTCATGGGATCAAAGCAGCCTGTTGAATCTACAAGAACAAGTCAGAGAAATGTTTCAGGTCAGAGGTCAGAGTCACAGTTTTTTTTTTAAGGAAAACATTTTTGATTTACTTACTGTCAAAATATACCCAACTACAGTCATGGCCAAAAGTATTGAATGACACAAATATTTTATTTTCACATGATCTGCTGCCCTCTGGTTTTCATGTGTGTATGTTAGATTTTATCACATACGTACAGAAATACAATTGCAATCATATTATGAGTAACAAAAGCTTTTAATGACAGATTAAGTTAATGCAGCAAGTCAATATTTGCAGTGTTGACCCCTCTTCTTCAGGACCTCTGCAATTCTCCCTGGCATGCTCTCAATCAACTTCTGGACCAAATCCTGACTGATAGTCCATTCTTGCACAATCAATGCTTGCATTTTGTCAGAATTCCTAGGTTTTCGTTTTTCCACCCGTCTCTTGATGATTGACCCCAAGTTTTCAATGGGATTAAGATCAGGGGAGTTTCCAGGCCATGGACCTAAAATCTCTCTGTTTTGTTTCCTGAGCCAGTTAGATATCACCTTTGCTTTATGGCAAGGTGCTCCATCATGCTGGAAAAGGCATTGTTCATCACCAAACTGCTCTTGGAGGACATTCTGGTACCATTCTTTATTCATGGCTGTGTTTTTAGGTAAGACTGTGAGAGAGCCGACTCCCTTGGCTGAGAAGCAACCCCACACATGAATGGTTTCAGGATGCTTTACAGTTGGCATGAGACCAGACTGGTGGTGGCGCTCACCTCGTCTTCTCCCAACAAGCTGTTTTCCAGATGTCCCAAACAATCTGAAAGGGGATTGATCAGAGAAAATGACTTTAGCCTAGTCCTCAGCAGTCCACTCCCTGTACCTTTTGCAGAATATCAGTCTGTCCCTGATGTTTTTCCTGGAGAGAAGTGGCTTTTTTGCTGCCCTCCTTGAGACCAGGCCTTGCTCCAAGAGTCTCCGCCTCACAGTGCGTGCAGATGCACTCACACCTGCCTGCTGCCATTCCTGAGCAAGCTCTGCACTGCTGGTAGCCCAATCCCACAGCTGAAACACTTTTAAGAGACGGTCCTGGCGCTTGCTGGTCTTTCTTGGGCGCCCTGGAGCCTTTTTGGCAATAATGGAACGTCTCTCCTTGAAGTTCTTGATGATGCGATAGATTGTTGACTGAGGTGCAATCTTTCTAGCTGCCATTCTCTTTCCTGTTAGGCCATTTTTGTGCAGTGCAATGATGACTGCACGTGTTTCTTTAGAGATAGCCATGGTTCACAGAAGAGAAACAATGATGCCAAGCACCAGCCTCTTTTTAAAGTGTCCAGTGGTGTCATTCTTACTTAATCATGACAGATTGATCTCCAGCCTTGTCCTCATCACCACCCACACCTGTGTTAATGGAGCAATCACTGAAACCATGTTAGCTGCTCCTTTTAAGGCAGGGCTGCAACGACGTTGAAATGTGTTTTGGGGGATAAAGTTCATTTTCTAGGCAAATATTGACTTTGCAATTAATTGCTGTTATGCTGATCACTCTTTATAACATTCTGGAGTATATACAAATTGCCGTTATAAAAACTGAAGCAGTAGACTTTGTAAATATTACCATTTGAATCATTCTCAATACTTTTGGCCATGACTGTACACAATAATACATTCTTATTATTCTTGGTATCCAAAATCTTTTTTTTACAATATTTATTTCACTCTTTTACATTGTAAATAAAGATTTAGCAGTAAAACTGCAAATGCTTCTTCAACTACTTGTGATTCCTTACGACGTGGCTTTTAGGTGTACAGATGTTTTGCAAAACATGTTAATTTTAATTTAAAAAAGTTTAATGTACCTGAAATGCTAAACTATTTTCAAAAATACAAAACACTGCAAAATATTTGTTTTTTTTGCAGCTGTGTGATGAAGTGCAGCGTATTCATCCTGGAATGGAAAACGTGCAACAACGATTCAGTGAAGGCTTTGCCTGTATTATGCCAGAAGTGCTTAATTTTAAACAAGGAAAGTCTCTTCTGTACCAGCTCTACCAGGGGGCAAGAAATGAGGCTCTATCTGAAGATGTATCAGGTATAAATTAAATGATGTTCAGGCTGGGGGGTTTTCGGGTCCATGTTTTAATTTCTAATTTCTTTTAAATGTAAAAAAAATTGTGTTGTTGACTAAGGTATTATGCAAAATGTATTCCTTGTAATTTAACACTTTTGGAATAGAGCTCTAAAATTGTCAACCATCGGGTAGTAAAACTGAATGTAGTAATTCTATCACATGATTTTGATATTTTTTAATTTCCACACCTTTTCCAGGGCTGACTACTTGAAGGACAAATTGAGAAAGGACTTTCCCCAACTTCAATTTCAAAGACATAAGTGAAATTGTCTTAACAGAATGCCTCTTTGTCATGGATGATATGGTCACAGTCTTTGCCACTGGTGTTAAGAACAGGTCTCGGATAATTGATGTTCAGAGGATAGCATCATCTCTTTGACCTGCTGTTTGTGATGCACTCATTGGCTCCCATGTTTTGACTGGATGCGACTCCATGAGCTATTTCCATGGAAAAGGCAAAACAAACACATTCAAGACTGCTGTTGAGAGTTAAACATTCATCACAGCATTTGCAAAGCTTGGTGAGAACTTTGACCCAAAGTTTGACACTTTCAAAGATCTTGAAGTGTATGTGTGTTTCCTGTATGGACAGTAAATGAGTAGTGGAGTGGAAGAAGCAAGATACAGGATTTTCTGCACTAACCCAAGCGAAACAACTATGCCACCAACCAGTGATGCATTGAAGTTACACTTCAGACGTGCCAATTACCAAACGGCTATACACAGACTTTCGTTGTCTGCTACAATTGGTGCCCCATCACCAACCGATCATGGCTGGGAGTTCATAAATGAAGTGGATGACTGAACAGCCAGCACCAGATTCAGTACTTGAATTTGTGCATTGTGCTTGTAAAACTAACAAATGTCAGACTGGGAGATGCTCCTGTCTAAAAGTTAATCTGGCATGTACTGACTTCTGCAAATGTACTGATTATGACAATGATAAAGAAGTCCGAGTTGATAATGATGCCTCTGACGATGACTCAGAAATAGAGTAGACCCAATTTCATACCCATCATGTTAATGAATATTGCCATATTGTCTTTTTCATAATCTAAATATGTTACCTGTGTCCTAAAATTTAAATGTGATGATTAAAATTTAATGATAAGTTTGTACAAGCAAGTGTCTGTCATTGTTGTTGGGGCTGATATTTAATTTCCTATTTTAGTGAATAATTGCTGGAATGGTAAAGAAGTGCCTTATAAACAATTTTAATACTAGATTCAATGTAAAATGTCAGGCCTACTTTTAAATGTGAAAGGAAAAGCCATGGGTGCAGCTCAGCCGAAGGCCTTAATTTCTTGAAGACATGCAGTTTTCATATCACTTTAACTCGTAAATCATTTGAGTGAGCTATTCAAAGCCTGTAATATTTGCAGAAAGTACTTAGATATACCAGATAAAAGAAAATTGGTTTTCATTCTTCTCTTCTGAAAAAATGGGAAGCACTTAAAATGAAGGGAAAACCCTGATTTGTCACTTTTTTCTACAAGTTAGCTCTTTCAACACCTTGTAGCTTCTGAATGTGCAGGTTGCACGTGGAGAACTTTTAATTAGTTTAGTTTAGTCCCTAGTAATGATTGAAAAAGTGCAGATCTAGTTTAGTTGGACAGGAACAAAACTTAATTTATAGCAACCGTACAGATAACAGCTACCGGCCTATGTTGAGACATTTTGTTAGAAAATGAGGCAGTTTTTCATTTACACAGATATATGTTATTGATATTAAAAACTATCTCAAACCAGTGTTCGCGTTTATTTTAATTGACATCCATTTAATAACTTCTATGGGTCCTAGACTTTTTAACCTTTAAACATTTCTTCAATAAATGCCAGGATTTGGTCATTGTTCACCTTCTTTACCTGAAACCTCAGTAATAACCTTACAGGTTGTTAAATGTTCAACAGGAACATCAAAACACATCACAAGTTTTTTTGTTGTGTTTTCTTTGCGTGGACCATAAGAACAATGGTAACATGAGCTGTAAAATCAAAAGGGAGAATGTTTCCCTTAACATTAAATGAAAAAGCATTTGATTTATGATTTATAATGTAAATTGGACAGAAACAGGATAACTCCCTAGACTGATATTCACATATTATTCTAAAATGTTAGAAGTCCCCCTCCACGCATAGTTGGTACTTAAGAAGGTTTGTTTGGTCAAATCCTTATCTAAAAATCATCCTGAAAGCAATGCCATTTTCAGCACCATGGAGAGGTATTGTGGTTTTAGTGATATTTAGTTACATTTTTAAGCTACAATATTTCACTTTATTACATAATGTAGTATTATAGGCTATTATGTTAATTTTCTGTGTTCTTATTTCTATTTTGCTTTGAAATAGTGTGATTATCCATCCCCATAACCAACAATTCACTTGACTGGCCAAGACTAGAAAATGTATTTTACAAGAGAGCTGCAACCATTGTGAAAGCAGACAACGTTATGGTGTGCCACACCCAAACATGTAACTTTGAGCACCTTTAAGGGCAATATTACAAAACACAAAGGGGGTATTTTTTTGGGTTTTGCTATTTAGTGTCAGCTGTTGAGCCTTTAAGAGGACAAATGAGGGAAAAAAAAAAAAAAAAAAAAAAAGACTGTGGGGCATTCCGCTCATCTGTCATCATCAGCCGCAGATCCTCCTGAGGTCCTCCCGATCACTCCGGTCAACCAAACTTAAACTTCTTTTCTGAGAATCCCAGGGATGAGAAGATCTGGCCGTTTCACCGTTTAACGCTAATTTGTCTCCATCTGGAGGAGCACCATTCACCACCTGGCCTGACGCGCGCTGCCAGCACTACCTATGCCACACGCCATCAACACTCAATCGACACATAAATAATTTCTCCCCCCGTCCCCCAATTTCGTAAACCAGATGTTTCTCATAGTGGACAATTATGTAGATTCCTATACATAAACAAGACATCCTTGTTTTAATTTTTGATGATCACAGAGATAATCATTTATCCTTCATAAAAAAAATTGTTAGTGTCAAATCATCATGACAACGTTACAAACGGTTGATGAAGGGATCATCTCAGCCTTCTGCACTTACTTTGTCTTCAACCTGGCGCACCCAAGTGACCTGAAGAACACTCTAATGTTCCAAAGGTACATTGCAGGAATAGTTGAGGAAGGGGACCGGCCTCTACCATAAACTGTCACCAGGAAAATAAATCTCTATAGACAATATGCCACGTCCCTACCAGTGCCCCAAATGCCCAAGGAGAGCTTTTACCCTACTAATTTAGCACATAGGACTTATTCATGCACATGAAGCTAACTTTAATGTTCCATGTGGACTTCATGATTGCCAGTCCACATTTACCATACATGACTCTTTTAGACGACATGTGTACATGTGTGGCTGCTAGACTTCCTCACCAACAGACCTCAGTCAGTCCGGGTCGGACAGAACACCTCTGATGTCATCACCCTCAGCACGGGCTCCCCTCAGGGCTGCGTCCTGAGCCCCCTGCTGTTCACCCTGATGACTCACGACTGCGTCCCCAGGTTCACCACCAATCACATCGTAAAGTTTGCTGACAACACAACGGTGGTGGGCCTGATCAGAGACGACAACGACCAGGACTACAGAGAGGAGGTGGAGCAGCTGGTGGGCTGGTGCAGAGACAACAGCCTGACCCTGAACGTGGAGAAGACGAAGGAGATCATCGTCGACTTCAGGAAGAACCGGCCTCACCACGCTCCACTGCTCATCAACAGCTCAGCTGTGGAGGTGGTCAGCAGCACCAAGTTCCTGGGGGTGCACATCACGGACAACCTCACCTTGTCTGTGAACACCACATCACTGGGGAGGAGGGCACAGAAGCACTTGTACTTCCTGCGGAGGATGAGGAGAGCCCACCTGCCCCGCCCATCCTCACAACTTTCTACAGAAGCACCATAGAGAGCATTCTGACCAGCTGTCTCTGTGTGGTGTGGAGGCTGCAGTGCCTCCGACTGGAAGAACGTGAGGAGAGTGGTGAGGACAGCAGAAGGGATCATCGGGGCTCCTCTTCCCTCCATTAAAGACATTTCATCGCAGCGCTGGAATCGTGTCCCGAGCCCGAAACATCATCAGGGACCCCTCACACCCCCACCATGGACTGTTCTCCCTGCTGCCCTCTGGGAAGAGGTTCCGCAGCATCCGCTGCAGGTCCACCAGGTTCTGCAAAAGCTTTTTCCCTGTTGCCATCAGACTGTTGAACTGCTGAACTATAAACTGGACTCTGCACCACATCCACATTCACATTCGCATAATTGCACATTTGCATCACTGCACCTCTATCTAGCATTACAAATGCTGCCGAACTCTTAGTTTCTAAAGTGCATTCTTGCACAAATACCCTTACACAATCACTTCTGCACATACAAATGGTTTTTAAAAATACTCACCTGTACACTGCGACCACACACTGTCTCTTTCTCCTGCATTGTTTACATTTCAATTGTTTACTTTTAAAATCACTGCTGCACCTTATCCTGTAATTTACTGTAATTTTCAAGCTGTATGCAAAGGAAATTTCGTTCTGTACGCACTCTGTGCATACAAAATGACAAATAAAGTTGTCTAAGTCTAACAGAAAACATGGGATCAAAATTTAGGTCCTGACAATGAATATGATAAAAGTGAGCTTGTCATTGATGACTTGGGTGAACCTTTGATAGAAAAAAAATTATTGAAAATCCTCCCTCTTATGGTGAGCTGTTAACTAGTTTTAAAGAAAATCTTTTTAAGTTTATTCTGAAATGCAGGGGGAAAAATCATCTTCCAATTTCTGTTTAAGGGGAGATTGTTGATAATTTTAAATTTTTTGAGTTTTTTCAAGGAGAATTACGATGCCGCTATTGGTTACCACATGCAGAAAAGTGGTTTTGATATCTCCAAGTCTCCAGAACTGGAAGCTGTTATACATTCTAAGGATTTTTTTTTTGTGATTCAACAAAGGCTATTTGATCTGCATATTTGATGAAAAACTCAAGCTTGATATTGTCAGGACTCATTCGGCAGGGCCGTGCAGCTTGCTGCTGGCTCTGCTGCCTCCGCTCTCTCCACAGGTGTTCGTGGTTAACGGGTGGGCGGAGTGCACACACCTGCAGACACTTCAGCAGCACCGGGCCGCACTATAAGAACCGTGCTCGAACAGAGGGAGGATGCCAGAGTGTTACCTTGTCGCGGTATGCCTAAAGGCCAGAAACCACCTCCTGAGCTTCAGACCCGTGAGTTTTTCGATCCCCGTTTTTGGATCTAATCCTTGTCTCCTGTGTTTTCTCCAGTGCACTCGTGTCTTTGGAACCCTTCTCTCGTGTGACTCTGCGCTGTGAAGACCAGGCTCCCGAATCCTCAACCCGCTCAGATTCTGCTCTGGCGATCCCCTCCTCAAACTCCCTTGGTGGTACCAAGTTGGGCGCGAGTTTCCCCTCCCCGGACTCTCCTGGTTCCTCCCTCTGTTCATTCCAGATCCCTGGACCCGCCGGTGCTGCTCGGACCCCATCCGCCTCCGCTCACAGTTCTCCCGGACGCCTGTCACTCTATCCGCAGGCCGGGCTGAGTCCACACCACTTTCTCCTCGGTTCGGTTCCCGTGCTCTGTGGTAAGCTTACGATTCCCCGTAGAGTTACCTTAGCTTCTCCCACAATTAACCGTGTCTCCCTCTCCTTCAGACTGACCCGATCTCCAGGCTTTGGTTCCCCGCTGCTCCCCGATCTGCGGTGACAGATCTTCCTCGTGACCCCGGGGTTCAGTTAAATAAAACTCTTGTGATCTGACCTGTTTTCCCTGAGTGTTTCTGCATGTGGGCCAAACATATAAAGCCGAACATGACAGATATGACGGAACCTATCCATTGCAAGTTAAGAAACTCACTAGGTCAAACTGTTGGCTCATATTCATATGTACCCATTGATAAAGTGCTGAAAATTATTGTTTACATCATGACATTCGAGATAATCTTTTCTGAGCATAATGCAGAGATGGACAGTGAGTTTCTAACAGACTATTGTAATGGCAGTATTTTTCAGACAACACCCCTTTTTCAAAGCTCATCCAAATGCACTGCGGCTGCATTTTTATGAAGATGAATTTGAAGTAGTTAATCCTTTGGGGTCAAAACAAACAGAAGCTATGTGCATTATATTATAGAGTTGGGAATTTGGATAAAAGGCATAGATCTCAGCAGAGACATTGATTTAGCATTGTTGGTACGGTACTCATTTGTTGAGCAGTTTGGCTTGAATGTCATTTTGAAACCTCTACTAGATGATCTTGAAAAAACTTGCTACTATTGGCTATACCCTGAAAATTAATGACACTGCACACAGTTTTGGCCACGCTTGCAACTTTATCTGGTGATAACTTGTCATCTCATTATGGGTAGATTCACAATGTCATTTAACTAGGGTGGAATATGTCGCTATTGTATGGCTACTTAGGATGATATTAAACACTTGTCAGGAAGACAGCTTTGTTTTAAGAACGTCTAAGGTTTACCAGTGCCACCTTGCATGCATTCAACATAATCCTGATAAAGCAACTTACGGAGTCTATAGTTTCTCTCCTTTTGATACATTACGATAATTTGATATTACAAAAGCTTTACCACAGGACATAATGCATGATCTGTTGGAGGGTGTAATTCCACTTGTTATGAAACTAGTTATTTGTAAAACTCAAACAGAAAAGCACATAATAGAAAACAAATGAAGAACTGCAAAAAATATGCATTGGTCAAAAATGATAAAGCTAATAAACCAGTGCTTTTACCTGAGAGACTACAGAAAGTTGGTGTCACTGGGTCTGCCTCTCAGAAATGGTGCCTTTTTAGGTTGTTGCCTTTTTTAATGGCACACCACATCCCACCTGATTGTAAATATTGGCTTGTTTTTTTTGTTGTGCCATGAGATTTCTGAGATTGTCACAGCACCAAAGGTGAGAAGAGATAATCAAAATCAGGTTTATTGCCAAGTAGGTTTGTCCTTACAAGGAATTTGACTTGGTGTTGAAAGTGCAGACAAAACAAAATAAAAGATATATATACACAGAAGCTTGTCCTTAGCGGTGGCACCAGCGTACCAGATGGTGATGGAGGAGGTGAGGATGGACTCAATGATGGAGGAGTAGAACTGCACCATCATTGTCCTTGGCAGGTTGAATTTCTTCAGCTGCCCTCAGCAGGAAGTACATCCTCTGCTGGGCTTTCTTGGTGAGGGAGTTGATGTTCAGCTCCCACTTTAGGTCCTGGGAGATGATAGTTCCCAGGAAGCGGAAAGACTCCACAGTGTCAATGGTGGAGTCACAGAGGGTGATGGGGGTAGCTGGGGCTGAGTTCTTCCTGAAGTCCACAACCATCTCCACTGTTTTTACAGCGTTGAGCTCCAGGTTGTTCTCCCTGCACCAGGTCACCAGATGGTCAGCCTCCCACCTGTAGGCGGACTCGTCACCATCAGAGATAAGTCCCATGAGAGTGGTGTCGTCAGGAACTTCAGGAGCTTGACAGACTGATGACTGGAGGTGCAGCTGTTGGTGTACAGGGAGAAGAGCAGAGGAGAAAGAACACAGCCCTGGGGGGAACCAGTGCTGATGAGCTGGGAGTCAGAGTCATGTTTTCCCAGCTTCACCTGCTGCTTGCTGTCAGACAGGAAGTCTGTGATCCACCTGCAGGTGGAGTCAGGCACGTTCAGCTGGGAGAGCTTCTCCTGAAGCAGAGCTGGGATGATTGTGTTGAAGGCAGAGCTGAAATCCACAAACAGGATCCTGGCGTAGGTTCCTGCAGAGTCCAGGTGATGGAGGATGTGGTGGAGGGCCAGGTTGACAGCATCGTCTGCAGACCTGTTGGCTCTGTAGGCAAACTGTAGGGGGTCCAGGAGGGATCAGTGATTTCTTTAAGGTGTGAAAGCACAAGGCGCTCAAAGGACTTCATAACCACAGAGGTCAGAGTGACGGGTCTAAAGTCATTAAGTCCTGTGGTCCTTGGCTTCCTGGGAACAGGGATAATGATGGAGAATTTGAAGCAGGCTTGTACGTGACATGTCGCCAGTGAGGTGTTAAAAATGTCTGAACACTGGAGACAGCTGATCAGCACAGTGCTTCAGGGTGGATGGAGAGACAGAGTCTGGTCCAGCAGCTTTCCGTGGGTTCTGTCTTTTGAAGAGTTTGTTAACATCTCTCTCAGCATCTTGTGGATAATATGCAAGGTCTGCACACTCAGAGAGTCTCGAGTTTGCATCTCCTCCATCTACAACCCAGCCTACAAATAAATCCAGAACAGATCTGAAGGGACTTTTATCAAACATTCAGGGGTAGAAAAAGAAACAACATGGAGATGATACACCAACAGCATCCACAGATAAGGATCCAGAATGCAGGCTCAGGAATGAGAAGACATTATATGAAACCATGCCTGAGCGGAGTGCAGAGGAGGACCCCCTAAAATGGTGGAAAACACATGAGCACCTTACCTCATCTTGCCCATGCTGCCAAGATACACCTGTGTATAGCTGCTTCTACTTGTGCCTCAGAGCGTGTGTTTAGTACATCAGGGCTCATTTACAGCTCAAGAAGGGCAAGACTTACAGAGGAACACATTGACATGCTTGTATTTGTAGCAAAAACCTGCAAACAGCAAAGCAAATTCAGGCCAGTGCTACTACCAGTGGCACCTAAACAGTCATTCATCAGTGCAGAATAGAGGAAAATGCACTTTCTGAACACTGATTTAATAATTCTGTGCACTTTTCAATTTCTGACTTTTTTTGTAACAGGTGCAGCTGCTGAGAATACAGCATTTATTTTTGTTTGTTAACTGGTTTTGCTACTGTCATTGTTATGTGTGTAATGCATAGCCAAGGAAGGAACACTTAAGATAATTTTGTTTTTTAAATCAAGCTTGCTTAATATTGTGAACAGCATACAACCTCAAAATATTGTTCTTATTGTTTATTGTATTTATTTATTGTATAATTTTTATTAATAAAAAATATTTCTGATAAATTTTGGGGTCTTAGTTTTTATCCTTGTGGTATCGAAAATGGTATGGAGTATCGAATATTTTCCTGTGTATCGGTATAGAGTTGAAAATTTTAGTATCGTGACAACCCTAATACACACACACTTGGTGTGTTGTCAACTCTATACCGATACACAGGAAAATATTCGATGAAAAAGTCCCAAACAAGCGAACTATAGGACATTCCTGTCATGAATGCCGCCTCAGTCAGGCTTCAGAGCTCATCACAGCACAAGTGAAAGTCACTAATGATACTGTTTTAACTGGTTCTGTATTTGAGGGAATAAACCCAAATATACAGTGACACGTAATGAGCCAGAGCTCTGAACTCCCACCTGTCTTGCTCTTTCAGCCAGCTTCCTGCAGACGGTGGCGACGTCTCGAGTATCGGTGGGGAACCTCTGCAGGCAGTGGTCGAGCGGGTAGCTCTCCTCGGTCGCCTCCTGAACCTTCTGCCACAGTGATGTCACGGCGCTCTCCATCACAGACTCCACCTCCCCAAACAGGACAGGAACACGCAAGATCACTGCGCCTGACACAAGTATATAAAGCGTCAGTCCAGAGCTCATGTTCCAACAATCAAAGGCTCAGGCAGGTAAAGCAGCCACATTTATCCAGTTTCATCCAGTAAAGACCAAGTAATACAAAAAAAAACTCACTGCAGGCACTACACATGGATGTAAGAATGGGTACCGAAATCAGTACTTTTATAGGCATCAACCGAATTCCGTTGGTACCAGAGTACTGATTCACGTAAAATCAAACGTAAACCCATCCTAACTCTAAACCCTAACACAAAAAATCTAATTAGCTTTAGCCTCACAATGGCTTTCTCCCCTATCCGTCCATCAGCTTCTCCGTCTTAGTCTCCCCTATCTGCTGCTCTCTGTGTCAGATGTTCAGTTATTCCTCTGCCTCCTTTAGTGATAATGGTACATGTAATAAATGTAATGTTTTTGTAGCTTCAGAGGAAAGGGTTTTAGAATTGGAGACCCGACTCCGTGCTGTTGAAAAAACAGCTGATTGCCCCTTTGCTAGCGGGGATCCACGTAGAGTAACTTCACGTAGCGAACCAAAAGCAGTACCACCCGAACAGCCGGGTAAGCAGGCCGGCTGGGTGACGGTTTGTAGGAAGCATAGCTCTAGATTTCAGCCCCCAGGTCACCACCAACCCGTCTGCGTTTCTAATAGATTTTCACCACTCAGCGACACAACCGCTCAGAAGCCAACCCTGATTATTGGGAGCTCGATAGTCAGAAACGTGGCACTAGAGACACCAGGGACTATAGTTAAATGCCTGCCAGGGGCCAGAACGGGCGACATAGAATCTTACCTGAAACTGCTGGCTAAGGATAAGCGTAAATACAGTAAGACTGTTATTCACGCTGGCGGTAATGACACCCGGTCACGCCGATCGGAGGTCACTAAAGTTGGTGTTGCTACGGTGTGTAAGTTTGCTAAAACAATGTCGGACTCTGTAATTTTCTCTGGTCCCCTGGCTGATCTGACCAGTGATGACAAGTTTAGCCGCATGTCATCATTCAACCGCTGGTTGTCTAGGTGGTGTCCTGAAAACGACGTGGGCTACATTGATAACTGGTGAACTTTCTGGGGAAAACCTGGTCTGATCCGGCGAGACGGCATCCATCCCACTTTGGATGGTGCAGCTCTTCTTTCTAGGAATCTGGCCGGATTTATTAGTTCTCCTAAATGCTGACAACCCAGGGTCCAGACCAGGAAGCAGAGCCGTAGTTTAACACACCTCTCTGCAGCTACTGTACTGTTACCCACCCATTACCCTATTGAGACGGTGTCTTTCCCACGGCCAAAACTTAACAGATCAAAAACTGATCTAAAAGGAACAAATCATAAAAATCTAATAAAAATCAATACAGCTCACCTTGAACCAAAAAAATAAAACAATTAAATGTGGTCTATTAAACATAAGGTCTCTCCCTCCAAAGACTTTATCAGAAATTAATTAATTAACTAATCGGATTGATTTATTTTGTCTCACAGAAACCTGGCTACAAGAGGACTACGTTAGTATAAATGAGTCAACTCCCTCCAATTATCAAAATTTCCACATTACCAGATCTACGGGAAGAGGGGGAGGGGTAGCAAGGGTTAGGGTGGGAGCTGTAGTCCGATCGGCCACTTTATGATCGAGTCCCTATACTTGGACATTTAAATATTTATGCATGTTGTCCAGACAAGCTGCTGGTGACGAACTTTCTCAGCCTCACTGTTGATTTGGGCTCCTTAGTGCCATATTTAAACCAGATCATTTCTAACCTATTAAAATGAACAGTGATTTTAAATCAGATTACCATGTTGGAGCAGTGGTAAAGTCCGTTTTTACCATCTTCAGCAGCTGGCAAAGAAAAAGCCCATTGTTTCTGAACAACACATTGAGATAGCCTACGTTACATCCTGACTTGACTACTGTAACGGGCTTTACCTGGAGTCAGCCAGTCCTCCCTGAAACGTCTCCAGTTGGTCTAGAATTGCCAGCTTTCTAACTGGAGTGGGTCAGAGGAGCACGTCACCCCACCCTGGCTTTCCTCCACTGCCTGCCCGTGCATTTTAGAGTCCATTATATTAGTTTTTAAAGGTTTACACGGTCTAGCCCCAATTTACCTCTTGCTCAATCACTCAGGTCAGCAGCTCCTGGAGGTGCTGAGGACCAAAAGGATCCTGAGAGGGGACAGAGCTTTTAGTGTTGCTGCTACAGGGCTATGGCATGAGCTTCCTCTGGAAATTAAGATAAGATAGTCTTTATTGATCTCACAATGGAGAAATTAGATGAGCTCCTTCAACCCCAAAACTCTTAAAAACAAATGTTTATTCCTTGACTTTCAACGCAGCATGAGCCTTGTTGTTTTTACTGTTTTATTGAATCAATTTATTATTGTTATCTGTCTGCTGTTGTGCAAAGCTGGGTAAAAAAGTGTTATGCCATAATATGCCATGATGAATAATTGATCTCAGATTGAATTCTGAACAGTGGAAGATTTCACAAAGGAAGCCCACTCCTGCTGCAACAGACATGGGGGGACATGGCCGGAAGGACGGCGCCTCTCTCTGTCTCTCTCCTTCTCAGGGCCTTCTTCCCAGCAGGAGGTCAGCTGTGACACCTCCTTGCAGATAAAACTCACAGCACAGACACAGACTTCTCTTCGCTCTTCTCCGGACTCCAAGCTCTCCTCCACACACTCCTCCATCTACAGAGGACCAGCGCTCAAGGAGAGGGGTGGGGGGGGGGGGGGGGGCATGTGACTGAAGGCCTCCAGGAACCATCCATGGGGCCTGTAAGAGGCCATGAGCTGAGTGAGAATGAGCCTTTCTGAAACTCAGTTCCTCCCTGGCATAGGGAGAGACTGCCAGCCGATTCAAAGATAAGTCTCTCACTTCTGCTTAAAACAGATGCCGAAGTGAAAGCACCCTTCTATGCCAGCTTTGTTTTGCTTTCTCAGCGGACCCCTGACGGAGCTGGTTTCCAGGCAACGCAGAGCTGAAAAGCCGGCACAGAAGCCACCTCCCCAGATGGAGCGGAGAGTTGTGGAATTCTGAGGAAAAACCCTGCTCAAATCGGACTGCCAACGGTTCAGAGAACGTGCTCACACCAGGCCTCTGACCCGACCACATGGCAGCAGAGCCAAGCGCTAGCCCGCTAATGCTAGCCAACAACTTCCTCCTTCAACGCTCCTTCCGTGAATGGCCAAACTGGACAGAACTGACCCGAGACAAAGGTTTGGGCAGCGAGCTGAGGGTGAAGTAAAAGGTTTATTGGGAAATGTTTGTAAACCATGGTGTTTAGAACAAAAGGGCTAACCGGTAGGTCGCGCTAGCCAAACTGCTATTAGCCTTGCTAACATCCGGTTTCGGACATTTCAAAAGGAGTTTGTTTTAAAGCATAAAGCGTAACTGTTCTGCTCCGCCATCCTCCGATGGTGCTATGAGCCTTATTCCCGCATCAATATGGTATATTAATGCCGGTTTTCAAGGCAATTTTGGCAACTTTATGTTGTAACCTCTTAGCCACCGAGTTGCCACAGCGACCCCAGATGCCCGGAGGGAGAATCGCATTAACAAACTCGGTCGTAAGGGTTTAAATGATTTTACAGGACAAACCGGTCCTCAGAATATTATTTCAACAAATAATGTTCTGTTTAACTTGGGCTTTGCATTGTGAATGGATTGAAACATATGACAAAAGGTTTTTTTTCTAACTCCATTCCATGTTTTTTTTTAATCAGACCTTCAGTGAACAAGGATTCACTGAGTTATTCTGATCATGATCAACCACTTTTGTTTGTCTTTTGTTTGTTTTTGCATTTAAATAGTTCCTTAGCTTAGTTTCTTTTTATCTTCATTTTGCTTAGTAGTTTAGTTAAGTTTCACCAGCCTAGTAGAGAGGATTTATTAATCGAAATATTGTGTTTATTCAGGTAAACAGCATTACACAGTGATGTTCTCTGGATGTTCATTTTATTTCTGTTATAAAATTCTTGGACTTGAAAAGAAGTTGTCACTCCTTTATTCTGTGTGTGTTCAGAGTTTGCTGTTAAAAGATCGCTAGTGCTCGAATCCATCCCTTTCAACCATTGTCTTGATATCAGTTTAAGAGCTGATCATCACCAGACAATACTTAACAGAGTTATTTATGAAACAATAAATAACTTTAAACAGTGTATAATTGCACAACAAAAGTGCATGGCACACTGGAGGCATCAAACAAATTCCACTGAGTTTTATTATTTAGGTGGAGAATGTTTTGAGCAAGCCACTAATTAAGGTCGAAGGGTGGAAACTGGGAGCGGCAGATAGAAGCATCTATCGAATGACCATCACAGCTCATCACCAGGAACAAAGAGCAGAGGGACTTTCACCTAAGCTACAGTTAAACCTAAAACCTCTGACTATGATAAAAAAAAATAGGAACCCCTTTTATGAACTTCTAGCTTAATTTACATCATGATGTAGAAAACACATGGACCAAAATTCATCCATTCATCGTCTTCTCCTTATCTGAGATCGGGTCACAGGGGCAGCAGGAGAGAATCCAGACTCTCCCCAGCTACCCCCTACAGTTCCTTCTGGGGATAACAAGGTTTTCCCAGACCAGATGGCATATATATAGTCTCCTCCCACTGGGACACGCCCAGAAAACCTCCAAAAGGGGCGTCCTGATCAGACACCCAAACCATCTCAGCTGGCTCCTATTCATGCGGAGTAGCAGCAGCTCTACTTTGAGGTCTCGTTAAGGCTGATCCCGGCCATCCTTCAGAGGAAGCTTATTTCAGCTGCTCATACCCAGACCTCATGATCATAGGCGAGGGTTCGAACGTAGACAGATCGGTAAATCAGAGCAGCAGAGCAGCAACATTTCTGCAGATGAGGCCCAATCCATCCGTCCATTCAGCTCTCGTTCCAAGAGACTCCTCCGCTTGAGGCAGAAACTGATCCCCTACCCAGGTTTCACTACAGAATAAAAATTATTATTTATATTAAATAACAAACACAGAAAATACCAAGAGGGGTGAATCATTTTGCAGGGCACTATATATACACATCAGGGTTTAAACAGGAATGAGTAACTCTAATTTAATGCTTTTCAAAGCTCTTTCAATGCTCTTAGAAGCCCCTCCGCATGCAGTGTTGCACTGGATCCAAATGTTGTTCGCAGACCGTCTGATTTCCTGACGTTAGTGGCGGTAGAGCTTGCTCCAGCTGCTGCTGTGCTGTTTGCGGTAGCTAATACGGACGTGACTGCGTTGGTTGATCCTTTTTTTTTTTTTTAAAACAAACACCAATTCAAGCGCCAATTCATGAAACATGTCATCTCAAGGCACTTTACAAAGTCGAATTCAATCAGATTATACAGATTTGGAAATAATCTGACCAATTTTCCCCGCCTCGAGCTCCTTTTCCGAACATTGTAAAAACATACGGCTTTACAATCAATCGGAAGCAGTTCAGCGTGTTTGGTTCCGCGCAAACATGCGGAATCAGTTATATCTTCTGTTCTGTCTCTCTATGAGGTCGGTCGTGTTTTTTCTCTCCAGCTTTCAGCCCCCCCCCCCCACCCCTCTCCTGCTTCTGCTGCTATGTCTTGTCTTTCTGAGCACTTTCTTCATATCAACCAAACTCTGAAAACCATGGATCTGGTAAGCTGGTCTCTCAATGCCATTGATAAATTTATTTCGACGGGTATGCAACGAAAGGGGGACCCGTCCGGTCCTGATTTGACTCATTTTGTGAGACACACCCTAAATTCCTGGATGGAAAACGGTGTGTCTTTCTACTTTGTCTTTCCGGGATGTTTGAAACGTTTGCATGTTTGGAGATACTTGGATTTCTCTTATTGGATTTGATGGATTTTTGATGTATCAGCAAATACAGCGGATGTCGGTAGCCATTTGGCCTTGATCAGTCTGCCGGCTGCATGACGCGCTCACTAAGGCGGTGAACGGACAGACCTGGAAGGTGGAGGAGCAGAGCTGAAAAGCTGGCTGTGCTGGAACGCAGACTGGCTTCGGTGGTTGAACTCAAGGGGTGATGGGATAAAATCTGAAAGTGAAACGCGGACAAGCCCAACAATTTGGAATATTGGATTTCACCATTTGGAGCCAGCAAAAGACTTAAAAGCTGACAGGAAAGTCAGGGCAGCTTGTCTCATAAATAACATATTTGGATTATGAACTTACACACGACTGGTCTCAAATGTTTACCTTCTGCTATGTGTGTCTCGTCTTATTTGTGCTTTTTGTGCAAGAGGTTTTTGATATCTCAAACTGTATCCTGTTATAGGATAAAGTATGAGGTATGTTTTTTACCCTCCCACCTTCCCTTTTTTGTGGCCTCTATCTTTCCACAGAGTAATGGCAGCGCCATGTGGGCAGCGTGTAACGCGGTTGTCCTTGGCAGCATGACCTTAGTAAATCGTCTCCCCCTGAAATAGGGCAGGACATAGAAACTGTGGAGAGTTTCAAATACCTGGGTGTTCACGTCAATAATAAACTGGACTGGACTCATAACACAGACGCTCTGTATAAGAAGGGCCAGAGCCGCCTCCACCTCCTCAGGAGGCTGAGGTCCTTTGGAGTGAGCAGGCCTCTGCTAAAGACCTTCTATGACTCTGTGGTGGCCTCAGCCCTCCTCTACGCTGTCGTCTGCTGGGCTCCTGGCAGCGCAGAGCGGGACAGAAAGAGGCTGAATAAGCTGGTGAGGAAGGCCACTTCTGTCCTGGGCTGCTCTCTGGACTCTGTGGAGGAAGTAGCTGAGAGGAGGGTGTTGTCCAAGCTCACATCCATCATGGACAACACCTTCCACCCCCTGCACCAGACTGTAGAGGAGCTGAGCAGCTCCTTTAGTGCCAGACTTAGACATCCTGTCTGTAAAAAGGAGCGCTACCACAGGTCATTCATTCCTGCTGCTACCAGATTATACAATGCTGCACTATAACTGTGACTATAACTGTAACTATAACTGTAATAACTAATGTGCAATAACTAATGTGCAATAATCTAATTAATACACTGTCCTACAACCCGTGCAATAATCCTGATGTAGTGACTTCTGCTGCCATTACCACCTGAACATATGTCAGTACACATGTATGTATGTATGTACAAATGTATACACGAATGTATATGCACATATATACGTGCAGGTACGTATGTATGTAGGTGTATATATATATATATATATATATATATATATATATATATATATATATATAAGTATATAGAGAGGTTGGACAATGAAACTGAAACACCTGGTTTTAGACCACAATCATTTATTAGTATGGTGTAGGGCCTCCTTTTGCGGCCAATACAGCATCAATTCGTCTTGGGAATGACATCTACAAGTCCTGCACAGTGGTCAGAGGGATTTTAAGCCATTCTTCTTGCAGGATAGTGGCCAGGTCACGACGTGATGCTGGTGGAGGAAAATGTTTCCTGACTCGCTCCTCCAAAAAACCCCAAAGTAGCTCAATAATATTTAGATCTGGTGACTGTGCAGGTCATGGGAGATGTTCAACTTCACTTTCATGTTCATCAAACCAATCTTTCACCAGTCTTGCTGTGTGTATTGGTGCATTGTCATCCTGATACACGGCACCTCCTTCAGGATACAATGTTTGAACCATTGGATGCACATGGTCCTCCAGAATGGTTCGGTAGTCCTTGGCAGTGACGCGCCCGTCTAGCAGAAGTATGGGGCCAAGGGAATGCCATGATATGGCAGCCCAAACCATCACTGAGCCACCCCCATGCTTCACTCTGGGCATGCAACAGTCTGGGTGGTACGCTTCTTTGGGGCTTCTCCACACCGTAACTCTCCCGGATGTGGTGAAAACAGTAAAGGTGGACTCATCAGAGAACAATACATGTTTCAAATTGTCCACAGCCCAAGATTTGCGCTCCTTGCACCATTGAAACCGACGTTTGGCATTGGCACGAGTGACCAAAGGTTTGGCTATAGCAGCCCGGCCGTGGATATCGACCCTGTGGAGCTCCCGACGGACAGTTTTGGTGGAAACGGGAGAGTTGAGGTGCACATTTAATTCTGCCGTGATTTGGGGAGCCGTGGTTTTATGTTTTTTGGTTATAATCCGGGTTAGCACCCGAACATCCCTTTCAGACAGCTTCCTCTTGCGTCCACAGTTAATCCTG
Source organism: Fundulus diaphanus (assembly GCA_037039145.1). Taxonomy (NCBI): domain Eukaryota; kingdom Metazoa; phylum Chordata; class Actinopteri; order Cyprinodontiformes; family Fundulidae; genus Fundulus; species Fundulus diaphanus. The sequence goes on along the minus strand of CM073136.1, from coordinate 54,135,683 downwards.
TTGGATGTGGTTCGTCCTTCTTGGTGGTATGCTGACATTACCCTGGATACCGTGGCTCTTGATACATCACAAAGACTTGCTGTCTTGGTCACAGATGCGCCAGCAAGACGTGCACCAACAATTTGTCCTCTTTTGAACTCTATTATGTCACCCATAATGTTGTGTGCATTGCAATATTTTGAGCAAAGCTGTGCTCTTACCCTGCTAATTGGACCTTCACACTCTGCTCTTATTGGTTCAATGTGCAATTAATGAAGATTGGCCACCAGGCTGGTCCAATTTAGCCATGAAACCTCCCACACTAAAAAGAGAGTTGTTTCAGTTTCATTGTCCAACCCATGTATATATATATATATATATATATATATATATATGTATGTATATATATATATATATATATATATTTATATAACTATGAATGTAAATAAGACAGCATATGCCCATTCCCACTTCTTTTTGTATTTTTTGGTATTCTTTTTGATCCATTGTATATATGAAGATTCACTGTATATAACTGAATGCACCTCCCCTACTCTGCACCTTCTTGTATGAGCCGATGTGAATTTCTCCATTGTGAGATCAATAAACGTCTTAAATGTTTGTGATGTTTGTTTGTTATGGCGATTGTACTGAAACAGTAATTTCCCTCTGGTATTATTAAAGTATTTCTGATTCTGATCTGATATAATATATCTGACAAAACTATTTTTATGAACTTTAAAAAAAAAAAATTAAAGGCATCTTAAATGCCACCGATAATCACATTTAATGAATGTTAATGCCAATTAAGGCCTTCATTTGAAAAAAATAATTTAATGACTTAATGATTTTTAATGACCCGCAGAAACCCTGTATATATGTATCAGAATTAAAGATTGTAAACCATCAGAATCAGAGTTACCAATTTTTGTCCAGCAGCATCAGCGCAGAAATTGTAAATCATTTTATATCTTCCCGGTTTTAATGGGCTTTCTTTATTTGTATATATATATATATATATATTCATTCTTTTTCTGGGTTTTTGTGGCACTAATAGCTCATTTGTTTTCAAAACAACAGGAAAGGCGTTTGAGAGGAGGAAGACATGCGGCAAAGGACCTCCGCCCGGAATCGAACCCGGGTAAGCGGCGTCGAGGAATAAGGCCGCTTCGCCATGGGAGCACGCCCCTTAATGTTTGTTTTTACTATCAAGAGATTCTGCTTCACTTTTCTAATTGGTTCTAAAAATGTTTTGTTGTGTTGGACGCAGCGAGAAATAAGCAGAGGCGGCTATCATGAAGGCCACAATTCCTTCAGGTGCCAGAGACAGAAAACAGATGAAAGCAACAGCGCCACCTGCTGTCACTGCTGAAAGCAGAGAGCTGGTGGCGTCTCAGGCCATAACCTAGGCAGCAGAACCTACTGTTACATTACCTGGGCAGAGTCTGAGCGTCTCTCTCTCGCCCTCCAGTTTGCTTCGACCGTACAGGTTGAGCGGGTTGGGACAGTCGTCCTCTCCGTAGGGGGGGTTCCGACCATCAAACACGTAGTCGGTGCTGATGTAGATGAGGAGAGCCCCACAGACAGCTGCAGTCACACAAGTCAGACGTTACATACCTGACCCTGATCACACTGGCAGATAAACAGGAGACAGCGATCAATAAGGACAGAACATTTGGTTTCTGTAGAAAACAAGATTTTAAATGAAAAGTTTTACTTCCTTAGTCCTTCTGATCATCAAATCACTGGTTTGGATCAGACCCAAAGACAAATAATGTCTCCTGAACATGTTCAGTAAGTACACCTCATCAAGAGAATAAAAAGTCCTGATCCAGTCCTCCTCCTTTCCTGGAAACTGAAAGTGATCTGGATCAGCATTTCTCAGGGTTTCTGAATGCCAGTCACTTTTCTGAGGACTGGAATTCCTCTAAGCAAATAAATATGTCCCTTTCTAGTCCCTCAGAGGGTCTCTGTGTTTAACCGTCCCTCAGGGAGCAATCTGTGGTCAAGGGTCTTGCTCAGGGACCCAGAGAGGCTGAGTTTTGAACTGGCAACCTCCTCTGGATCGGGCCAAAAGAACATTCTGTTCACTGTTAGAGTTTAAGAGGAAAGCTTTCAGCCGGTCATGTCAACACTGACCTGCCTCCTTGGACACGGTGCTGGTGGCGTGCACGTTCAGACTGACCGCAGCATCCGTGTGCTGCTCCATGACGTCTGGACGTCGTTCTGCTGCACAGTGAACGATCACATCGGGCTGAAACAAAGACACTAATCAGGCATCTTCACAGCTGTGGCTGCTTCCCTCCATCTTACGTCAAAAAGCCAACACAGGAAACCTGAACCTGCACAACTTTGTTCTGAATCATTAGGAGCTTAAATTAACCTAAATTTTTCCATCAAAACTGTCTGATCAACATACAATTGTGTAAGTAGAACCTAAATCAATTCATTTTATTTATAAAAGCAGCAGTCCACAACACGTGTCACAGCTAAACCAGACAGGTGTTGTCGTCCAGGCCAGAAAAACAAGTATTTGAAGAGCCCCATTTATACCTTTATATGAGACCTTTGGCCTCAGCCATGATGGGTCAAGGATATGTTAATAAAAAAGATGTTAACTGCAGTGAAATTGCTTTATTTTCGGGCTTACTCCCCCAGCTGTCTCAGTGTGAGCTGTCAGACTTTGCTCAGCTTCAGCTTTCCTGGAGCGGCCGGCGCTCACAAAGGAAACTAGTCCATGCATTTGTTACTTCAAGGCTGGACTATTGTAATTCTTTACTTCAGGAAGTCCACAAAATGCAGTTCAAAGCCTTCAGCTGATCCAAAATGCCGCAGCAAGAGTTCTGATGAAAATCAACCAGATGGATCATATTTCTCCAATTTTAGCTTCCCTTCATTGGCTTCCTGTTAAATCAAGAATATAATTTAAAATTCTTCTTCTAACGTATAAAGCCCTTAATAATCAAGCTCCATCATATATCAGAGCTCTGATTACCCCGTATGTTCCTAACAGAGCACTTCGCTCTCAGACTGCAGGTCTGCTGGTGGTTCCTAGAGTCTCTAAAAGTAGAATGGGAGGCAGATCCTTTAGCTATCAGGCTCCTCTCCTGTGGAACCAACTCCCAGTTTTGGTCCGTGAGGCAGACACCCCGTCTACTTTTAAGACTAATCTTAAAACTTTCCTTTTTGACAAAGCTTCTAGTCAGAGTGGCTCATGTTACCCTGAGCTACCTCTATAGTTATGCTGCTATAGGCTTAGGCTACTGGAGGACATCAGGGTCTATTTCTCTCACTCTGCTGAGTTCTCCTACTGCTCTCCAGTCTCCATTGTTTGTTGTTATTTCAGCTTTTAACTTTTTGTTCTCTGTCATTTTCTCTTCATAGAAGGTACACCTGGTCTGGCGTTCTGTTAGCTGTGACATCATCAGGGGAGGCAGATCATCCACTATTACCATCTAACATAGAAAGTATTCCTGGATCAATGTGAGCTTCTGTGCTTTCTGTGTCTCTGCTCTGTCTTCTCTAAGCCCCAGTGGGTCGAGGCAGATGAGCGTTCACACTGAGCCTGGTTCTGGTTCTGCTGGAGGTTCTCCTCCCTGTTAAAGGGGAGTTTTCCTCTCCACTGTCGCTTCATGCATGCTCAGTATGAGGGATTGCTGCAAAGCCATCAACAATGCAGACGACTGTCCACTGTGGCTCTACGCTCTTTCAGGAGGAGTGAATGCTGCTTGGAGAGACTTGGTGCAACCTGCTGGGTTTCCTTAGAGAGGAAACTTTCTGACCAACCTGGAGGATCTGATGGAGTCTGACTTTGGAAAGAGATTTGAGATGACGTGTTTCATGAATTGGTGCTATAGAAATAAGATTGAATCGAAACCGCTGCCTCGCCCGGTGGATTTCAGACAGTTTTTAACATTTAAAGCTTTATATCAGATCTATCAGCCATGGCGGGAACAAGGAGAACATGTTAATAGATTTTTAACCGCAGTGATTTTCATTAGTTTGATTGCGTGCTTACTACCAGGCAGCAGGCTGCTCTATCAGCAGAGGGAGGGTGAAGCTAGACTGAGCTACAGCTCCTTTCAGCCACCTCTGTGAAAGCATCTGGCTTTTTGCAGGTGGCTTTATACAGAAAGACGGGCCGACAGCAGGAAAGGCAGACAACTGCTGCCTGAGGTGGATGGATGGACACTTCAGAGACAAAACTTTACAGCTTTTAGTGTGAAATGAGCCTAGATAAACTCATGGATCTGAAACAGCTGGTTTAGAAAGCTGGGGTGTTCTTTTTCACTATTCAGGGGTGGTTCATAGTTTGAAAATGTGCAAATTGTATGTGGGTTTGACCCACTCCGTTTATAGTGGCCCTAACTTCTCATTATAGTGGCCTTCTCATGTCTGCTCGCCCTGCTGCCAATCACTGAAGAGAAGGGCGTTCATTCAAAACTCCTCTTCAGTCAGCTGTGTTTGAACCTGCTCTTCAGCAGAGCCGTAGGAACCCGGGCATGTCCTGAAAAAAAAAAAAAAACTTCCTGAAACACTCGAAAGGGAGCGGAGCCGCACGCCAGTTCTAGTTGGATACAGCTTTAGTTCTGGAGTAAATATGGATGTTCTTGGTACACTTCTTTGTAGTATCAACCAGTTTTCTTTGTCTAGGTGTGGGTTTCCTTGACCTTTGGGCCTTTCACCCAGAGTGGTCCAGGGAGGCTGCCGGTGGGTTTATTCTCATTTTCCTCAGGGAACTGTTTGTTCGCTGAGTTGCTGGGCTGGTGGTCACAGTTCAGAATCACAGGCAGGGTTGTTTCATTTCCATACGCGGCGTTTACATCAAAATTAACTTTGAGTCGGTGGATCTTCAGCTCCATAGCAGCTATTTTCTGTAGAAGCGTGTCAAAGTCCTCTGTGGTGAAGGCATCTTTTGCTGATTAGCTGGAATCAGGCGGTTCGTCTCCATTTCCACTTCATGAGTTCTTTCTCTAACAGCGTTTTTCCTGAGAAGTCTTTCTAACTCCTCCAGGGTGTAAAGAGGCATCTTGTGTGGATTAGCTGAAAACTATAATAGTCCACAGGGGAAAAAATAAATAAATCCAACTTTCTGTAGTTATTGCTAAGAGATAAAAAGTTAATGGCAGGAAAATCCAAGCAAGGAGGGAGCAGAGGAGAAAGCGTCTGAGCGGGCGGAGAGGATTATCGAAACTCACACGTTTATAGGTTATGGCACTGATGAGATCTCATTTTGAAATGGGACCGTTATCAGATTTTGTTCTTTGAACATTTTCTGTTGTAATTTATTTTAGTCCTTTTTATTTTCCTTCTGTTCAGTGAGAGCAGAATTTACCCATTTGTTAGCTTGATTGCTCCTTGTCTTTTACACAAACAAATCTCAGGTATTAAATGCCGAGATGTGACATGCGGGTAGCAATGTCTGTGTCTCCGTTCATGGATCTGTTCTTTCTGATGTGTTGTTTCTCTCTGTGAGTGTTTTGGTCAGAATAAAATCCCAGAATGCTGAACACTTTAATGCCTCTGTGTGGTTTCTGGGTTTTTAACAACAGTCACACAGAGCCCAACAGAGATACCTTGTACTCCTGCAGCAGTCTCCTGACAGCATCCTCGTCGGTCAGGTCACACCTCAGGAAGCGTGGCCTGGCTCTCCGGAATCCGGTCCCAGTCACCATCCACCCGTTGCTCTGAAACTCTTTACAGACGGCCCGGCCCAGAAGACCCGTCGCTCCTGTAACCAGGACCCTAGGGCCCTGAAGCAGGACTTCGTCCTGAAGAAGATCAGACAGTACTGTGTTCAAAACGTAGAATTAAAGGAAAATGATGCTGATATTTTTATTGTAAGGAGAGTTAATGCTGCATCAAACGTTAAAGAGTCTGTCCCCCTCTTAATATAGTCAGTATTGCAGAAATACCCTGCAGATAGCAGCAATGTTGTTTCTTCCCATTCACACATAGATGTCTTTGTTAACGGTGTGACTTCGTCATTGCGTTCTGCATTAGACAATGTAGCTCCCTTGAAAAAGAAGGTGATTATTCACAGGAAGCTGGCTCCCTGGTTTAATTCAGAGCTGCGTTCCTTGAAGCACAATGTTAGGAAATTGGAGAGAAAATGGCGCTCTACACACCAAGACGAATCCTACTTAATCTGGAGGGACAGTCTATTGTTGTATAAAAAGACCCTTCGCAGAGTTAGAGCAGCATATGTTTCCATCATTAATTGAAGAGAATAAGAATAATCCTAGATTTCTATTCAATACAGTTGCCAAACTTACCCAGAGTCACAGCTCTGTTGATCCATCCATTCCCTTAGCTCTTAGCAGTAATGATTTTATGGGATTCTTCATAAATAAAATTGATTCCATTAAAAATAAAATAATTGGCATCCTCCCAAACATGATTACCTCGTCCTCAGTAAGTGAGGCAGCATTGGAGGAATCTTTAGAACCTGCGCAGTGTCTGAACTGTTTAGAAGCAGTAGAGCTTTCTGAGCCATCTAAAATCTTAGCTTCATGTAAAGCAGCAACCTACGACTGGTTAAGAAAAACCCCGAAAAGAAATGGTACGATATAGAAGTGTCAATAAGGCATTTGTCCAAGCTAGGATCGGGGTCAGTGAACACGCAGATGGACAGGTGTCGAGCATGGCGACGGCGAAAAAAGAAAAGTGGACGCTGAATGTCGCGTTTTTCAAGACAAATAGACAAACAATTATTTTTTTCATTGAAGTGAAAAGCAAACCTGTGTGTTTAGATTGTGGGGAGGGGTGGCAGTGATGAAAACGTCCAATCTGGAGCAACATTACAGGAGTAAGCATGGGCTAATGTCTGTGGGAGAGGCATAAGCATGTTAAACTGGAGGAGTAAAGAGGGCCGCTTTGAACTGATAAAGTTACAGCGCTTTGTCGCAGTTTGGATGCACAACAATCAGTGTTTACAAGACCACAGAGCGAAAGAGAGAATATTATAAAGGCAAGTCTTGTGGTGAGTGAATTAATAGCTGAAACTTCATGTAGAAGGAGAATTTGTGAAGGAATGCATCATTGCTACTGCAGAGCTGCTAGTTCCAGACAAACTAAAAATACTTGAAAGCATCAGTTTGTCCCGAAGAACAGTTGCAGACAGAATCACCGATATGGCAGATGATATTCAGAAACGCTAAAGGACACTGCAAAAGATTTTGAATATTTTTCTTTTGCCTGTGACGAGACGACCGATATCACCAATACTGCACAGCTAGCTGATTTTGTGTGAGGGGTCACAGCAGATTGACACAAAGGAGGAGCTGCTGTCTTTGTAAGCTATGCATGGAACAACCAAAGGAGAAGATCTGGTTTATCAAGTTGTCACTGCCTTGTGCATGAAGAGAGTTTGTGTGCTTGTTCACTGAAGATGACCAGTGTCATGAAAACTGTTGTCTCCATTGTGAACTTCATTAAAAGCAGAGGGCTAAACAGCACCTGTCAGAGCTAAACATCAAGCTGCAAGGTTCAAATCAACTTCTAAGTTCTCTGCTCTCACATGTGAAGACATTTGAAGGAACGTTAAGACTGTGGCAAAATCAGATGGAAAGTGGTAATACTGCACTTATTTAAAAGCAAAATCCTGCTGTCACAAGTGAATATGCTGGGGGTGTGTAAACAGGATTAACAGGTTTCCTTTTTTCACCTCAGGAATATCGCCAAATTAGAAACATTCTGTCCAGGAGTGATGCTGAAAAACTAGTCCATGCATTTGTTACTTCAAGGCTGGACTATTGTAATTCTTTACTATCAGGAAGTCCACAAAATGCAGTTCAAAGCCTTCAGCTGATCCAAAATGCTGTAGCAAGAGTTCTGATGAAAATCAACAAGTGGGATCTTATTTCTCCTATTTTAGCTTCCCTTCATTGGCTTCCTGTTAAATCAAGAATATAATTTAAAATTCTTCTTCTAACGTATAAAGCCCTTAATAATCAAGCTCCATCATATATCAGAGCTCTGATTACCCCGTATGTTCCTAACAGAGCACTTCGCTCTCAGACTGCAGGTCTGCTGGTGGTTCCTAGAGTCTCTAAAAGTAGAATGGGAGGCAGATCCTTTAGCTATCAGGCTCCTCTCCTGTGGAACCAACTCCCAGTTTTGGTCCGTGAGGCAGACACCCCGTCTACTTTTAAGACTAATCTTAAAACTTTCCTTTGTGACAAAGCTTCTAGTTAGAGTGGCTCATGTTACTCTGAGCTACCTCTATAGTTATGCTGCTATAGGCTTAGGCTGCTGGAGGACATCAGGGTCTATTTCTCTCACTCTGCTGAGTTCTCCTACTGCTCTCCAATCTGCATTGTTTGTTGTTATTTCAGCTTTTAACTTTTTGTTCTCTGTCATTTTTTTCTTCATAGAAGGTACACCTGGTCTGGCGTTCTGTTAGCTGTGACATCATCAGGGGAGGCAGATCATCCTCTATTATCATCTAACATAGAAAGTACTCCTGGATCAATGTGAGCTTCTGAGCTTTCTGTGTCTCTGCTCTGTCTTCTCTAAGCCCCAGTGGGTCGAGGCAGATGAGCGTTCACACTGAGCCTGGTTCTGGTTCTGCTGGAGGTTCTCCTCCCTGTTAAAGGGGAGTTTTCCTCTCCACTGTCGCTTCATGCATGCTCAGTATGAGGGATTGCTGCAAAGCCATCAACAATGCAGACGACTGTCCACTGTGGCTCTACGCTCTTTCAGGAGGAGTGAATGCTGCTTGATGCATATATAATATACTGCACACAGCTTGTTTCCTTGCCTTATATGTTTCCATGTTTTAGTCCTTTTGTTTTTGTTCATCCCTTTTCTGAGAACATATGTATTGACCACTGTCAGGGTGGAAGGTCCACTTCACTCAGTGTAACAAAAAGTGAGGATTACAGGTTTACCACGTTTAGCTAAAACTGGAATATTTGCACTAAGGTTGTCAGATTGAATCCCTGGGAGCTCCAGCATGACGGGCTGGATTTAAAGGAGCTCCTGTCTCAGCGCTGAAGGTTCTGCAGAGCAGAGGAGGAACGCCGTCACTGCAGACATGCAACCAGGACCATCTTTCTACCACAGAGCTCATCCTGAGTCCTACCTGTCTACAAAAGGTTCCTGCGGTGCAGATGCAGCACCAGCTGTCTCACCTGTTTACCTGTGAGCTTAAACCTGTTTCTGTTAGCCGTCACTTTCTACCTGTTGCAACCTGTTTGCAGCTGAATCCACCTGCAGCCCGGGGAGCAGAAGCCAGGCCTGCCACCTGTTCCCACCTGCACACGCTGAACCACGCCCTCAAACTGCCGAGCTGTTCTCACCTGTGCGCAGGAAAACGGTTACCTGCACGAGCTTCACGAGCCCGGGGCTAAACACCAGCCGCTGTTCTGCGCCAGCGCAGCTCATCTCCGTCCACTAATCGGTACCGGTCCTGGTTCCGTTACTGATCCCTGCTTGTCTGCGCATTCGCTGCGCAACTCGCTCCTTCACTTCCGGTCAGATCAGCTGATTGCCGGAAAGCAGCTTTGGACGCCGCGGTTAGCAGGCGGCTAACCGGAAGTGAACAGAACCTAACCATCTGAACTGTCCTGCAGCGCAGGAGCCAATCAGAGCTGAAATCTGAGTCATGCGCTCTTAGTTTCTGTGAACTCACCTGCAGACCTGCTGACTGGAAACCAGGCATTTGTCCCGGACCGCCCACACATCCACGGAACCCCGCAGAACCAAGAAAGCAGCGATCCTTTCTTCTTCTTCTTCTTTATGGTTTTTTCTGGCGGTTGGCACGCAACGAAACGGTGCATTACCGCCACCAACTGGTTTGGAGTGTGGATCAGAATGACTTATACTACCTAAAATAAATTAAACCAACCTACCAAAATAAAACAAACACCCCAAAAAAAAAAAAAAAAAAAAAAAAAAAAAAAATTAAATCCTATCAATTAAATTACTAAGTCTAAGATAATGAAACATAATCCCATAACACTCATCTCTTGAATTACTTCTAAGCATTTCTATTAAATCAAATTTTATTCTTTTCCTTTTCAAATTTTTAACCATTTCCCTTCTTTCTTCTTCATATTTCTTACAGTATATCATAATATGCTCAACTGTTTCTTGTTCCCCACAATACTCACATCTTCCAGTGTTATGCTTCCCTATTTTGAATAATGTTCCGTTTAATCCAGTGTGCCCAAATCTAAGTCTTGATATGATTGTTTCTTCCCTTCTGCTCCTCCCTGCACAACTCATTTCTCCCACTCTCCTCTGAATCATGTACAGCCACCGTCCTTTCCTCTCTTCCTCCCATTGCTTTTGCCACCTTTCCTTCATCTTCTGTTTAATAATGCTCTTTACTTCCATCTTACTAACTTTAATTGAGATATCAATGTTTTCTCTAATTGTAGCCTCCTTTGCAACCTTATCTGCCTTTTCATTTCCTTTTATTCCCATATGTGCTGGTACCCACAAAAATATAACTGTAATTCCCATCATTTGAATTCTGAATAATGTTTGCTGGATTTCTATTAAAATATCTGGTCTACTATCTGAATGACTTCTCTGTAAACTGATTAATGATGAAGATGAATCTGAACAAATTATTACTCTCAGTGGTCTTATTTCCTCTACCCATTGTACTGCCAACAGAATTGCTACCATTTCTCCTGTGTATACTGATAAGTTATCACTGATCCTCTTTCCTATTGTAATTTTAAACTCTGGAACAATAACTGATACTCCTATCTTATTAACTAAACTTTTAGATGCATCTGTGTATATCTGAATGAAACTATAATAACTGTTAATATATTTCTGTATTGTATCTGAATTCAAAATAAACTCCCTATCTTTGTTTTTCTTTTTTAATAATTTCAAATCTACTTTTGCTTCAGGTACTATCCAAGGTGGAACTGCTGGCATTGGTACTGTCGGACTGAAAATTAAATCAACTAATTCTAACTCTGTTGCTTTTTGTTTAACTGTCCATCCAAAGCTATTTTTCTCCCTTTTCTCCATTTCCCAACAAGACTTTAAAGTGCTTTGTGCTGGATGATTATCACTATGACCTTTTAAATTAGCCCAATAATTTAAAGACAACTGAGTTCTTCTCAGCTCTAATGGCATTTCTCCCATTTCCACCTGGAGTGCTGCTGTTGGAGTTGTTTTAAATGCCCCTGTACATAATCTCAAAGCCTGAAACTGGATGTTGTCTAACTTTTTTAAAGATGAACTCGATGCAGATCCATACACCACACAACCATAATCCAATACTGACCTAATTAATCCACAGTAAATGGCCTTCAATGCTTTTCTATCAGCCCCCCAATTACTTCCAACCAAACATCTCATAACATTTAACACCTTCCTACATTTGTCCTGTATTTTCTGTATATGTACACTCCATGTTATCCCCTCGTCAAACCATAACCCCAAAAACTTAAAGTGTTTTACTCTTTCTAATTCTTGATTATACATTTTTAGTTTTATCTCTGTACTAATTCTTTTCTTTGTAAAAAACATTGTCTTTGTCTTATCTACTGAGAATTTGAAACCCCATTTATATGACCACTGTTCTATTTCTGTTATTGCATCCTGTAACTTTTTAATAATAAATTTCAAATTTTTCCCCCTCTTCCAAATTGCCCCATCATCCGCAAAAAGAGAAAACCCCATCCCATTCCCTATTTCCTTGAAAACATCATTAATTAATATAGAGAATAATAAAGGACTCACTATGCTCCCTTGAGGTGTTCCGTTCTCTACCCTATATTTCCTCGAATAATTCTTCCCTATTCTAGCAGCGATCCTTTCCCAGGAGCAGGTGATGATACCGTAGAAGAAGAGATTCTTCTTCTTCGTGTTGTATTAATGGCTGTTAGGAAGCAACATTTGGTGCATTACTGCCACCAACTGAAGTGGAGTGGGGATAGCTGAAGCAACTAAACTAAAACCAACTGTATTCTCTTTATTAAAATAGTCATTTTAAGGTGTCTGAAAATTAAAGAGAAACTAAAGATCTTTTATGTTCAGTTGTAACTCCGTACCTGTTAATTTCTCTGCGCTATTTAGTGTAAAACAATAAAACATGTTCAACCGATTCTTCTTGAAAAATAAAAATCACATTTCCCTGAAGCATGCTTCTCTAACTTACATAAAGTACTATTTAATCCCGTATGGCCAAAGCGTAACCTGGATATAATTGTTTCATCTTTTTTCAACATTATTCAATCAGAAATGGACAAAAAATGGCATTTAACAATTGCACAAGTCCACAGAGGAATACTGAGGTATTTAAACACCAAACTTAAACACAATTAAATTAAGAGAACAAAACAAACCAAAAAAGACATAAACTTTACTTAATTATAAGCAAAAATTACAGAACAATTGTGAAAACTTATTACAAAGAGGACTATGTCATGATATTATTGTATATTTGTGTGACGTTTCAGTAACATTTCACATAGGTCTTCATATTTTGCAATGTATTTCAGAGACTTTAGATATAAGTGAAATTCTATTAAGAAGATGTTACAGTTTTGACCTGTTTGAAGAAACTGGCAACCTCTAAGTTTTCATCATCACCATCTCAGCAGAGCAAAAGACACCTCTTGCAAATGAGTTAACTCATTCTCATTGGTTTGACACATTTTCCCCACCCTTTTGCAAAACAGTTAAAGCAGATGTCATTCATGCAGTCCAAACTCCATTGCTTTAGCTGTGGTAGCAAAACAGAAACCATATGTTCCAAGCTCTTAGAAACTTCTTGATCAGAATTAAATCACTAAAGCAGCTGTTTGACACTTCTTTACACAATATTTCAATTTGCAATCAGTTTGCAGGCTTTACGTAAAAGGTGCCATGTTGTGTGTTGTTCTTTGCAAGCATGGATGGTCTAAGGCAGATGAGAGTCAGAGTAAGAGGTAGATGGGTCAGGGGAAGATTATGAGGAAGAGGAATCCATGTGTGAGGTGGAGGTGTAGCTGGAAGGGCTCAAGTTACAGATGAAATTCAGGCAACTATGATGGATCATGTGGTAAATCATGGCCTTTCACTTAGAGAGGCGAGACAAAGAGTCCAACTTTTTCTCAATAGATTAGATTAGATTAGATTGAACTTTATTGTCATTACACAGGTACAGGTACAAGGCAACGAAATGCAGTTTAGATCTAACCAGAAGTGCAATATCAGCAAGTGCAGGATAAACAATGGTTCCATAAGTACAGGACATGGGTTATTACTGAATAAATATAGAGATGGATACTATTAAATTAAATTCTGTTATTAAATTAACAGAATTTTACTGATAGATTTGTCCTATGAGTATAATATATAAATAACTAGTATTGTGAACTAAATTTACAGCTGGATATGTACCGAATATAATATACAGGTGGATATTACTATAAATAGAGGTTTACAGATATGTACAATAGCATTATATACCGATGATTGTTATTATAACAGAGTTTACATGTACTATGAATATATGTACAGATGGCTATTACTATAGGCAAAATTGTGAGCATGATATACAGGTAGCTATTACTATAAAATGAATAAATAAAGTTTGGACAGAAGCTATTTAAATTAAAGTGCAGTGGAAGGTAATTGCATATTACAGTTAAAGTACGGTATTGCAAATGTATATGTAAACAATTGGTACTGTGAATAAACAGCCAGCAGTGCAAATCAGTCAATAGAAACACGGTTGCATCCACTGTAAGAGTTTTTCGACGGGAGAGCAGGTATTGCTGCTATACAGTATATACAGATATATCTGTATCTATTGCTATAGAGGAATTCTTCAGTGCATGGAGATGGAAGGTATATAATCACCGAGGCAAATTTGACTACAAATGATCCTGACATTTGTAGTCAAAGCTGCGTACAGTCTTTGGCTACAATGAACCAGCAATGCTGCACCGATTCACATTGAGTGTGGTATTTTGTTGCCCCTTGTGTAATGAATGATTGGAAGGGCTCAAACATTTGTGTGCAGGTTGTGTTGTTTGAGGGCAAAATTTGCTTTTGGTTCATATTTTAAATGTGTTGGCAGAGTTGGAGCCTTTTGCAAACAAAATGTGTCATTTTGACCATTGTTGCCACTGTTTAGGCCTCTGCGTTAACTGTTTTGAAAAATGTGGGTTTTGAGTTGACTGCTGCGTCAAAGCAATCAATAAAAACTGTAAAAAGAGTAAGGATTTTTTGACTCTTTGTTATGAATTAAAAAAAAATCCAAACAAAGAATAATATTACAACAGTTATTTTTTTTTTGTTCTTCAATAATATTCCAAATATTATTATCTGTGGCTTCTCTGCATTAGGGGCCAGTGGGGTCAGTGGGGCCTGGCCCCACCAGATGTCGCTGTGGAGTTCTATGTTCATAATAAGCAGTGGGACAGGATCATTCTTTATAAAGAAATATTGCATAAAGACCGATTCCTTACAAATACATTTTATTATAAACACGTTTGTCTATATGTCTAAGTCTGCCAGAATACTGACAAGCTCAGTAGCTAAATCCTCCTGAGGCGCCCTTCATGTTGGGGCATGGGGAAAGCGGGGAGCAGGAGACGGATATTCTCCCACAGCAGAAACAGGCCATCAGGAGGACGTTGTTGTCGGCCATGGTGGTCTCTTCCAGCTAGACACTGGAGGGACAGCTTCACACTTTTGCCCACAGATGTTCCTCTGTGTCAGCTGACATCTCCCGTATGCGCCGGGCCAAACTGTCATTATTGAGCAGGATGGCCTTGGTGACTGCAAAATTACAGCTCCATGAAATTTAAGATGATTGGCCTGAAATAGGAGATTACCTTTTGAGCCACAGGTGTATTGTCTTGGGATTTGGAAACGAGCTGGTGGCCTCCATCTTCTCAGAATCAGAATCAGAATCAGAGTTAGAATCAAGTTTATTGGCAATTAGGTTTGCACTTACAAGAAATTTGACAAAAAAAAATAAAAAATAAAATATATATATATATATATATATATATATATATATATATATATATATATATATATATATATATATATATAGTATCTAGAGCTATATACACGGTGGACTGTGCGTTAATGTAACACAGAAGGCCTGGAGACTCTATGTTGGTGTAGCTTGTAGGTCCTGAACGGGGGAGGGAGAGAGGCAGTGAAGCAGAGCTTGGATGATTGTATTGAAGGCAGAGCTGAAATCAACAAACAGGATCCTGGCGTAGGTTCCTGCAGTATCCACCTGTGGCTTGATCCTGCCGAAACCAATGTTGTACCCCAGGTACTCGTCTTCCCTATGAGCCACGGCACCTCTGCAGGGTGCGTAGCATGTTGATACCATGTCATTGCTGATGTGATTCAAGTGTATTTTTATGGTTATAACAAACGTTATCTCCACAAGGGTTTCATACATTGATGGGATATTAATGTTTATGTTATCCGGCTCACTCATTATGGCTAAAAATAAAGCCAAAGTTTTTCAAGTTAGCGCCGAACGTCCGCTAGCCTAAATGCTATTAGCTTCTGGTAACTTACGGTTCCCAGATAGGCACGAAAAGGTTTGTTTCAAGCATAAGGTTTGCATTACATTTGCTTCGTTTTGCTCCGCCATCGTTCGATAGTGCTATGAGTGTGATTACCGCATTAATATGGAATATTAATGTCGATTTAAAGGCGTTTGTATAACTTTAGAAGTAACCGATTTTAGGGGCCGATCGCTACAGCGACCCCTAGCCTTCCGGAGGTGTAATCGCATCAATAAAATTGAGCGTTCCTAACATTTACAGATTCTTGCTGAGAAAATAAGCCTATAAATTGTTATTTCCTCAAATAATGTTTTGTGTAACTCGGGATTTGCATTGTCAATGGGTTGAAACATGCCAAATGTTGTTCTAAATTAGTTAAGCTAATTTAACTGCATTCCATGTTCTTTAAGTCAGATCTGCAGTGAACCAGGATTTACTGAATCATTCTGATGATGGTGATCAACCACTTTATTCTATGTATACATAGTTCCTTAGCTTATTTTTTATCTTAATTTTGCCTAGTAGTTTTAGTAAAGTTTCACTAGCCTAGTAGAGAGGATTTGTTGATTGAAATATAGTGTTAATTCAGATAAACAGCATTATATAGTGATGTTCTCTGGATGTTCATTTTATTTCTGTTAATAAATTCTTGAACTGGAAGAGAAGTTGTCACTCATTTATTCTATATGTGTGCAGAGTTTGCTGTTAAAGATTGCCAGTGCTCGAATCATTGCTTTTAACTATTGTCCTGATATCAGCTGTTTGGGCTGATATTCACCGGACAATACCTAACAGACAGAGAGTTATTTATTAAACATTAAATAACTGTAAACAGTGTATAATTCCACAACACTGTGAAGGATTGTGAAAAACACAAAAGCAAACAAAATGAACTAGAGTGCCTCGGCCGGTGCAGAATCCTGCACCGCCATCTTGCACCAATGATCAGTGACTTTATCTAATTGTTTTGCAAGAGCTTTACAGATTATTTTAATATCAACATTAATAAAGACTAGAACTGCAAGCAGTTATTAACGGGTTCCAAGCCCACCCACACCCTGCCCCCTTGAGCATGTTCCTGGACTTCAGTTCAGCGTTCAACACCATTATCCTACAGCATCTGGCGGAAAAACTGAAACATCTGGGCTTTAGCACACCTCTTCGCAACTGCCTGCTAGACTTCCTCACCTCCTGACCTCATTTGGTCCGGGTCAGACAGAACACCTCTGATGTCATCACCCTCAGCACGGGCTCCCCTCAGGGCTGTGTCCTGAGCCCCCTGCTGTTCACCCTGATGACTCATGACTGCGTCCCCAGGTTCACCACCAATCACATCGTGATGTTTGCAGACGACACAACGGTGGTGGGCCTGATTAGAAACGACAACGACCAGGACCAGGACTGATCCTGAACGTGGAGAAAACGAAGGAGATCATCGTAGACTTCAGGAAGAACCGGCCTCACCACGCTCCACTGCTCATCAACAGCTCAGCTGTGGAGGTGGTCAGCAGCACCAAATTCCTCGGGGTGCACATCACGCACAACCTCACCTGGTCTGTGAACACCACGTCACTGGGGAGGAGGGCACAGAAGCACTTGTACTTCCTGCGGAGGATGAGGAGAGCCCACCTGTCCTGGCCCATCCTCACGACCTTCTACAGAAGCACCATAGAGAGCATTGTGACCAGCTGTCTCTCTGTGTGGTGTGGAGGCTGCAATGCCTCAGACTGGAAGAACATGAGGAGAGTGGTGAGGACAGCAGAAGGGATCATTGGGGCTCCTCTTCCCTCCATCAAGGACATTTCATCCCAGCGCTGCATGTCCCGAGAATTGTTGGTGGGCTGTATACCTGGTGTTGTTTTAGTAAATTAAATAATTATTGCTCAGTCTAGTTAAATAATGTCATGTTGGAATTTAGAAATAATTAAACCAAAATGAATACCTGAATTGTAAATTCTTTTACATTTCTTAATATTAAATTCTGGGACAATGAATGACACCCCATTATTGCTATTTGGGTTTTTTGAAGCATCTGTAAAAACGTTGATATATCCATAATAGTTATTTTCTAAATATGATTGTACTGAATTAGAATCTAAATAGTTTCCTTTTTCCCTTTTCTACAACAAAGTTAAATCAACAACACTATTAGGAAATAAAGATGAATGAACTGGTGAAAGAGGAACTGTTTGACTAATACTTATATAATCTAAATCAGAACTGTTCTGTCTCTCCTCTAGGTCGGTCGTGTCTTTCTCTCCTCTGCAGCTTTTAACCCCCCCCCCCCACCCCTCTCCTGCTTCTGCTGCTATGTCTTGTCTTTCTGAGCACTTTCTTCATATCAACCGAACTCTGAAAAACATGGATCTGGTAAGCTGGTCTCTCAATACTATTGATAATTTTTTTTCGACGGGTAGGCAACGAAAGGGGGACCCGTCCGGTCCTGATTTGACTCATTTTGTGGGATACACCCTAAATTCTTGGATGGAAAACGGTGTGTCTTTCTACTTTGTCATTCCTGGACGTTTGAAACTTTTACATTTGGATTAAGGATACTTGGATCTCTACTTATTGGTTTTTGTGGATTTTTGAAGTATCAGCAAATAGCGCGGATGTCGGTAGCCATTTGGCCTTGATCAGGCTGCCGGTTACAAATGACGTGCTCACTATGGCTGTTAACGGACAGACCTGGAAGGTGAAGGAGCAGAGCCGAAAGCTGGCTGTGCTGGAACGCAGACTGGCTTTGGTGGTTTGAACTCATGGGGAATATGGGATAAAATCTGGAAGTGAAGCGCGGAAAAGCCCAACAATTCGGAAAATTGGATTTACCATTTGGAGCCAGCAAAAGACTGGAAAGGCAGTGCAGCTTGCCCTCATAACAAATAACATATTTGGATTATGCCCTCCCTATCTCTACTCCTGGATTGTTATAGCGGAGATTGCTCAGAAAAGCTCCCCTTCCTACCCCCCTTCCCTGCGGACACCTGTGGATGCTTTTTCTGAACTGTTGGCCGGCTGATAACATCAAGGACAATGGCCTCTGGAGAGTGTTCACGGAGATATAAACACTTTCACCCAAACAGACACACATAAACTGATGCTCATAAAACTGATGAACTTACGTACATGCGACCAGCCTCAAATGTTGACCTTCTGCATATATGTGTCCTGTGTTATTTGTGCTTTTCGTGCAATGAGGGTTTTTTTTGTCGGTTGTTTGACTCTTTATTTGTGAGAGCATAAATTGTCAAGCATCTGTCTTTTTTTTTTCTCCCTCCCCTTCCCCCATGTTATTGTAATCTTCCTTCAACAGATCAATGGCAGCGCCTTGTGGACAGTAGTGTCCTTGGCAGCACGGCCTCAGTGAACCGTCTCCCCCATGAAATGTTTGTGATGTTTATGTAATGGTGATGGTACTGAAACAGCAATGTCCCTCTGGGATTATTAAAGTATATCTGATTCTGATCAAATTCTTATATAATATTTTCTATATCCCAACCAAAAGATTTTAAATTCTTTTTTCCCTTTTCCCAACTAGGTTTTAAAATTTCTTGACATAGATGATTTTCCTTATGTCCCTTTAAATGACACCAATAATAAGTCTTTAACTGTAATCGACCTTATTAAACCAGTATATATTGCTTCCCCCTTTTTAAATAGGGGGACCACCACCCCAGTCTGCCAATCCAGGGGAACTGCCCCGATGTCCACGCAATGCTGCAGAGCCGCGTTAACCAACACAGCCCCACAACATCCAGAGCCTTAAGGTACTCAGGGTGAATCTCATCCACCCCCGGAGCCTTGCCACCGAGGAGCTTTTTAACAACCTCGGCGACCTCAGCACCAGAGATGGGAGAACCCGACCCAGAGTCCTCAGGCTCTGCTTCCGCAATGGAAGACATGTTGGTGGGATTAAGGAGGTCTTCAAAGTATTCCACCCACCGACGCACGACGTCCCGAGTCGAGGTCAGCAGCACACCACCCCCACTATAAACAGTGTTGGTACCGCACTGCTTCCCCATCCTGAGACGCCGGATAGTGGACCAGAATCACTTCGAAGCCGTATGGCAGTCTTTCTCCATGGCCTCTCCGAACTCTTCCCACGCCTGAGTTTTTGCCTCGGCGACCAGCCGAGCCGCCCGCCGCTTCGACTGCCGGTACACATCAGCTGCTTCCGGAGTCCCACAGGCCAATAAAGCCTGATAGGACTCCTTCTTCAGCTTGACGGCTTCCCTCACCGCTGGTGTCCACCAGCGTGTTCGAGGGTTGCCGCTGCGACATGCACCGACAACCTTGCAGCAATAGCACCGACCATGCGGCCGCAGATCAGATGAAACGACAACAAAGTCGATCATTGAACTGCGGCCTAGGGTGTCCTTGTGCCAAGAGCACATGTGGACACCCTTATGCTTGAACATGGTGTTTGTGATGGACAACCCATGACGAGCACAGAAGTCCAACAACAGAAGACCACTCGAGTTCAGATCAGGTGGGCCGTTCCTACCAACCACGCCCCTCCAGGTCCCACTGTCATTGCCCACATGAGCGTTGAAGTCCCCCAGCAAAACGAGGGAGTCCCCAGGAGGGGCACTCTCCAGTACCCCTTCCAAGGACTCCAAAAAGGGTGGGTAATCTGAGCTGCTGTTTGGCCCATAAGCACAAACAACAGTCAGAACCCGTCCCCCCACACGAATGCGGAGGGAGGCCACCCTTTCGTTCACCGGGGAGAACCCCAACGTGCAGGCTCCGAGATGAGGGGCAACAAGTATGCCCACCCCAGCTCGGCGCCTCTCACCAGGGGCAACTCCAGAGTGGAAGAATGTCCAGCCCCTCTCGAGGAGACTGGTTCCAGAGCCAGAGCGGTGCGTCGAGGTGAATCCGACTATCTCTAGTCGGAACCTCTCAACCTCGCGCACGAGCTCAGGCTCCTTCCCCACCAGAGAGGTGACATTCCATATCCCAAGCGCCAGCTTCTGCAGCCGAGGATCAGAACGCCAAGGTCCCCGCCCTCTACTGCCACTTTTTCCCACTTCTAAACCAATTTCAATAAGTATAGGATAATGGTCACTTCCTATAGTTGATTCTCTTAATATTTTCCAATTACTAATTCCAGAAAGATTTTCTGAGACTAAAGTTAAATCTAACGCAGATTCACATCCATTTCTAATATTAATCCTTGTCCCTTCTCCATTATTAAGGCAAACCAATTGATTTCTATCCATTATTTCTTCCACCACTTCTCCATTAGCATCAGTCCTATTACCCCACAAAGTACTAAAAGCATTAAAATCTCCACAACAAATTATCTTTCTTCCTATATTTTTAAACATTTCATCCATTTCATCCAAATACAGTTTTTTACATGGATTATAAAAATTTTATATTTTAATACTGTCTATATTAATCCAAATTTTCACAGCTAACCATTCTAGTGTTGTTCCTTTTCCTAGAAATCTATACTGTATTCCTTTTTTTATAAATATTACACATCCTCCTCCACTTTCTTGTTCCCTATCTTTTCTAATACTATCATATTCTGCTATAACAAAATCCAACTCTGGTTTAAGCCATGTTTCTTGAACACAAATAATATCTGGTTTATTTTCCAAATAACTTAAATATCCTTTAAATTATTGTCAATTTGCTAATAAACTTCTTGCATTCCATTGTAAAATAAACATTAAAGTCTTCCTCCACCTTGTTTTCCATCTGTTTCTGTAATGATCTTGGCACTGGTGCTGGTCTGATCCTGAACTCAGCACACCTGCTCCACTCCACCCTGCAGGCAATCATCCTTCACCAGGTCCACCTGTTCTCAACAGTATAAAATCTGCCAACAGACCTGCCACCAGTGCCAGATTGTCTCTCTAGCCATCCCGGTAAGACCAATACAGCATTCTTTCTCTCTGTGGCTCTACGCTTCTCCAGGAGTGAATGCTGCTTGTCGGGACTTTGATGCAATCAACTGGTTTTCTTATATAGGAACATTTTTGACCAATCTGTATAATCTGACCCAATCTGTATAATATGATTGAACTTACCTTTGTAAAGTGCCTTGAGCTGACATGTTTCATGAATTGGCGCTATATAAATAAAATTGAATTGAATTGAATTCTTTGAACTAAATCATCTGCCTGCCTGTTTCCCGACCTGTGTTCTGCCTTCTGTTACCGAGTCTGCCTGATCCTCTTCTGACACTGCCTGCCTGGAATTCGGACCCCATTCTGATTCTGATTGCCCTTCTGGAAACCGGATCGGATCTGCCTCTGGACCCCTGTCTCTGCCAAACCTGGACTGCCTGCCTGCCTGTGTGCCCGACCCTTTCTGCCCGTGAGTAACTGAGCCAGACTAACCCCTGTGTACCTCTGCATCCAGCCTGTTATCGGACCCGGACCGGACCTTACCTTGCCCTTGGATTGTCCCTCTGTACCGCCGCTGGACCTCTGCCCTCTCGACTCCGACCTCGGACTGCCCTTGGACCACGAATCCGGAAAATCCCCACCATCTCTCGGACCGCTGCTTCCAACCCCGCTCTTCAGCTAAAAGCCGGCACCCAGCATTCCCTCTTAATAAGGTTAGTGATCTAGCTCTAGCACGGTTATGTGCAGCTTCCACAGATCACTAACCTGTGTCTCTGTCTCCAGGGGTTTCCAGTCTTAGCGCGGACGGAAGCGCTCCGAGTTGCCGCGCTCACGCTTTTAAATAAAACGTTACTTAAACGTCACTGACTTGTCCTGGTTGAATCTTGGGTCCAGTTTCGGTTCATCACAGTTTCAAGCCTTTTATTTATCAACTCCCAAGATAAATCTTTCACAGCTAAAAATCTTTCTGCACCTTTCACTATAATTTTGATCTTTTCAGTTTTCTGCTTCACTTGATCAGTACAATTTATAACATATGCCATGAATAAGATTAATTTATCCATTGTGATTTCCGTTCCTGCCATTGTTCTTTGACTGGGTCCAGGACTTGGACTAGAAGACACTTGTTGACTTTTCTGAACTGTTCTTTTTTCTTGAACACTTTTTGCTGACTCTGCATAAGTAATATTTTTAACTGTTTTCAACTGTTGTATTTCTACTGCCCTTTACCTTACTTCACAACCTCCATATGCTACATTATGCTGACCACCACAGTTACAACACTTCAGCTGTACGTCCGCTCAACATTCCTCATATGGATGATCTCCACCACATTTTGCACATCTTTGCTTCCCTTTACACACTGCTGCAATGTGACCATACCTTTGACATTTGAAACATCGCAAAGGAGGAGGGATATAAGGCCTAACAGGAAAACTCATGAAGCCAATCTTTACCTTATCAGGAAGAACGCCACCTTGAAACTCAAGAAGTACCGAGAGACTCTCTATTTTTCCCCAATCCACAGATTTTAACAATCTTTTTAACCTACGCACTTCACCACCATGTATATTTCTTTTAAGTTTTTCCAAATCTTCCTCGAGTGGAATACCAGTGATTACACCACGTGATACTCTATTTTCTCCAACAACTTTCCTTTCACTCACAACCTTTTTACAAATATTATCAATCTGCATGCTTTTATTCTTTTGTTCTTCAGATTTACATTTTATCAACATGTTTCCATCTCGCAAGATTTTAACTAACTCCACCTCCCCTATTTTCTTTTTTTACTTCTCTAGAAACTGCTATCGGAATTAGATTTATGTTCTCATCTTCCTTCCTAAACTTCAGTATTACCTTAAATTCCTCATTTGTCACTTTCCTCCTCACCACTCTGTTTTCTTCATCTGAACTACAATCTTCTAAACTTCTCTTATTAATTTGGCTAGCAATCTCTCTATCATCTTTCAAACTTTTTTCCTTACCTCTACCTCTGCCTACCGGAGTCCATTCATCAAAATCCATATCATCATCCTCACCACCCCCATCTACCTTGCTTGTCATCCCAATCCAGTCACACTCTAGTTTTGCCAATCGCCAAAATCAACACAAAACGAACCCTTCTGCAGGAGCTTAGTAGATCGACCGACCAAGGGTATCCGCGTTGCTACTTCCAGGCCAGTCCTCCCTCTTCAAGTTTCTGCTCTGCTTAGAAACATCACGGGATGTGACGTCACATCCTGTGATGTGCCCAAATATGGGCAAAATGGCCGCCCTGTTCACAGCTCTGGATGGTCAGAGCTCTGGATGGTCAGAGCTGTGAACAGATCATAAAATTCAGAAATTCATTAAAAATCAACAGTTTGCTCTAAAATTCTGAAAATATTCATGGATCTCAAAGAGTGCTTTATCTAACTATGTGATTTTTTTAAATGGCCATTGAAAAAAGCGTTTCAGAGAAAATAAATATTAAACTTTATAGTCTTGCACATGTGAATTTCAATGTCTTGTAAATAAGTCAAAATCGCCTGGATTTTTACCAAACTGAAATCTATGTTTAGTCTGCATGTGCTTTACAAATAGAGGCCATTTTATGGGGATTGAACAATATTTGTGGAAAATACATTGATTTCTCCATTTTACAAACTTTAAAAAAATCAGAGCGTGCAACTTTCAAAAACTTCAATACATGCAGTGAGAGAATTGTTACACCTTATTCAAGGAATACATCCTGAAAATCTGAGATCATTACACCACAAAATTGATTTTTGGTAATTTTCTGAAGTTTTCAAGGTTTTTTCACACTTTTGGAAATAGGCCCCGCCCACTTGTTTCAATCATTACCATATTTAATACTTTAGTTCAGGGCTACGACTGGAAGGGGATGAAGAAGGTTTTGTAAAAAATCCAATCAGCCATTCTTGCGTAGTAGATTTCTTGACATCACAGCGCCCCCTAGTGATGGACGATCCTCAAACGCGGGTCACATGTGCAAAATCTTATTTGGACTATGGGTTATGAAGGACATGTTAAAATCTGTTATGGTTTTAGAATAATCAGCAATTACATTTAGAGCTAGCTAGCTAACAATCGCTTATTTTAGCGTTACTTTTCGAAAAAGTCAAAATAAAAAAAATGCGCCGTGTTAACTTTTTTTATTCGTCCATTATACGGTTATATATGGAGTTTTGTGCGGATTGCACAAAAAATGTAGGAGGAGTTTAACAAGAAAGGTTCAACCTTTCTAGCCATGTAGCGCGAAAAGTAGCTAGGAAACGAAAGGTGTCAATTCCCCTTTTGATGCAGAATCATCCAATAAACAAAGTGATATGAAGTTTATGAGTGTGAGACCAGTAGTTTGGTGGTTACAGGCCGAAACGTATTATCCTTTGTTATAGCGCCCCCTAGTTGTTGAGGGGTCTGAATTTCTGGGTTTGAGTAGCGGTGCACATTCTGTACTTAGATACCAGATTCAATAGGTTCGTTAAAAATCCGCATTTACAAATGCAATCAGGAAATATTAAATATTTAGGTATTACTGTGTCGAATAAATTAACAGATTTACTTAAACTTAACCACGCCCCACTTTTAAACAGGATAGAAGAGGACCTTGAAAGATGGAAATCGCTTCCAATCACACTTATGGGTAGGGTAGCTTCAATAAAAATGATGGTCCTACCTAGAATTAATTATTTATTCTCAATGATCCCCAATAAACCATCATCTGACTGGTTTAAATCTCTAGACTCTGCCATTTCTAAATTTCTTTGGAAAGATAAACCCCCACGTATTAGCTTAAAGACAATACAGAAGACTAAAGACAGGGGAGGACTAGATCTGCCTAACTTCCATAACTATTACTTAGCAAATAGGCTACAATACATCTCTAAATGGATAAAAAATAGTCTTTTAGATGAGCCTTGGTTAGATATAGAACAGGAAATGTGCAATAATATCATGATTTCAGATCTGCCGTTTATTAGCTCAAATATAAAACGGCATACATGCTTCAAAAATATCAACATTAGTTTTACTCTGACAGCATGGTGGGAGTTCCTTAAAATGACAAAGTCATCCCTTATCCCATGCAGTCGTACACCTATCTGGAATAACCCTGATATCCTACAAAATAATAAAATGATAAACTTTACATACTGGAAGAATAAAGGTATTAAATATCTGGAACATCTACTTGACGGAACCGAGTTCATCAATTTTGCTAAACTAAATATGCAATATGGCATTAGTAAAAATAAATTCTTGGAATATGAACAACTAAAATCTATAATTAAAAATAAATATAAGCATATTAATGGTGGTTTAAAAGTCCCAACAAATATAATAGAGTTCTTAGATTTAACCCCCCCCAAACTACTGTCTAAATTATACAGGACGCTGACTAAAATAGATGATTCGATATCTCTTCCTATAATGAAGTGGGAAAAAGATTTATCAGGCACCTTTGAACAAAATTTCTGGGCTCAGATATGTCTAAGAACTTTCAAATTGACTAGAAACACCAACTTACAACTAATACAATACAAAATCCTTCACAGAGTACACTACACAGGACAAAGATTATTCAAGATGGGTCTGGCACAATCTAATATCTGCCCACACTGCATAGGCAACCATCCTGATAATTATTTTCATGCGTTATGGTTATGCACACCAGTCCAGAGGTTCTGGACACAGATATGTAAGGACTTATCAAAGTGCTTGAGCTGTAAAATTACACCTTCCCCATCAGTTTGCCTGCTCGGTAATTTTGAGGAAAGTCCTCTGAAAAAAGAAATAGTTTACATGGTTTTTACTGCTTTATGCATCGCAAAGAAAACTATCCTCATGAATTGGAAAAGTAAACAAAATCTCAGTATCAATCAGTATAGAGATCTTTTGTTGGATCATATTAATCTAGAGACAGCATCTGCTTCCACATCTGATTGGTCTCTTTGGGCTCCTCTGATCAACACCATCACTTAGTGGAATAGGGGGCGGTGGGTTGCTTCCTGCAGGGCGCAGTGGCTGGATGGGGGGGCTCCTGGGGCCCTGGGGGCACTTGGAGTAGGGCGCCTGGTGGATCCGGCACCGGGGTCTGATGCCCCCGTCTGGGAGGAGTTTGGGAGGCCTACGGGTGGCCCACAGCGGCCGCTTGCGGCGCTCTTTGGGAGCTGCGTGTTGACGGACGTGGGTTACTGACCTGGTAGCTGTGCTGCCGCTGGGTGGGTCCGGGGTGGGTCTGGGGGTCTGGGGTCCCCGGGGCGCGCCGCCCTCGGGCGCGGGCCCCGGCGGGGCCTCGGGGGTTCCGGTTCCGGGGGGGCGCCGCTTTTGGTGTGGGCCGGCGCGCGCCCGGGTGTCCGCCCCTGCGCGGGGCCTCTGGTGCGCTGGGGGGCCTCGGGGCCCGTTGAGGTGGTAGGGGGGCATGGTCATTAACACCTCTGGGCAGATGCTCTTCTCCTTCATTGGATAGGCACTCTGCCAGTGGGGGGAGGGGGAAAGGAGGGGGAGTAGGGACCTACCCAGCCTGGATGTCTACTGTCGAATGTATGGTGAGTTGTTTGAACGTTAGTGTTGGGGAGGGATTAAATCTACGGGAGGGGGGGGGGGTTGGGGGCGTTGACGTTCTGGTGGGCTTGTGTCCGGCCCCCTGTCCCGGTCCTGGTCCGTGTCGTCTTCCGGTGCGGGTTTCACCTGGGGGTGGGGTTTGGGATGGCTCGTGCGGGCCGGCTGGCCAGTGTCCCCCCCTCTTATTATTATTATTATTATTATTATTATTATTATTATTATTCTTTATTTATTTATTTATCTATTTATTTATTTAGTTTAAGTAGGCTTGGTGGGTGGGCTGGGGGGGGTTGAGGTGTTGGTCCTGGTGGGTGGTTGGCTGGCGGGCCCTGCGGCCTCTCCCTGTCCCCCGGGCTACGGTGGTGCCGCTGGCGGGGCCCCCTTCTCTGGGTGGAGCTTTCGGGGAGCGGGGGTGCCTATTGGAGTCAGTAGGGGAGCTGGCTCCCTGGGTTGGCTTCCCAGTCATTTGCTCCCCATCCCCGGACTCCTCCCTCTGCCTGCTCCATCACGCCGCCACACATGTAGGTCATGTGGGAGGGGGCGTTACTGGAGGTTGCCACTTTCTGGTGACGCCCCTCTCCCCAATTTTATCATGCATCTTAGACACTTTCACTTCAAACATTTTTCACATCGCACACTCATATAGGCCATGGTAGGGGGGGGTGGGGGGAAGACGTCTGGGGGGGGGCTTATGTTGTGTGGGCCTCACCTCGGACGGCTCCCTTCACCTCCTCTCCCACTTAGACATTGAGGGTTCTGGGCAGTCACACGGAGGGGGTGCGCTGGCAACAGCTACCTTCCGGAAGGGGGGTGGGCTGTGCCGTGCATCCCCTTCGGCGCTCCCAGTTTTTAAACGCACTTGAGAACAACATGCAACAACACAACATTTGAGCGGGCGTAGGGAGGGTCGGGGTCTTCTGCACACCCCCGTTCTCCGATGGCGGCAAGGAGTCTGGGGCCTGGAGCGGGCCACTGTGTCCGGGGTCTTGGTGGGGGGCTGCGGTGTGCAGTCAGCGGCTTGCCAGGTCTGGGGCTGATACCTCTGCTCCCCCCAGGGGGCGGGGGGCAGGGATGGCAAGGGTAAGGTGGGGGGAGGGAAGGGGTTTATTAGGTATTTAGGGGGAGGGGGGGGCTCTGGCCGGGTGGCTCGTGCGGGTCGTGTTGGCCCGCCCTCTTGGGGGGGCCCGGTCCGGGGGGCGTCTGGTCTGGGGCCGGGGCCGGGGGTCGGGCACAAGCAGTCGTATAGTCGATTTGGGGTGACCCCCCCCCCTTTGGTCAGTGTTGGATGTGAGTGTTATGTGGGAATGTGTGTACAGCGTCTTTTTTTTTTTTTTTTTTTTTTTTCTCTGTGTGTGGTGAGTGGGGCACAAGGGAGGGATGGGGTGAATGAGTTTTTTTTTTTTTTTTTTTCTCCAGGTATGGGTGTGGTCCGCTCCCTCTCCCAAGAACATCTCAAGTCTCCGCTAGGTGCGGAGCCCATCCCCCCACGTCCTGCCCTCCTCCACTTCGTTGGCGGGCGCCTTGGCCCCCTGGCGCGCTGGTTGGCTTCGGGTTTGGGGCGGGTTCCCGGGCGTGCGCCGGCCCACTCCCGGCGGCCTCTTCGCGGGGCCTGGCCCCCCGGGGGGCGGCCGGGGCCCTTGTCGCGGGGGCGGGGCGCCCCTGGGGCCTCTGGCCCTCAGGGCCCATGGCCGGGTCCACTTCAGCGGGGCTAGCTGCCGGCGGAGCCCACGGGCTCGTCTCCGCGGCTCTTGGGGGCGTCGGCATAGCGGTGGCTGGGGGATTTCCTCGGGGTCGTCTCTGCTCCTTCCTTGGGGGGGGGTGTTGCGGATATCCTGTGTCGGCCCCTCCTGGGCGACCTGCTTTAGGGGCCCCTTTGGGAGTCCGGGGTTACGGGTCCCCTGACGCCTGTCTCTGTGCTCGGGGAAGGTGGGTCTTCGGTTCTCCACAATGACTATCAAACTATTTCTGGATAATCTTCACCTAAACTAGTGCACTTTCATATCTCCCACAGGTGCTGGGTCCCAGGTATTAAGTGTTCACTTATATACAGTAATCTTATAATGTGTTTATTTATTTATTTATGTTCTTTCACTTTCTTTTTTCAAATATCACATTACACATGTCAGCTTACATAATAATATATATGATTTAGCAATGGCATCTAGGTGTTATTCGAGTGTAGCTGTTGCTTTATGTCTGTTGGTTGTGCTGTTCTTTCTGTGTCTCTTTCCAGGTGATGGAGCAGACAAAGAAGGTTTTATCACTCTCTCCCTTTTATCTCCTCTTTCTTTCACCTCTAATCTTTTTTTTCTTTTCTTTCACTTTTTCTTCTTCCTTTAGTCTCCCATTGTCATGTCCATATAATTTGAAATTCTCCTTGCAGGAATCATAATAAAGTTATTTACAAGCATAAATCAAGTGGAGCACAATGGCGAAAGCTGTTTGCTCCACTTGTAAAAGCAAAATCTGTCGAGCTCTATCTGGCATTGAGACATCAATTCCTATTGCCACATTGCTAGACAGGACACTGGGGGAAAAAAAAAAAAAAAAAAAAAAAAAAAAAAAAATCCGCATGGGCTGCACAACGCGTTTCAGCTGCGAACTTTGGAAGAATAAATAATGAAAAAACAGAGCAAAAGCAATAGGGTTCTCTGCACACAGTGCAGACGAACACCTGCGCTGCGGGCTTGGAACCCTAAATATGGGACGATAGCTGGTAGGAAACACAGGATCTTTGCCTGGCTTAATTAGACTAATGGTGGCAGAATTCATATTTAGCGGGAATCTGCCGTTTTCCTAACATTCCTAACATTCAGTGGAACGTCCGTCCTCAGCCCCAATCTGCCCCCCCCCCCCCACACACACACAGACACACACACCCATAGACTCAGCTGCTCAACAATATGTTGAACAGCTCTACTTTCAGACGCTTCCAGACAGGGTCTGAAATTAACACTCGCCAGACGCCAAATGCGACTAAATTTCCCGTTTGGCGAGTGAATTTCAGAGGGCTAGCTGCCACATGGCGAGTAAAGATTTGTACCAAATAAATTGTTTTTCAGTCATCATTTGGGTGGATTTGTCTTTATGTTTCAGCTCGTATGACAACAAACACACATGTACGCAAATACACGTGACGTGAGAACGACAGGAACTACGTCATGTCCATTTGCAAACAACTAGCGTTTAGCTCAGGCTAATTACGTAGCGGGATTATATGGTGATATTTAGCAGGAGTCAGTCAGGATCAGGCTCTGAACCCTCACGTATTGACCGTGTGACATACACATTTCACTGACTTCACACGCAACACATGGCATTTCTCACGCATAAAAATAACAAAGCCCATGTGGGCACCGGATGATCCGTTCACAGCTCTGTCCATCCAGAGCTCAGTCTAAACCCCCCCCCCCTTCTGTGGAGCTGCTTCAGCTTCTTTCACAGTTTATTTCTGCTGCTGTTCATGTTAACAGAGCAGCAGGAAGAGTGTTCAATTCAATTCAATTCAATTTTATTTATATAGCGCCAATTCATGAAACATGTCATCTCAAGGCACTTTACAAAGTCAAAATAAGTCAGATTATACAGATTGGTCAAAAATTTCCTATATAAGGGAACCAGTTGATTGCTTCAAAGTCCCGACAAGCAGCATTCACTCCTGAAGAAGCGTAGAGCTACAGGGAGAGTCGTCTGCATTGTACATGGCTTTGCTGCAATCCCTCATACTGAGCAAGCATAAAGCGACAGTGGAAAGAAAAACTCCCCATTAACGGGAAGGAAAAACCTCCAGCAGAACCAGGCTCAGTATGAACGGTCATCTGCCTCGACCCACTGGGGGTTACAGAAGACAGAGCAGAGACACAACAAGACAGACAAAAAAGCACAGAAGCACACATTGATCTAGTAATCTGTTCTACATTAGATGGTAATAGCGGGTGACCGGTCTTCCTTGGATGATGTCACAGTTAACAGAACGTCAGACCAGGTGTGCCTACTATGAAGAAAAAGAGAGAACAAAAAGTTAAAAGCTGAAATGATGACAGTCATTTCAATGTAATACAATGCAAAACTGGAGAACAGTAGAAATCAGTAGAGTGAGAAAAATAGGCCCTGATGTCCTCCAGTAGCCTAAGCCTATCACAGCACAACTATAGAGGTAGCTCAGGGTAACATGAGCCACTCTAACTATAAGCTTTATCAAAAAGGAAAGTTTTAAGATTAGTCTTAAAAGTAGACAGGGTGTCTGCCTCACGGACCAAAACTGGGAGTTGGTTCCACAGGAGAGGAGCCTGATAGCTAAAGGATCTGCCTCCCATTCTACTTTTAGAGACTCTAGGAACCACCAGCAGACCTGCAGTCTGAGAGCGAAGTGCTCTGTTAGGAACATACGGAGTAATCAGAGCTCTGATATATGATGGAGCTTGATTATTAAGGGCTTTATACGTTAGAAGAAGAATTTTAAATTTTATTCTTGATTTAACAGGAAGCCAATGAAGGGAAGCTAAAATAGCAGAAATATGATCCCTCTTGTTGATTTTCATCAGAACTCTTGCTGCAGCATTTGGATCAGCTGAAGACTTTGAACTGCATTTTGTGGACTTCCTGATAGTAAAGAATTACAATAGTCCAGCCTTGAAGTAACAAATGCATGGACTAGTTTTTCAGCATCACTCCTGGACAGAATGTTTCTAATTTTGGCGATATTCCTGAGGTGAAAAAAGGAAACTCTGGAAACCTGTTTAATATGGGATTTAAATGACATGTCTTGGTCAAAAATAACACCAAGATTTTTTACTTTATTACCAGAGGCCAAGTTAATGCCATCCAGATTAAGTGATTGATTAAGAAGTTTATTTTTTGAGGACTCTGGCCCAAAGATTACAACTTCGGTCTTGTCAGAATTTAGATGCAGGAAATTTAAACTCATCCAGCTTTTGATGTCATCAAGACATGACTGCAGTCGAAGTAATTGATTGGATTCATCAGGATTTATGGATAAATATAGCTGAGTGTCATCAGCATAACAGTGGAAATTAATCCCATGCTGTTTGATAATTTTGCCGATCAGAAGCATATATATAGTAAAGAGAATTGGTCCAAGGACTGAACCCTGTGGTACTCCACAGGTGACCCTAGAGTTTGAGGAAGATTTATTATTAACATGAACAAACTGGAATCTGTCCGACAGATAAGATTTAAACCAGCCTAATTCTTTCTCCTTAATCCCTACAGTATGTTCAACTCTTTGTAGGAGAATATTGTGATCAACTGTATCAAATGCAGCACTAAGATCTAACAGGACAAGTACAGAACAAGTCCATTAACTGAGGCCATGAGAATATCATTAGTGACCTTCACCAGAGCTGTTTCAGTGCTATGATGAGCTCTGAAGCCTGACTGAAACTCCTCAAGTAGGTCATTGCTTTGTAAATGTTCACAAAGTTGATTAGCAACTACTTTCTCAAGAATTTTAGATAAGAAAAGAAGATTAGATATAGGTCTGTAGTTTACTAGCTCATCTTGATCAAGAGAATGTTTCTTAAGTAAAGGTTTAATAACAGCTACTTTAAAAACCTGTGGTACATATCCATTTACTAAGGATAGATTAATCATGTCTAAAATAGGACCACTGATCAAAGGGAATACCTCCTTAAACAACTTGGTTGGGATTGGGTCTGACATACAGGTAGAAGGTTTAGATGAAGGTAAGATTTTAGATAGCTCAGAAAGCTCTACTGCTTCTAAACAGTTCAAACACTGTGCAGATTCTAAAGATTCCTCCAATGCTGCCTTACTTACTGGGGATGAGGTAATCATGTTTGGGAGGACGCCAATTATTTTATTTTTAATGGCATCAATTTTATTTATGAAGAATCCCATAAAATCATTACTACTAAGAGCTAAGGGAATGGATGGATCAACAGAGCTGCAGCTCTGAGTAAGTTTGGCAACTGTACTAAAGAGAAATCTAGGATTATTTTTATTCTCTTCAATTAATGATGAAAAATATGCTGCTCTAACTCTGCGAAGGGTCTTGTTATACAACAATAGACTGTCCCTCCAGATTAAGTAGGAGACCTCTTGGTGTGTAGAGCGCCATTTTCTCTCCAATTTCCTAACATTGTGCTTCAAGGAATGCAGCTCTGAATTAAACCAGGGAGCCAGCTTCCTGTGAATTATCACCTTCTTTTTCAAGGGAGCTACATTGTCTAATGCAGAACGCAATGAGGAAGTCACACTGTTAGCAAATGTATCTATTTGTGAATGGGAAGAAACAGCATTGCTGCTATCTACAGGGCATTTCTGCAATACTGAGGATATTAAGAGGGGGACAGACTCTTTAAGTTTTGATACAGCATTATCCGATAAAGATCTACTATAATGGAACCCTCTTTTGGGGGTGGAGAAATCGGTTAGATTAAACTCAAATGTTATTAAAAATGATCAGATAGGACAGAGTTGTGAGAGAATACTGTTAGTTCTTCACAATAAATGCCATATGTCAGCACAAGGTCCAAAGTATGGAGCCAAGAGTGCGTCGGTTTATGCACATTTTGAGCAAAACCAATTGAATCTAGGATAGTTTTAAAGGCTACACTAAGGTTATCACATTCAGTGTCAACATGGATGTTAAAATCACCCACTATAATAACCTTGTCAGTATTTAACACCAAATCAGATAAGAAATCTGACAACTGATCTAAAAACTGAGAGTAAGGGCCTGGTGGACGATACAAAACAACAAACAGAAGAGGTTTTATTGCTTTGCAGTTTGGATGAGGGAAACTGAGGGTTAAATGCTCAAAAGAACTGTAGTTATTAATTGGCCTGGGACTAATTAATAAATCAGACTGAAAGATGGCTGCCACTCCTCCTCCTCTTCCCACAGATCTGGGAATGTGGAAATTTGAATAACTGGAGGGAGTTGACTCATTTATACTAACGTAGTCCTCTTGTAGCCAGGTTTCTGTGAGACAAAACAAATCAGTTTATCAGAAATCAATTCATTAACTATCAGAGTCATGATTTTTTGGTCTTAACCAGCGGTGAAAGTGCAAAGCAGGAGGCAAGGGGGAGAGCTGCTCCCAGATGAAGCCTTCATTCAGAACCAGTCAGGGCTGCACGCTGGATCAGAAAACAGTTCTGCTAACCAGATGCAGTCTAAAACGGCACTTAGTCTGTTTATAAGTTTCATTCTTATTTATTCAGCATTTTTTTTAACTACATGCACTATATCTCTGTGCCTCTCCCCTCCCTTCCCTCGGAGCCAGTTTTTTTTTTATCAGCGGCCAGCCTTCAAAACGTGAATCACTACGTTTAATGTCCTTCCACCCGTAGCAAAATGTCCCAATTAAAATCCATAGGTATCAGTAGCTGCATGTCATGCTCTTTTGTTTTTAACGACACAGAACCAATGGTGCTTCGGTGGGCTGCTGCCTTGCGCTTTAATTCAGGTGCGCATAATTACGTGACATGTAACTTAGGTGCGCACTTTTAAGGGTCATTTTAAGAAACTTGTAACATCAGGGGCTTCAGCTCAGACCCATTATTACTTCTCTTCCCTCTAAAGGAGCCCTTTACAGTCTTCATTTATGCATTTAGCGCACGAGGGTAAAATCCAGCAGCTGGATCAGCGTAAAGACGCAGCGTGAACCCCTGCATGCTTTAAGTGTGGCAGCTGAGGGGAAAATGTGGGACCTTATCAGCTTGATGAAACTCCGCCTCATTCACCAATGAGACCAACATGGATAGAATAATGATAATTTGTAGTGTTTTCATTGCCTGGATGTGAATCTGATAATTCATATTGTGCTTTTTATAATCCACTACAATATTTTCTTATCAAAGTCAGGAAAAAAAGATTTCTCTTCCAGGGTCCAGTCAGCCACGCCCCCAGCCACGCCCCCCGAAAATTAACATAATCTCACTCTGGGTCAGGTCTGGTCAGGATTATTATTTTGGCCGGTAAAAAATATGCCTGGCCGGTTGATTTTTACATCTACCGGCCAACTTGGCCGGTGAATCAGGAAGTTAATTTCGGACACTGGTTCCAGACCTTCCTGCTCTGACCTGCAGCTCTTCTCACTGCTCCATGGCCATTCACAGGCAGCACACGGCAGCAGGGTTTTCAGCTGTCTGAAATTTCTCCAATTTTAGCTTCCCTTCATTGGCTTCCTGTTAAATCAAGAATAGAATTTAAAATTCTTCTTCTAACGTATAAAGCCCTTAATAATCAAGCTCCATCATATATCAGAGCTCTGATTACTCCGTATGTTCCTAACAGAGCACTTCGCTCTCAGACT
Source organism: Fundulus diaphanus (assembly GCA_037039145.1). Taxonomy (NCBI): domain Eukaryota; kingdom Metazoa; phylum Chordata; class Actinopteri; order Cyprinodontiformes; family Fundulidae; genus Fundulus; species Fundulus diaphanus. Next base: position 54,100,475 of record CM073136.1, on the reverse strand, counting down.
GCAGGTCTGCTGGTGGTTCCTAGAGTCTCTAAAAGTAGAATGGGAGGCAGATCCTTTAGCTATCAGGCTCCTCTCCTGTGGAACCAACTCCCAGTTTTGGTCCGTGAGGCAGACACCCTATCTATTTTTAAGACTAATCTTAAAACATTCCTTTTTGACAAAGCTTCTAGTCAGAGTGGCTCATGTTACCCTGAGCTACCTCTATAGTTATGCTGCTATAGGCTTAGGCTACTGGAGGACATCAGGGTCTAATTTTCTCACTCTACTGATTTCTACTGTTCTTCATTCTACGGTTCTCCAGTTTTGTATTGTATTACATTGAAATGACTGTCGTCATTTCAGCTTTTAACTTTTTGCTCTCTCTCTTTTTCTTCATAGTAGGTACACCTGGTCTGGCGTTCTGTTAACTTTGACATCATCCAGAGAAGACGGCTCACCCGTTACTACCATCTAATGTAGAACAGATTACTAGATCAATGTGTGCTTCTGTGCTTTTTTGTCTCTCTTGTTGTGTCTCTGCTCTGTCTTCTGTAACCCCAGTCGGTCGAGGCAGATGACCGTTCATACTGAGCCCGGTTCTGCCGGAGGTTTTTTTTCCCGTTAATGGGTGGTTTTTCTTCCCACTGTCGCTTCATGCTTGCTCAGTATGAAGGATTGCAGCAAAACCATGTACAATGCAGACGACTCTCCCTGTGGCTCTACGGTTCCCCAGGAGTGAATGCTGCTTGTCAAGACTTTGATGCAATCAACTGGTTTCCTTATATAGGACATTTTGACCAATCTGTATAATCTGACCCAATCTGTATAATATGATTGAACTTGATTTTGTAAAGTGCCTTGAGATGACATGTTTCATGATTTGGCGCTATATAAATAAAATTGAATTGAATTGAATTGCTGCAGGGAAGATACTGACTGTTCAGATCTACTCTACATAGCCTCACTATCCATGCCTACAGCTAATGCAACTGGCTCCTGTTTGAAAAAAGGATACGGTCTGTTTCATCACACCTCCTTCAGTTGCCTTCTCTCTCAGGAGGTGTGGGTCCGGGGCAAATGTCCCAGAACCCCAGAACTGTTAGGGCTGGAAAAGAGCTTTGGTGTGAGTGTTTGGCATAAATAGAGTTACTAAACGGAGTGTAAGTCAAAAACAAGTCCAGATCCAGGAGGAAAACAAGTGTGTGTGTGTGTTACTGTGTGAGTTTTGGACGCAGTTCGTTTCCTGTCAGAGAGACAGGGCGGGCGGGTGAATTGGAAACAGACCTCTCTCTCTCTCTCTCTCTCTCTCTCTCTCTCTCTCTCTCTCTCTCTCTCTCTCTCTCTCTCTCTCTCTCTCTCTCTCTCTCTCTCTCTCTCTCTCTCTCTCTCTCTCTCTCTCTCTCTCTCTCTCTCTCTCTCTCTCTCTCTCTCTCTCTCTCTCTCTCTCTCTCTCTCTCTCTCTCTCTCGCTCGTCTGGATCCAAGTCAGACTGAAGAGGAGCGCTGAGGAAGAGGAGCGATGAGAAAGAGGAGCTGAAACCCTGACAGAGGAAGAAGTGGCAGAAACTCGAGAAGGAAAGAGGAGTGAAGCATCATCTGAAGGTTTGAATAAACTAAATCTTTTCCTTGTTTAACTTCCACTGATTCTGCAGTTCTGAGGATCGGTTCCACAGGTTCTGCTGCAGATAAAGCCCGGGTTCTGCTGGGTAAACACTGGGAGCAGTTATAACATCTGCATTTCAGTTCCATGAGGTCACCTCGCCGCTGAGTCCAGGAGTCTGGGAGAAAAAAATCCCCCCGTGGAAAATCTCTGAGTGGAAACTGTGTGAGTGAAGCTCTTCAGCTGTTTGGAACCACTAACCCTTTTACAGAACCATCAGAGGCCCGAGCGTTCTGCCACAATCGCATCAGAACTGGATTGAACCTGGAGCAGGACCTGGAGCAGATAGAAGATCCGTGAGACCAGAACATCTCAGATGTCCGACAGACGAAAGATTTTGAAGACGAGCCTTCAGAGGAACCAGGGTTGGTCCCGGACCTTCTCTGAATGATGAATGATGCTCGTTTTACTGAACCAACTTTATTAATAACGCTTTAAATCAGGAAAACAAATGCTGCTAAAACGTGTCTCATGCTGTGTTGAAAGCCAAGGACTCAAACTACATTATTAAAGCAGTTTTAAAAGTGAACAGTGAAGGACTCGTCTGTGACAGGAAGATCATCCCTTAGCTTTGAGCACTAAAAGTTCGGTCTCCTCTGAGCCTCCTTTGGACCTTGGCGCTGACCCAAGGTGCCCAGAGAGGGAAGACGGGGCAGGAACACGTAAAGCTCTAAAAACAAATAACAGAATCCTAAAACAGACTCTAAAATGCACAGGCAGCCAGTGGAGTGAGACCAGAACCGGGGGATGGGTTCGGCTTTATGAGTACCAGTGAGAGGGCAAGGACCGACCCGCTCCACCATAGAGTCCATTTCAGAGATCCAAGCAGGACAAAATGTTTGAAAGCGGAGGACAGATTTCCCTGCAGCAGCCACCAGAGCAGCTGAACTTTACAGCTCCTCCAGTCTGACTTTCCAGGTTAAAAGCCCTGTCATCATGTCACATCTGTAACTTTAACGTCTGGCCTGATACTGTTACCTCTGTTAATGACAGTGGTCAGGGCATGAGGACAGGTGAGTCCTCCAGGTCTACCGCGGTGGACCTGCATGATGGCTGTGGCCCACAGCCACGGAGCATCTCGACAATAACGTCATATGATGCAGATGTTCCAGCGCTCTGACAGATGAGGGCCATGGAGCTTCTCAGGTTGGGGCCATATGGTTAGGTCCTTGGGGCCCAGCAGCATCTGTTGGCCCCATGAGGCCCTCAGACAGTTCTCCCTGTCTGTCTCTATGCTGTGAGACGCCTCCTCAGATTAAAACTTTAGGTCAGCTGTGGAGAGTGTTACCTGTCCAGGTAACCTGAGGAGAAGGAACTGATGACACTGACATCAGACGGCTTCCTGCTCCAGCTCTCTGATTGGCTGGAAGCTCGGCTCTCTCTGCTCGCCGCAGCCCTCAGGAAATACCTTCCTGTTTATTTTCTTCTTCTGTGGTTGTCTCACATTCCTTTTTCACCCAGAGTCCGCCGTGATCGGCTGAACCTCCATAAGGACGAGCTCTAATTGGACGACTGAACACACAGAGTCACAAAGTGAGGAATTCATTCCCGTCTGTTTGAAGCATCAGTTTGAACGAGCTCAACCGGTTTCACAGACGGCCCCCTCTTCCCTTCAGCTGAACAAACACCAGAACCTAAAACCGAGCCAGAACCTGAAAAGAGCCGCAGAGAGAGATTATTCTCCGCCTTGATCCGAGCAACATCTGGAGGACACCAACATGGAGCCCAGTTAGAAGTTAACGTTAGCAGAGCTGTTGGCTAAAGGATGGATTCTGAGCCGGTTTGTTTAAACGGATCTGCAATCCCAGACTAACGGGAAGTTTAACCCGAGTTTTCAGGTTTGTTGAGATTAATGTTTATACTTCATTAATCGATTTATCTTGTTATGATGTAGTAATGTAAGCTTCTGATATAATCATATTACTCACATGATAGATTAATCATGTCCCTGTGAAGAAACAGAAGAGACTCTGTTTCTTCCCTTCCTGAAACAAGAAGACTCAGCTACAAGATTATGTGCTGACTGAACGTGATTACTCAGCTGTGTATCTTTGTGGACAACTGAGGCTGTAAACTATCTGTTCCCCACCCCTCAGTACAGCCTCAGTCATTGTAACTAGGAACACGCCCCTTTCTTAATAAAATCGAGGAGAACGTTGAGACCGACAGAGTGGGCAGGAGATTGTAACTGTGCGGTCTCTTCCTACTCTCCTCGAGAACCAAACCAAACTAATTGTCTTTGTGTCTTTTTTTCCCTGTTTGTATGATGTTCTAGGTGTTTAGACCTGACAAGGTTCATATGCTGCCAGAGCCTCACACCATGGCTTCATGTCCATTAACTGACTGGAGCACAGATAGATGCTCAGACTGTTCAGATTAAGTTACTGAATAAATCTGATCAGGTTCAGGTTTTATGCTGAAGTTTAACATTGTTTTGAGGTTTAAAAAGAAACCAAGCTTTGTTCTGTGAAGCTTCACGCTCACGTTTGTCACCATGAGCAGACTGTTTCAGTCTGAACGTGGACCATCAGAGAAACACCTTCAGCTTCTGATGATTGGACCTGTGGGCCGCAGCTTCTGTGAAGACCTGCGACACCAGGACACTCGTTCCACTTCACACAACAACACTTTTCACCTGAATGACAAGATCCATGACAGACTTTTATTCTGAAATGTCTCCAGGACAGCAGCCATGGGTGCATCCATCAGAGGAGCGACAGGAAGCCTGAGCCTTCTGCACTTCCTGTTGGGTGAGTGTTAGAATTAACAGCTGACACCTGGCCGTCCACCAGGTGAGTCCAGCTACCTGTCTGTGACTCTTCCTGATGGTCTGAACCCTGAGGAACTCCAACCAGACTCCCATAATATTTGAACCTGTTTTTATTAAGTTGCTGTTAAACAGCAGAGCCTAAAGTTCAGCTGAGACGGCAGACTGGATTAAACTGATAGTGTGGAGCTCAGTCAGTTGTAGCTTCGCTGTTCTATGGTTTATTTTCACCACCAGTCCTGATCTGCAGCAGAGAGGAGGACTGCTGCTTCTCAGACAGATACTGTGGTCAGGGTTAATCTGTGCATCTGAAATCATTTTGCTGGGATTGTATTTCCTCTCAGCTCTGCATCAGATATTCTGCACGACTGACAATGACACATAAAATAAACGAAATAAATGTCTAAATGGGAATTTGTCAGAATTTGGGAGATTTAAGCTGCAGACCTGAAAGCCATCAGACTGTCTAGCTTCACTTTCACATCATTTGTTAATCTGTGAACTCATGTGCACCGTCCTGACTGTCTGTGTCCAGGTGTGGTCCTGATCCGTCCTAAAGGTGGGGGGGCTCTGGAGCTGTTACCGTCATCCTCAGAAGTTCTCCTCCAATCACAGTCCAACTTCACTGTGGTGAATATCACCTGACTGATTCTGACCTGATCTGCCTGAGTGTCTCTGTAGCGCCCCCTGTCTGTGTTCTCAGGTGTGTTCAGGGTGGAGTCAGGTGAAGTGGCGCTTACCACAGAGCTCTGATGGAGGTCCTGGGGTTGTGGTGGAGGATGAGGGCTCCAGCAGCACCCTGCGGTTCATGAACGCCACCTGGAGGAACTCTGGCAGGTATACCTGTGAGGAGCCATCAGCTGATCAGAGCAGGGCTTTGGACGTCTTCATACCTGGACAAGGTAACTGTCCTCTGCAGATGGGTGAGGAGGACACCTGCGGGTGGATCTGATAGCTTCATTAGAACCAGGATGAAGGGTTTCTGTGTCAGAGAGCAGGAATCAGTGTCTGCTGGGAGCAGTACAACCCTCCTGTGGTGAATCAGACCTGCAGGGTTCTGCTGTGGTTCTGAGGAGAAGCACCAGAACCACACCATGATGCCTTCTCTGGCTTGATGCATTGTTGGAAGCAGTGTTTGAGTGTTTTTGTCAGTTCTGTCTGAGCAGAGAACATCTGGTTAACACCAAGCTGAAGCTAGAAGGTTCGGTCAGAGGATATGACAGAAGGTCCAGCAGATCAACTGAAAGTTCATTAGCTGGTAAAGGATCTGTCTTGGATTGAAGAAGCTCTGATCCAGGTCTATCGAACCTAATGGTGTCTAATGTGCAGGAGAAGGTTTGCAGGAACAGTAATCTGATGTTAATACCGTGGAATTGCTCTGAAAGTCCATCATCCTACACTAACCACCCATCACCGCTTCATCTGGAGTTTTATACTAAACCCAAATCTTCTGATGGTTCCCGGGCTCCTTGGACGGACTCTTACTCCAGGATGGATTCAACCAAACACCAGACCAGCTCCTAGCCAGCTTCACTGGTTCCTGCAGGAACTGCACCCACTTTAAAACAGGAACAGAACTTTTCAACCATCCTGAAGGTTTTCCATACTTAGAAACTAAATGTTTATTCAGACTGGCTAAATCAAGTTCTTTGGTGTCACATGGTCCTCTACTTGGTCTGGCCATCTTCTCTGTCTGTTGGACAGGTCCATCCACTGAGCGGTGATTAAATGTCTCCACTCATTCTGGCCCAAACAGGTTGTTCTTTGGTTGGAAACGTAGTTGAGATGTGAAGAATCTGACATTCAGTCCGTCTGTTCTAACCATTGAAGTTGTACCTTGGTTTCCCCTCAGGTCCAGAACAATGGTTTGTCTCACAGAGTGCCTCCCAGGTGTACAAACATACAGAGGAAGGTACCATTCCCTGTGTGGTGTCCGACCCAAAACTCAACGTCTCTCTGTTCGAACGACCCAGCAGAACAGCGGTGGCCGAGGTGAGATATGAGCCAGCTCTTGGCTTCACGGGTCGTCTGAGCGACGCAGGATATGTGTGCACAGCTGTAGACGGAGACCAGGAGAGGGAGTCCCAGGTGTTCTATGTCTTCACTCTCCTAGGTAAGATCACACTCAATCACCTAGGACTGGCGTATTACGGCTGAATCCCTCTCACCCCACCCAAACACCGCTCCTTCCTCTCTGAACCCCAACCATCCATCTGTTGCTTGTCAATCTGTCTGACTCTCAACTGTATGTGTCTCACTCATCTGTATGCCAGCCCCTGTCTGTCCGTCCTATAGTCTGTCTGTCTGTCTCTCTGTAACCCAGTCTCACTGAAAAACGTTTGATAGACTTTGGTCCTCAGGGGATTTGTCACAGCTTAGCTCTTCATGGCATTTCAGTTTTATTTGGCTGATTAATTTATGTTGGCTTGCAACCAGGTTATGTGCCTATCAAGTTTCCCCCCCCCCCCCCCCCCGAGTGAAAAAGAGCATGGCTGCCGTTCCCTATCCTTCATGTGGAAAACTCAAGATCAAAAGAAAACAACTGAATTTATATGTATTCTGATGACATCTCTAGTGAGGAGTATGAATCAATTTTATAATCTTTGTTCAGGAAATCTAGAAAATCTTGCATTTATTGGTTTTGCAGTAGATTTTAGTGAAACACCAGAATGTCACGTATTCTGCATTTGGTAGCTGCTGTCACCATAGAAGGCTGCATTCCATTTAGTCTGTGACCTTCCTTTGCAGTGGGAAAGGCAACGTTTTAAGAGTCTAGACCTTCAGTCTGCCTCCCTTTCATTGTTCAAGACTCATCCTAAAACACATCTGTTTGCTGAAGCCTTTTGCAAACCTTGAGGTTGACTCTCATTTATTATTTTTAATTATTCAAATTTTTAACAATTTTTACTGTTTCAAACTATCTTGTTCGTCTATTTTTATCACGAATCAGGGACAGATGGACCCAGTAGTCAGCCAAAAACAAGCGAGGTACGTGGAATAACCAGGTTTTAATAAACAGAACTGGTTAGTGCAGGAACAGACAGTCTCAATGGTCAAAACGGGAATCCAAAAACCGGTACACAAAGAGGCAGTCCAAAAACAGGCAGAAAAATCAGAAACAGGTACAGGCTTAGGTCAGGATCAGGACTCAAGCTGGCTCAGAAGTCAAAAAGGCAGCATTTGGGTAACGTCAACAGGATTTCAGACAAAGGAATGCTGGAAAAAACTCACCAAAGGCTCAAAAGACAATGATCTGGCCCAGTGCAGGAGACAGAGGCAGGTATAAGTAGAGGAGTGAGCAGGTGAACAGAGTGAAACTAATTACCAGAATGGGTGGAGCTGATCAGGGGGGAAAAAGTGGCTGGAAGAAAACTGAAGCTGATTGGATGGAGACTGGTGAAAGGGAGTGACAGGAAGACGAAAGAATGCTGGCAGGTGAACTGAATAAAGGCTGGTGACAGAAGTGATCAGAGCAGGCCAGAAGAAACTGATAACATAAAACAAAGTACAAAATCAAACCACATTAAAACCCAAACTATTCCATTAACCAAAACGAATACAGAACCTAAACCTAAGACAGAATTGATTACATGAAGAGAATTACTAAACCAAAACAGAACTTAAACTAATCCAGAACCAAAATCACCATAAAGACCAAACCTAAGACTAAACAGAACATAAGCAAATTATAAAAACCAGAGCTAATACTAAGACAGAAGAGTGAACTAATTAAACAACAAACATAAACCATAACAAAACCCAAATCATGACAATTTGAACTTGTCTGTGTTTTATTTGTCTCTTAATTTTACTGTTATTTTCAGTTGTATGTGTACAGCACTTTCTTGACCTTTGTTCTTGTAAAGAACTTTATACATGAATATAGTATTGTATGGTATTTTAATGACATTCCTAGCAAGATGTACGAGGTTAAGGTGGATGATTAACAATATATATCATACCAGGGACAGCTGACAGTGGAATATTTAGGAGTGAGAAAATGTTACAGGTGGCCTCCTCTAACAAAACCACGCTAAGGGTGGTTTAGCGTGGTTTTGCTTCATGCTTGCTCATACTGAGCAAGCATGAAGCGACAGTAGAAAGAAAAACTCCCCTTTAACAGGAAGGAAAACCTCCAGCAGAACCAGAACCAGGCTCAGTGTGAACGGTCATCTGCCTCGACCCACTGGGGGTTACAGAAGACAGAGCAGAGACACAACAAGACAGACAAAAAAGCACAGAAGCACACATTGATCCAGTAATCTGTTCTACATTAGATGGTAATAGTCGGTGATCTGTCCTCCCTGGATGATTTCACAGTCAACAGAACGTCAGACCAGGTGTACCTACTATGAAGAAAAAAGAGAGAGAACAAAAAGTTAAAAGCTGAAATTATGACAAGCAATGCATAATTGAAGAACAGTAGAACTCAGTAGAGTGAGAAAATTATACCCAGATGTCCTCCAGCAGCCTAAGCCTATAGCAGCATAACTATAGAGGTAGCTCAGGGTAACATGAGCCACTCTAACTAGAAGCTTTGTCACAAAGGAAAGTTTTAAGATTAGTCTTAAAAATAGATAGGGTGTCTGCCTCACGGACCAAAACTGGGAGTTGGTTCCACAGGAGAGGAGCCTGATAGCTAAAGGATCTGCCTCCCATTCTACTTTTAGAGACTCTAGGAACCACCAGCAGACCTGCAGTCTGAGAGCGAAGTGCTCTGTTAGGAACATACGGGGTAATCAGAGCTCTGATATATGATGGAGCTTGAATATATACCCAAAAGACTGTACCGATTGCAAATGTCCGAGTGCTGTTGGAAATTGGTCTTTTTGAAGCCAAGTGTTGTATTGCAAGGTGTTGGAAGGATCAAGGACTTTGTGGACTTTCTCACTGGTTCAGTGGTTTGACCTCTATTGTAGCCTTGAACACAGCCTTACAGCTCTTTGAAAACTACAACCTTAATGTTGTTAATTTAACTTGATATAAATGAATCAACAAAGAACTTGATTTGAAATGTGAATTGTCTATCCCCCCGTACTATTGCTGCTTTGTTGTGTTCTTTATATACTGTGTTTTAAAAATAATATATAAAATATACGTTTAAAAAAAAAGGCAAAACGTACTGGCTGGCAGGTGGCGCAGGGTACAAGAACAAGGCACCAGAACAGAAACCAGAAACCAGAACAGGGGTTGCTTGACAAGGACCTAACACTGGCCGTTTCTCTATTCACGAGAACGCGAGTCCGGGCTCGCGTTCTCGTCAAGTCTGTTCTCGGTGAGAACACAGGAACATCGGACTTGACGAGAACGGGAGCACGTATTGTGTATTGGAACAGAAGTATACTCGTGTACTCGTGACGTCATCACATCCACAGCGCTTGAGCATTTCTTTAACGTTCAAAACTATTTATACACTAGACCATCATATCTTATTGAAAACGTTTTTTTTAATTAATTTCTAAAAAGTCTTTAAAAATAACTAAAAAAATTACAGAACTGTGGGTATAAAACCAGCAATAGCGGGAATTTCTTTGTTGGGAGTTGTAATTGTTGCAGTTGCAGAGGCGATTGAATCTTCTTTAAAAATCAGCACTTTATAGAACCAAAATGAGCGATACGAGCAATATTGCTGTTGCTTCGGTCGTTGGTCAGCTTTACCAGCAGGCTGAAGAGGAGGTGATGCAGTTAAGGAGGCAAATCCGAGCAAGGAGAAGATTGATGCAGCAGAGGAGGCTCAGAAGGCAGGCTTTGCTCACCCATCTATTGCCAACTGGTAGGCATTTTAAGATTGACAGCCTATTTCCTACTTTTATCTTTAAAAATAACATTGAGGATGGTATTAAAAATGTGATCAGGTTGAAATTGTGACTATTTTTCTATAAATAATTTAAAGGAAGAACCAATTTTAACATTAGTAAGAGTATGACAGTATAGCGTTAAGCTACTTTATTGCACCTACTGACCTTCACAGCATTGATCATTACGAAAGGAAAAAACATATTTTTATGTCTGCCCACCTTTACAATGATTAATCTATAAATTATGTGCAGTTAGTTCATCCCATTTTTTCAGTGAAATGGTAAAAATACCAGAGAAGGGAAGCCATTTGCTACATTTACTTTACATTTTACCTTTTCTTTCTTGAGAACTATAATAATCTGCATGTTAAGCAGGTATAGTTTTATGCTGTGAAAAGGTGACAACTGAAAAAAAACAATTATGTGAACATTTGGCATTTTTTCTTTGCAGGAAGAAACAGAAACTAAATATGTGAGGATAAACACTTCTGTGCCAATCCTCCAAATATTTTTTAATGAAGGGGACCTGAAACCAGCCTTCTAGCTAAACAGGTCCACCATCGTCCTCCTCCTTCAGCTGCTGTCCATCCAGAAGGTCCATGGATGGCCACAGGAGATAGAGGTGCTGGTGACCCTCTGCTGGCTGGCCTGCGGTGCATCCTATAGGGAAACAGCTTGCCAGTAAGATCTCTCACCTTCTTGTCCTTAAATAGAGCCAGCAATGACACACAATTGATACATAGATTATATTAATTGGATAGAAGATTAAGACATATCAGCATATTACCTAAATTACAAGTTAATTATATTTGGTACAGGTCAAGGGGATGCACGCTACAACAGACACCACACCAAGGTGAGAAACATCATTGAGCGTGTCTTTGGTGGTCTGAAGACACGGTGGCGTTTCATCTTCTTAAGGGCGTTGGAGGTCCGCCTGACGTTTCCCCCAAAAGTAATCACCGCTTGCTGCATCCTCTACAATATTAGTATAGAGGCAGGGGACCAGCTGGACCCAGAGGAGGATGAGGAGGTTGATCCAGAGGAGGATGACCATCCGGCGGCTGAAGACAGGGAGCTGCTCCAGCTGGCTGCATGTTTAAGTGAACATGACTACACCTGACCTAATGTAGATCAGTTCTAGTCATGTTCACATGCTGCTTCATTTCTTTTTTTTCACCACCTGTAAAAATACATAAAATAATCAGAAAATTAATTTCCATTCCAACTATTTTTAACTGTAAGTTTATAGGTGTTGTCTATTTGTATAAGATGTTAATAGGAGTTATTTCTTTGTTTTAAACCATGTTAGTAACTGTTAATCATTTGTTGAATATATTACACCTTCATTCTGTTCCAAAGATAAAACATTTGTATAAAATAAATGTCTGTTTTTTCATATACTATTATTACTATTGTTTTCTTTCCCTCTTTCTCCTCTCAATTATTTGTGTCCTGACTCAGAAGAAACTCAATTAGATAGGAAAAACATTTGTAGATTTTATTTATTTATTAATTTTATATGCTGCTGTCGTCCTTGGGAGACATTTACAATTTATTCCAGCAAGTATTGAGTTAATAAAGCAACACACATCAGTCAGATAAACACAAAACAAATAAATCATAACCAGCGGTACTACGCACACTACTTGGCCGACAGAAGTGTACTACAGACGGACTAACATCAGCCCTGGCTGTGGTCTCCCTCGGAGGTCTGCGGGTCACTCTGCTCCGCTCAACGTCGGACTTTTTTTTAAACTTACGCACTAACTCTGTAAACAGGCCACATAGGGAAGCTTAAAAGTATAATGTTCTCACCTCAAACGATCTGAAAACATACTTTTGAAGAACAACAGCAGCAGAAAAGGGAATTTGTAACTTACCGCTGTGAGCTCTGTTTGCGCTGTCTGGAATCAAGCTGCGGCCGCGGTGGATTCTGGGAAAGCGGTCAGTCTGAAGAACGCACAAGTCTGCTCTGATGCATGCTCGATAAAGAGGGCGGGGCGAGAACAACATCCGGGGATTCGGCGCGTTCTCGGTTTGGCGTTCTCGGCAATTGGAACAGTGCTCGGTCTGAGCTGCGTGAAGCTGACACCCCACCCACGTAAAAAACTCGGTTAAATAGACAGAATGGTTAGTGCTTCGTTTGTGCAGGTTTGTGCCGTTAAAATTAGCGTTTGTGCTGTTTTGGTTTTGAAGATATTAAAGAATATTTGTTAAATTAATCTAGAGTTCACAATCCCCCCATTTTGCTTTGAATCCAACCAAACTGGTCAACTTTTTTAGTGCTTCGTTTGTGCAGGTTTGTGCCGTTAAAATTAGCGTTTGTGCTGCTTTGGTTTCGCAGATAATATAAGTTTTAATTTCGGCCAGTGACGTCACCATAGGCCGACGCTCCAAAATAAAGCGCTACCTTATTTCTTTGCTGGTGCTGAGCTGGAGCCAAAGCAAACCAGAGTGGGCTATTTCTTTAGTTCTGCGTTTGTGCAGGTTTGTGCCGTTAAAATTAGTGTTTGTGCTACTTTGGTTTCGCAGATAATATGATTTTTATTTCGGCCGATGACTTCATAGCCAGCGCTGCAAACTAAACTGGAGCGCTTCGTTTTTTTTAAAAAATTATTTATAATTACCAAGTCTTATATAGAACAACCATATTTGATATTTCATTTTTTCAACAACCTTGGAATAAAATAAAATAAAGTTTTAATTAAGATTTGCAGCCCAATAGTTTTTGCGGAGCGTTACGTTTTTAATATTTTGTGCTGAGCTTAATACAAAACAAACCAAATTGGTCTATATTTTTAGGCATTTCTAATTCAATCTATATTCTTTATACTTTCAGCTGATAACACGGTCAATATATTCATAGTTGAACAATATTTCCCACTTATATTTATATTTCCCACATGCATAAAGCTAGTAAAAAGTGGAGTGGTCCTTCAGCCTAATTAAAGTTTTAGCTTAGGTGGACAAAGGAACGTTTTAGGAGATCGTTCCTTACAGTGTTGTTATACTTTATAGGCTGACCAGTGTGATTTATTTTTTGCAGTTTTTCTGTTATTGATTTTAGTTTGGGTATGTTTTCTGCGTTATATAAGCCTGTATACTTTAATTGCCTTATTGTTTGGTGCAGACACCCCCAAATCTCCCTATTGTAGAGCAATAAAGGTTTTCTATTCTAATTAATTCAGGAGTAATGAACTATGACTTCTAAGATCAACTATAACCAAGTTACTGTTTGAAAATGTTATAAACATTATACTCTCGAAGAAGAATAAACATTTCTGATTAGGAAAAATGAACTTTATGAAAACAGTTGCACATTCTAATAAATGAAATGCCTTTTTTGGTGGCTCACTTGACATTACTATCTAAAGTAAAGTTCTTTAATGGAGACAAAAGAAATCATAATATTTATTAAGGAATAAAGTACAAAACAATATAACACACACATTTTACAATAGAGCCTAAAACAACTTGCATGATAAAAGAAAAATACGAAATTAATAACTGCTTTATTGAGAAAAGTGTGGAGTCCAAACAGTAGATCTGGCCACATCTTCTTACACAAATGAAGAACATCATTAAGGACGCCAGCCATCCTGCACAGAGACTGTTCCAGCCTCTCCCCTCAGTCAGGAAGCTGAGATACATGAGAGGGGACTCGTGGTGAAACTGCCTTCATGTGTCGACTTCATGGCTTGCTGTTGTTCAATAATCACTTTTCTTTCCATGTGGCAACCAAGCCACTGTATAAAATAAGCATACTTCTAACAGTGGAAACTAAAAAAAAAAAAAAACAATAAAAAAATTCCCAAGAGAGCTTTGCCAATAAGCAGGAATATATAAATAATTTAATAAAAACGCTGTAGGGGGAAAACAGGCTCTGTAAATGACACAACTTCATCGTAATGTTACTGATTTATCAGTAGAAATATATTAAAAAGACTTGTGTTTTTTTCCAGTGTAGGCAATAACATATGATTTACCTCTGTCCCAGACTAAATTGCTGACAAGAATTTACAGGAACAAATATTCTTTAATATCTGCGAAACCAAAGCAGCACAAACGCTAATTTTAACGGCACAAACATGCACAAACGCAGAACTAAAGAAATAGCCCACTGTGGTTTGTTTTGGCTCCAGCTCAGCACCAGCAAAGAAATAAGGTAGCGCTTTATTTTGGAACGTCGGGCTATGGTGACGTCACTGGACGAAATTAAAACTTATATTATCTGCGAAACCAAAACAGCACAAACGCTAATTTTAACGGCACAAACCTGCACAAACGAAGCACTAACCATTCTGTCTATTTAACCGAGTTTTTTACGTGGGTGGGGTGTCAGCTTCACGCAGCTCTCGGTCTGAGGCTGATGACGTGTCACGAGCACACGAGACCGCTCAAGAACGCATATTGAGAAACGGCCACTGAATGAGCCTAAACTGGTTGACTATATAGGGGAGAAGACAGAAGGAAGAGCAGGTGGCGATTAACACAGTTGAGGATAGTGAAGGTAATTTAGACCAATGGAGAGAGTGGTTGAGGACCTAAGGAGGAGAACGGAATCTAAGGAAAGTATGAAGAGTGACCTGATAAAGAAAAATAAATAAATAACTAAAATTGAGAATGGGAACATGTTCTTTTTTTGTTGGGAGGAACTAGAAAGTCATAACCCAGTCCCTCTCTACCCTGTCTGTGTGTCAGATTCTACGGACATGGATGTGGAGCTCTCTGTGTCCAGCCAGGTTCTCAAGCAGGGGGAGGTTTTGACCGTAAACTGCTCTGTCAGAGATGTGGACATGGTATTCTTCTCCTGGAACTTCCCCCGCAGACAGGTAGCCAAGTTAACTTTGTTTATCAAGCACTTTAAGAATGGTGCATCTAAACAGTTATTACACACAAACATTAAATCACAAATACGATAAGAGGACACAAAAACATGATATGAGAGCAATTTAATTTTCATCAGAACTCTTGCTGCAGCATTTTGGATCAGCTGAAGACTTCGAACTGCATTTTGTGGACTTCCTGATAGTAAAGAATTACAATAGTCCAGCCTTGAAGTAACAAATGCATGGACTAGTTTTTCAGCATCACTCCTGGACAGAATGTTTCTAATTTTGGCGATATTCCTGAGGTGAAAAAAGGAAACTCTGGAAACCTGTTTAATATGGGATTTAAATGACATGTCTTGGTCAAAAACAACACCAAGATTTTTAACTTTATTACCAGAGGCCAAGTTAATGCCACCCAGATTAAGTGATTGGTTAAGAAGTTTATTTTTTGAGGACTCTGGTCCAAAGATTACAACTTCTGTCTTGTCAGAATTTAGATGCAGGAAATTTAAAGTCATCCAGCTTTTGATGTCATCAAGACATGACTGCAGTCAAAGTAATTGATTGGATTCATCAGGATTTATGGATAAATATAGCTGAGTGTCATCAGCATAACAGTGGAAATTAATCCCATGCTGTCTGATAATTTTGCCGATCAGAAGCATATATATAGTAAAGACAATTGGTCCAAGGACTGAACCCTGTGGTACTCCACAGGTGACCCTAGAGTTTGAAGAAGATTTATTATTAACATGAACAAATTGGAATCTGTCCGACAGATAAGATTTAAACCAGCCTAATGCTTTCCCCTTAATCCCTACAGTATGCTCAAGTCTTTGTAGGAGAATATTGTGATCAACTGTATCAAATGCAGCACTGAGATCTAACAGGACAAGTACAGACACAAGTCCATTATCTGAGGCCATGAGAATATCATTAGTGACCTTCACCAGAGCTGTTTCAGTGCTATGATGAGCTCTGAAGCCTGACTGAAACTCCTCAAGTAGGTCATTACTTTGTAAATGTTCACAAAGTTGATTAGCAACTACTTTCTCAAGAATTTTAGATAAGAAAAGAAGATTAGATATAGGTCTGTAGTTTACTAGCTTATCTTGATCAAGAGATGGTTTCTTAAGTAAAGGTTTAATAACAGCTACTTTAAAAGCCTGTAGTAATGAAAACTGAAACAATGATACCAGCGTATTATGACAAATTAGTTTTTATATTTGCATTTCTTCTGAATGTTCAATAACCATGATTTCTCTACAGGAAATCGAACCCCTGACAGACTTCTTGGCCAATCAAATTCGCTCGTTCATTAACATCTCCATGGCGACAGTGTTAGACTCAGGTATGTGTTTCAGCAGGGTCAGTCAGACCCTACATGTCACTGTGGTAAATAACAGACCACTGACATTAACGGGGAATTGTGCTTCTTTATTCGACAGCTGCCATGTTACCATGTGATAATATGTGTTTCCTGCAGGTGTGTATGAGTGTAAGGCGCAGGACTCGCAGCAAAGATGGACAGTGAGGAAAAACATCACAATAACTGTTGTGGGTCAGTACACAGAAATACTCAGACAATCACACTGTTCACCAGGTACATCTTTTCACCTGTCTCCCTTACTCTCTGCAGACAAAGGCTATGTCCACCTGTGGCCCTCAGGTGAGGCCAACATTTCCTCTCTTGTCCACCACACTGTGGAGCTAAAGGTAGAAGTTGATGCCCACCCTGCCCCTACCCTCACCTGGTCCAGACTGAACCCAACTATCACCATGGGAACCAGGTCGATCAACACCACTCACCTGGTGAACCACAGGTGGGTCAAAGGAAGCGATTCAGATTCGGACTACTTTATTCATCACAACAGTAGTGAAAGGTAAAAGTGCAATAATCTAACTTACTGGATAAAGACGGCTTCAGTAAAAAACTGTTAATCCAGTTCTGGTTCTTTCATTTTGTCCTGAGACCGGCTGAGAATGGCTCCTTCCATCAGGTTGGCTCAGGGCAGAACCAACACATTCTCACTCCCTACTCGTCACATACTGACGCTTGGTCCGGTTTCATCAGTCACATGTTGACACACGGGGTGCCCCCCCCCCTCCGTCATTATTTCGCATGCAAGGTGCTCTCATCAAATATAGCAACCCAGCCTACGTTAAACATTTAAGCAAAACAAATGCATTTACATGCATTTTGATGACATTTCTAGCACGGAGTATCTATATTATTGTCATAATCTGTTCAGGGAAGGTAGACAATCTTTCATTCATTAGTTTCGCTGAAGATTTTTATCTTTATCTTTTATCTTCATTCAGGGGCGGTAGACAACCTTTACTTTATTACTCTAGCCGAAAGTTTCAGTTTCCCATGTTCTAGCTCGTGTAGGCTGGAGCAAAAGCAGGGGTGCATTACATTTACTCTATATCCATCTGCCATTTTTATAGAGGGAAAGGCAACATTTAAAGACAGGGCCTGCAATTCTTTACATCTTGATGACATTTCTAGCAAAGGTATGCATAATATTTTCCTATTATTCTTTCAGGAAGTGTAGATAATATTTTGTTTAGTAGTGTTCATAATCCTAACCCATTTAATAAGGCTGTTGTAATGGAGGCTGCTATCTTTTTTTGTCTTCAAAATGTTTATTGAAAATTGTAAGAAATACAGTCCAATAGTCTGTTCACAAGTCATCAAAAATAATTAATCAACACACAATCATATTACAACGTGCCAGGGGGTACATAACTCAGTATTTATAGGGGCTTTTTAAGGAGATGCATCTTGTGTAATTATATACAATGTTGCATGTAAACCAGAGGTTCTGACAAACAAAATATGATGTGCAGGCCAGTGAGCATCTAAGTGACATCATAGTTTTTAAAGGAATAAAGGTCGCATAACTTGATACATTTATAGCCGTGTGGAGGTCAAGGGTTCTGTTTCACATATACTATCATGTCCTGTTAAAAACACATTAGTCTGTCGCTCATGCTGCCCTTAATGGAAAATCCACGACACTTTCCCTGACACAAAGCAGACTTAAGGCCCCCATATACTTGCCTAAGGTATGCACAGACTCCACACATGCAGGTACACGCAGAGCTCAATATTTATGGCCGCTACGTGTACGCGGTTTCACACTATAAACTGCTTGTTAGCAAGAAGTCTTTACATTGAACTGTTTCATATGTGAAACTGAGCTCCATACACTGAGCTGCTCCAAGAAGGCGGTCTCTAGGACGCAGCATCAGTCCCTCTGTTCTCACCGACAGGTGAAGCCTGCTGGAAAAGAAATGGCTCTAGGTGCTCAGCTAGCTAATCACACATTTTACCATCCGTTCCACTGCTTCCTCCCACTGGCAGAAAGTCTGGGAATTGTAGGAATTTGCCACAAGAAATGTAGGCAACAGTACACTCGACTATGAAGGTAAAACATCTGCGGAGATTCAGCGCAGAGTCCACCAAGCTGACAGTACGCGTACAGTACATCCAAGTATGTGGGAGCCTTAAAGGTCATGTGAGTATAGTGTCTAGAAGAAGGGATAAAGCAGACTGAACATCTTGAAGAAACGTATAGGTTCTTCAGTGTTTGTAAGATGCTACAGATCTTTTCTGTTGAGTAGTGTGTCATCTCTTCTGCCATTATCTGTGTAGCCTGGCCAGCCAGACTGGGCGTAATCAGTCTGGTAAGGCTCCATTTTCTATAAGCTCTGTTGTTGTTGGACTTTAGGTCTACAACCAAAATGGTGACAATGATGTGCGGTTGGAGTTGTGTAAAAGTATAGAATGGAGTCAATAGACAATCTTGGAAGAGCCCTTTGTCAAGTTTTCAGGAACAGAAGATTAGATTTCTATTACCTTCAACTCCTGTGGTCTCGTAATAAAGAAGTTTTAAATCCAGTGGGAGTTGGAGTTCTCTCAGCCTAGTGGTTGTTTTTGAAGAAGAGGGGATTTCTAGCAGGACTTACTGATTGGCAACTTGGTTGGCTAATATACTGATTGACTGATTACAGGTATGCTAGCTCCCTCACCCTGCATCAGGTTCAGCTGGAGCAGACAGGAACTTACAAGGCAACTGCTTTCAATGAGGACAGCACTAAGGAAGTCACGTTCTACCTGCAGGTCACAGGTGAGATAGATGGGCTATTAATTGTTCAGCTGAGGGGTATTTACCTGTCTGTGAGTTATAGTGCCAGTATTGACCTGTCCTCACCTGTGCGTCTGAGTCCAGCCCCCCCGAGGATTGTCTCTCTGTCAGAAGTTGACAAGAATACCATCTTGTGTGTCAGTGAAGGAGTTCCTACCCCATCTGTTACCTGGTACACCTGTCCAAGTTCAATCAGGTAAACATTCATGCACACACAAGGTGAAACAATGGCCATGCTGTCATGGTAACCTGCTGGTATACCTGCTGCAGGTGTAGTAATCTGAGTGATGGCTGGAGGAGCCAGTTTGGGGTCTCAGAACAGAACGTCACCATGGAGACAAGAGGAGTTACCATGGTAACATCTTAATGCCATAGGGGTGGAGGGGGGGGGGTTACTGAGAAATGACTAAACATTGTGTGTGTGTGTGTACCCTGCTCAGGTACGAAGTGTGTTGACTCTGGAAACGCTGAGCGCTGTGTCTGCTGTTCGCTGCGAAGTCTCCAACTTAGCTGGAGGACAAGCTCGAGACCTGCGAGTCCTCAGGAACTGTGAGTACTACTGTCCAGCGTCTCCGGAAGAACTGCTGGGTATTATTACAATACTCCAGCTGTACTGTTGACCTGTGAGAATAGAGATAAAACTGTGGTACTTCTGTGGTCCTACTCTATACAACCCTTTATTTATCCAGATAAAACCTTCAATAAGATTTAAATCTGTTTTTAAGAGGGACCTGGAAGGTCATCTGTACATTGACATGCATTCATATAATTTTTAAAGCATATAAGCACAAAAATAATAAAATTAACCAATAAAAACAGGAAGCAACACCAGAGTAGACGAATGAAGTTCAGTCCCACCCTACTATAACTCTATGGGTTCACAGCTGATAGCACTGACAAGACTCCAGAACCCATCTAAGCCAGTTTAGTGTTGACTGATCTGTACTGATGTGTGTTGGTCTGGAACTAGTCAAAGCAGGAGGAGGTTCATCATGAACATGATACCTTAAAAACTGGATGTTCATGTACAGGTTTGTGATGTTCTGCTGAAGACGTCATAACATCTGTTGGTGGTAACAATTTGCAGACCATCAAATCTCACCTCCACCTTGGCTCAGGTTAAATTATTCTATGATCAAATTGTTCATGACTTCAGAAGGTTCATAGCTGATAAAGATCAGGAAAGGAGAAAGTGACATAGCAGGGGGTTCAGATTTTCTGCAGGTTTAGGACAGCAGATTGCAGAGCAGTCAAATCCTAGTTTGGGTGAAGGTCTGGGAAGTTAAAGAAACCATCTGAGACAATATCCTCTGAGAAAAATATCTTCTGCTGTCAGAACAGAATTTACTGCAGAACTCAACTGTCCTCTCTGGTAAACTGTAGTCTACTGTATATCTGCATAAAGGTCTTAATTCATCAGGCCAACTAATACAGTTCTTTTGAACATTTAACCCTCAGTTTCCCTCATCCAAATTGCAAAGCAATAAAACCTCTTCTGTTTGTTGTTTTGTATCGTCCACCAGGCCCTTACACTCAGTTTTTGGATCAGTTGTCAGACTTCTTATCTGATTTGGTGATAAACACTGACAAGGTTATTATATACCATAAATCGACGCACTCTTGGCTCCATACTTTAGACCTTGTGCTGACATATGGCATTGATTGTGAAGAATTAACAGTATTTCCTCACAACCCTGTCCTATCTGATCATTTTTTAATAACATTTGAGTTTAATCTAACTGAGTTCTCCACCCCCAAAAGAGGGTTCCATTATAGTAGATCTTTATCGGATAATGCTGTATCAAAACTTAAAGAGTCTGTTCCCCTTTTAATATCGTCAGTATTGCAGAAATACCCTGTAGATAGCAGCAATGTTGTTTCTTCCCATTCACAAATGGACACATTTGTTAACAGTGTGACTTCCTCATTGCGTTCTGCATTAGACAATGTAGCTCCCTTGAAAAAGAAGGTCATAATTCACAGGAAGCTGGCTCCCTGGTTTAATTCAGAGCTGCATTCCTTGAAGCACAATGTTAGGAAATTGGAGAGAAAATGGCGCTCTACACACCAAGAGGTCTCCTACTTAATCTGGAGGGACAGTCTATTGTTGTATAACAAGACCCTTCGCAGAGTTAGAGCAGCATATTTTTCATCATTAATTGAAGAGAATAAAAATAATCCTAGATTTCTCTTTAGTACAGTTGCCAAACTTACTCAGAGCTGCAGCTCTATTGATCCATTCATTCCCTTAGCTCTTAGTAGTAATGATTTTATTGGATTCTTCATAAATAAAATTGATTCCATTAAAAATAAAATAATTGGCATCCTCCCAAACATGATTACCTCGTCCTCAGTAAGTGAGGCAGCGTTGGAGGAATCTTTAGAACCTGTGCAGTGTCTGAACTGTTTAGAAGCAGTAGAGCTTTCTGAGCTATCTAAAATCTTAGCTTCATCTAAACCTTCTACCTGTATGTTAGACCCAATCCCAACCAAGTTGTTTAAGGAGGTATTCCCTTTGATCAGTGGTCCTATTTTAAACATGATTAATCTATCCTTAGTAAATGGATATGTACCACAGGCTTTTAAAGTAGCTGTTATTAAACCTTTACTTAAGAAACCATCTCTTGATCAAGATGAGTTAGTAAATTACAGACCTATGTCTAATCTTCTTTTCTTATCTAAAATTCTCGAGAAAGTAGTTGCTGATCAACTTTGTGAACATTTACAAGGTAATGACCTACTTGAGGAGTTTCAGTCAGGCTTCAGAGCTCATCATGTTAATAATAAATCTTCTTCAAACTCATTTCAATGCAATGCATTGTTGTCATTTCAGCTTTTAACTTTTTGCTCTCTCTCTTTTTTCTTCATAGTAGGTACACCTGGTCTGACGTTCTGTTAACTGTGACATCATCCAGAGAAGACAGATCACCCACTATTACCATCTAATGTAGAACAGATTACTGGATCAATGTGAGCTTCTGTGCTTGTTTGTCTCTCTTGTTGTGTCTCTGCTCTGTCTTCTCTAAGCCCCAGTGGGTCGAGTCAGATGACCGTTCATACTGAGCCTGGTTCTGGTTCTGCTGGAGGCTTTTCCTTCCCGTTAATGGGGAGTTTTTCTTTCCACTGTCGCTTCATGCATGCTCAGTGTGAGGGATTGCTGCAAAGCCATGGACAATGCAGACGACTCTCCCTGTAGCTCTACGCTTCTCCAGGAGTGAATGCTGCTTGTCGGGACTTTGATGCAACTGGTTTCCTTATATAGGAAATGTTTGACCAATCTGGATAATATGATTGAATTTGACTTTGTAAAGTGCCTTGAGACGACATGTTTCATGAATTGGCGCTATATAAATAAAATTGAATTGAATCAGAAGATATTTATTCAAGACTCTCTGTATTTCTGCTTCCAGCCCTCCTTTCCCAGGTTGTAGTTCTGGTGGCAGTTCTGGTTCTGGCCATTATAGCCGTTATCTTCTTCATCATCCTCATTGTTCTCTTGAGAAACGTCAGTAAAATCATCAGTATGAGTATTCAGCAACCTGTAATTACAGTCCAGAGTGTATTTAGTTTCTGTTTGTCTCTTCCTGTCTGCAGAAACCTCCTTATGAAGCTCGATGGAAGCTGATCGAGTCGGTAAGTTCTGATGGAAAACAATGTACCTACGTGGACCCTGAAGACCTCCCCTACTGCTCAGCCTGGGAAATACCCAGAGACCGTGTGGTACTAGGTAAATTAGTACCAGAACCTGCAGCTCTCTTCAGTAGTTCTGAATCATCTCAGCAGAAAATGTGCATTCAGTTCACCTAAAACTGAGCAGAAATGAAAAGGCCTGACTCTGGTTGGCTTTTTTCTCCAGGTCAGGTCCTGGGTTCAGGTCCATTTGGACGTGTTGTTAAAGCAACAGTTTCTGGTCTGACTGACTGTGACTCAGCAAGCAAAGCTGCAGTGAAGATGGTGAAATGTATGATTCTTACCCGGTCAGTTTCAGTGTTTTAGTCCTTAATGAAATTATAACACATATCTCAATCTGTGATTCTGTTTCTACAGCCAAAAGGGATGGAGTTCAATCTCTGTTGTCCGAGTTAAAGGTTCTGGGTTATCTTGGTCCTCATCTCAACATTGTCAACCTGCTTGGAGCATGCACCAAGCAAGGTATACACTTTATCATGATTTGATCTTGAATTTAAACCTGAAAAACTGCTTCTTTGGTCCAACCTTTATTCTGGTCTCAAACAGGTTAATTCTGTCTTAATCTTGGCATAAATATGGCATAAAGCCCCTTTAGATCTTGATTTATCTCTGTTTAAATATAGAGTAATTATGCTTTAGATCTAATTTACTTTAGGTTTATCCCTGTATTGCTGTTTGATTGTGGTTTAACTAGTATTAGATGCTTTTTTAGTCTTGGCTTATCACCCATCATCCATCCGTCCATCCACCAATCAACCTGGACAAAAGGCCAATGTAGATCCTCGACTGGTTTCAAGATGGACCTTGAGATCTCTTATTGGTGGATGTGCCTAGAAAACTTCCAAAGGAAAGTGTCCAGAAGGTATTTTTATCAGATACCCAAACCATATCAGGTGACTGGTTTTGATGTGCAGGAGCAGTGGATCTACTCAAAGTGGTTTCTAAATGATGGAGCTCCTCACAGCCCGGTCACTTTACAAAGGCTTTCATCTACTATCACAGTGGTGGACACAGTTGTGCTCAGTGGCGTTTCTACACTGAATAACTCCCTGGGCGAGACCCACGCCAAGCAACCCTGCCACTAAAGGCCCAGTTCCAGTGGCCCGCCGTCTTTGCTCGCCCTACTTGGCTCCTGCCTGTTCAGATTATCTTTGCCTGGTTTCTACCAAGATGTGCACCAGCATGATCAGCTCCCAATAGCCCTGCACTGGCACCATCATCCCCAAAGGTTCTTCATGGCCACCAGTCCCTCACCTAGGTTCCTCCTGTGTCACCGGCCTCCTGAACTTAATGGGACAACCTCCAGGTTACCACCTAAACTCTTGGTACCCCTGGGATGATGTCCAGGTCTCTCACCTGTATGCCATTCTTTGCTTTTTCAACTCTTGCCATCCTTCTCACTGAGGCCCACTCCATCCTGGGTTGATTGTTGTTTTGGACTTCATTCAAGGCGTCTGGGATCCGCCCGTGGGGGGGGGGGGGGGGGGGGGGGGGTTTGGTTGTCATGTTCTGGCCTGGCTGTCTGTCCGCTCCTTACTCTCCACCACCACAATGGCTATAGAGATAATCTCTTGAACCTGTAAACTCTGCTGCGGTGAAATTAAGTCAGCTGCTTGCTCCTGTTCTCCAGCCTTTATATACTAGATTCCCACAGCCTCCTGTTGCCAAATGATTGAAAGCTTCATTGTGAGTATTTGTCCGCCGTTCCTTGCCTGCCTTGCCTGTTTTTAGTTATTCTTTTCATGGACTTCACTGTCTTGCCTTGCCCTTGTTTGGAACCCTGATTGGCATCTATACTCTGGACACAACCTGGACTATTCTCATGACCACAATCTTTACCAGGTCCTTTTTATCTGTCAGCCTATAGGACCTGCAACAAGTTTCAGCCCTGTCTGCCTTTCAGCTCTTAGCCTTTCCAGGGCTTTGTTGTATAAACTTTTAATAAACCTTTTAAAGCACAACACCAAGTCTGGCTCAAATATTGGCTTATCAGTCTGGGCATTACAATAAATTAGAATCTTTACCGTTACACTCTTTCTTTACACGGAAGACTTGGACAGCATCCATCTTAATGGAAGCCTAAATCCTTCTGTGTAGTGCATGTTCCATCCAACAATTACTTGGGGAAAATTACAGAAAGATACTTGAACTCATTAACTTGATGCAGAGGGTGAACCTAAATCCCTGCTGGACCGCTGGGCTGGCTCTGGCCCATCAAGTGCAAACGTGGAAAGAGAGTGTAGACAGAGCGATGAGGACAACAGAGAGAACCATCAGGAGCTTCCCTCCATCCAGACGCTGCTGCAGACGCTACCTGACCATGAATCAGACAACCAGAGACACCCCCCCCCCCCCAACCACCACCACCACCATGGACTCTCTGCTGCCCTTCAGCAGCTCCAGAACAACCAGAACAGCTTCATTCCTCACATAATCAGACTGATGAACTCCCAATAACAATTTCAATTCAGTGTTATTTATACAACGCTGATCTCATACATTCAAACTAATCACTTTACATGGTCACTGAGTAACTGGACTGTCTGCACCACCATCTGGTCCGTTCATTGCTGCAGTGCATCCTGCTGCCACAGATACTTGCACTATTCATGTTGTCTTACCCTTTTCTGTACATATAAAATGTCTTTTTTGGTTTGGTTTAACAATCCCACTCTGTGCATGGGCTTAATATCAGACTGCACTAAACCTACCAACCTCTGGGGAACTTTTTAGCTACTGTAGCAACATGATCCTCAGTTATGGAATCGGCCTCGCTTGAGTCAAACAAAATGTCCTCAGTATGGTGTCCATACTGAGGAAATGCTCAATAGGGTTCCTCCACCACATGATAATAAACTTTGTCTAAATGCTGCAGTTTCCTACCTTTTGTCACTTTGGCAGAAGCAGGAAACCACTGGCTGCATCTGAAAACATCTATAGGCTCAGGACTCTCTAACCAGAGCAAAAGTCCATCAGCAGTCGCCATAAGGGCTGTCTGAGTAGTGCAGTCAGGGAGGAAGGAGGTAGGAAAGGAGCTTGCATGCTTCCTCTCACAGCTCCTTTAGCTTGGGAACCTTGCAACGTCCCTTACCGGCGCTATGGAGATACAAGGAATCCCACAATCCTTTGCGTGACATGACGTATCAGCACATCCTCCTCACGGCAATCAACTAAAACATGCGTAGAGCAGAGAGCGTCTCTTTGTAGTTCATGTCCAGAAGGTTGTAGGATCTGACTCCATCCTCTATGTTTCTGACTCCATCCTCCATGTCTCTGACTCCATCCTCCATGTCTCTGACTCCATCCTCCATGTCTCTGACTCCATCCTCCATGTCTCTGACTCCATCCTCCGTGTCTCTAACTCCGTCCTCCGTGTTTCTGACTCCGTCCTCCGTGTTTCTGACTCCGTCCTCCGTGTTTCTGACTCCATCCTCCGTGTTTCTGACTCCATCCTCCGTGTATCTGACTCCATCCTCCGTGTATCTGACTCCATCCTCCATGTCTCTGACTCCATCCTCCATGTCTCTGACTCCATCCTCCGTGTTTCTGACTCCATCCTCCATGTTTCTGACTCCGTCCTCCGTGTTTCTGACTCCATCCTCCGTGTTTCTGACTCCATCCTCCGTGTTTCTGACT
Organism: Fundulus diaphanus; assembly: GCA_037039145.1. Lineage (NCBI taxonomy): Eukaryota > Metazoa > Chordata > Actinopteri > Cyprinodontiformes > Fundulidae > Fundulus > Fundulus diaphanus. The sequence goes on along the minus strand of CM073136.1, from coordinate 54,073,957 downwards.
CCATCCTCCGTGTTTCTGACTCCATCCTCCACGTTTCCGTCACTAATGACGTCAGAGTTAAAGTCTGGAATCAGCTCAGCAGCTGAAGATCCTTTCCTCCCTGATGGAGTTCTGCTGACCCAGGAAAGGTCAAGGAGCTAGGAGATAGGAGCTAGCAGGGAGGAGATAGGAGCAGGAGATAGAAACTAGGAGCTAGGAGCTGTTATTAAGGGTATTCATATGGAGCCTGAGATTAAAACAGAGGGAATTAATCTGGAGGGAGCTCCAGAGAGGATCCTGAAGCAAACTAAACTCAGATTTTGGCACCACTAACAGCATAGCTCTGGTTGTTTCCAGCTCCTCAGTCAGATCGGTTCATGGGTTCATCTGATTGACTCTAGGGGCTATTTCATTAACATTAAACTGAGTCAGTAAAGTTGGACAAACTTGGACCTGATTAAAGGTTTATTCATCAGAATAAAGTTTGGTTGCATGTGTCCAGGTCCAGTTTACCTTATCACTGAGTTCTGTCCTCATGGAGACCTGCTGACCTACCTGCAAAGAAGCAAAGCCACATTTGGACAAGTGGACACGCCCAGCAGGAGGTGAACCAACGCTCTGACCTGTCTCTGTCTCTGTCTGATGCTCAGCTCTTACTCAGTAGCTCTCTCCACAGTAACAGTGATGGAGGCTACATGGACATGAACAAAGACGAGAGCAGACGCTGTGTTCCTCTGAAGGAGCTCAGAGATACCACACCTGCCGTAGGTGAGACGGTCCATGCCCCCTGACCAGTTAAACACAAACAGGAACAACAGGATGTATGGTAGAAAACTGACGATGGCCTGTTCTCTCTCAGACCACCAGGTGGCGACATCGCCCCTCCTCACTCTCCAAGAACTGCTCAGCTTCTCCTTCCAGATCGCTCAGGCCATGGACTTCCTGTCCTCCAGGAAGGTACCTCCCCTTCCACTTATATAGGTTTTACAGATGTGTGGAGAACTCTAGTCCAGCTGATTATCAGAAATCAATGCTTAGACTTAGACAACTTTATTTGTCATTTTGTATGCACAGAGTGCGTACAGAACGAAATTTCGTTTCGCATACAGCTTGAAAAGTTACAGTAAATAGCAGTGAATTACAGTGCAGCAGTGATTTCCTAGTAAACAATTGAAATGTAAACAATGTAAACAGTGCAGGAGAAAAACGACATTGGTAACTGAGAGAGTTCGGCAGCATTTGTAGTGCTAGATAAGGATGCAATGATGGAATGTGCAAATATACGACTGTTGTACAGAGTCCATTTTGTGGCTGTTCAACAGTCTCATGGCATATGTGCAAATGTGCAAATGTGCAATGTGTAAGTATAAGAATGTGGTACAGAGTCCATTTTGTGGCCTCAGCAGTTCAACAGTCTGATGGCAACAGGGAAAAAGCTTTTGCAGAACCTGGTGGACATGCAGCGGATGCTGCGGAACCTCTTCCCAGAAGGCAGCAGGGAGAACAGTCCATGGTGGGGGTGTGAGGGGTCCCTGATGATGTTACGGGCTCAGGACACACAGCGCTGGGATGAAATGTCCTTAATGGAGGGAAGAGGAGCCCCGATGATCCCTTCTGCAGTCCTCACCACTCTCCTCATGTTCTTCCAGTCGGAGGCATTGCAGCCTCCACACCACACAGAGAGACAGCTGGTCAGAATGCTCTCTATGGTGCTTCTGTAGAAGGTCGTGAGGATGGGCGGGGGCAGGTGGGCTCTCCTCATCCTCTTCAGGAAGTACAGTCGCTTCTGTGCCCTCTTCACCAGTGATGTGGTGTTCACAGACCAGGTGAGGTTGTCCGTGATGTGCACCCCCAGGAACTTTGTGCTGCTGACCACCTCCACAGCTGAGCTGTTGATGAGCAGTGGAGCATGGTGAGGCCGGTTCTTCCTGAAGTCGACGATGATCTCCTTCGTCTTCTCCACGTTCAGGATCAGGCTGTTGTCTCTGCACCAGCCCACCAGCTGCTCCACCTCCTCTCTGTAGTCCTGGTCGTTGTCATCTCTGATCAGACCCACCACTGTTGTGTCGTCAGCAAACTTCACGATGTGATTGGTGGTGAGGGTGATGACATCAGAGGTGTTCTGTCCGACCCAGACTGACTGAGGTCTGTTGGTGAGGAAGTCTAGCAGCCAGTTGTGAAGAGGTGTGCTGAAGCCCAGATGTTCCAGTTTTTCCACCAGGTGCTGTCGGATGATGGTGTTAAATGCTGAACTGAAGTCCAGGAACAGCATCCGCACGTGCGTCTTCTTCTCCTCCAGGTGTGCCAGGCTCAGGTGAAGAACAGAGGAGATGGCGTCCTCAGTGGAGCGGTTCCGTCGGTGGGCAAACTGGAACGGGTCGAGTGTTGGGGGGGAGACTGGAGACGATGTTGTGCATTAATGCATTAACTAACAAAGTCTTTGGAGGGAGAGACCTTATATTTAATATTTAATTACATTTAATTGTTTACTTCTTGGTTCAACTTCAGTCGTATTGATGTTTATTAGACTTTTATGATTTGCTCTTTTAGAGTCGTTTTTGATTTGTTCGGTTTTGGCTGTGGGAAAGACACCGTCTCAATAGGGTAATGGGTCAGTAAGGTATAACTGCAGCGCTGTGTGGGCGTTCCTACTGTGTGGATATTCCAACTGTGCATCACTACCGGATGTGACGTAGAAACACGGACGTGACGTCACTCCTCCCCATTATTTAATAACTGTCTGCATTCAGCGCCGCAATTATTACAAATCACATGTGGTCCCTCGGTAAAACTAATACCGTGCGGATAGGGCAACAATGTGTTGAATAAACATAAATACTGTGAAGCAACACTTTTTGACTTTTCATCAATTTTTTCCTATTCAGCGGCACAAATATCACATTTAAACCAATCAAAGTTTTAATATACATCATAGTGATTTATTGATATGCTGCATTATGTCCTCCTTTTTGGTGTTATGGAAATGGTCACCATAGATTACGGTGCCAAGAACAATAAGGAATTTAAAAGGGATTGGAGCAAGTAACTAAAATAAAAGATATTTAGACATGTTTGTGGATATTTTTTATTTATTTATTTATTTTGCAGATGCAGATTTAATCTTTTTCAGCGAGGAGTAATACAATTTGAAATTATTAAAGAAAATATCAAAACAAGGGGGAGAGTCTTTCCACTTAAAGATTTCATGCATCATTTGCAGCTACTTAATTTAGTTACTTTAGTGCAATTGTTTCATGTCCTACCCTGCTAACATGAAACATTTGTGCTAAAGTAACTATGCTTAAGTAGATGGAAATTTGCATATATGTTTTTTTTCAGTGAACAGCAGTGTATGTAATACTTAGCTAGCAAGAAAACAATATTTACCACATCAGACGTTTGATTATCAAGACCATCAACATAGTACAATATGGTTGATTGAAAACTGTGAAATATTTGTCATTTTCAACGTAACCATTCTTTGATGTCTCTCCAGAATGTACTTGAGATAGGACAAGTAAAAAAATTGTTCAAGGGAATCAGCAAGAGAATCACAGAAGGCAAAACAGCGAGAATGAAGAAGATGAAGGAAAAAATATAAGTATTGAAGTGGGCAAATCAACGAACCAATAAGCGTTTGCGCGAACAACCCGCCCACACTATCGGACCTCCCACAGGGGCGTGTTTGCTGCTGGCTGTGCCTGCAGTTATATCCTTTTCTAATGAGTGGGTAACAGTATAGAAGCTGTAGAGAGGTGTGTTAAACTACGGCAGTGAATTCCTGGTGATGTTTCTTCTCACAGATAATTCACTGTTATAATCTACTGGAGTTCAGATGGTTCCTCCTCTGTCGTCCACTTGAATTAATCATGTATTCAAAGAAAACCTTTCTGAGATACTCCAAGTTTTCTGCTAACACCTCTTTGGTGAACAGCTTGTTGGAGATGTCTCCTGTCGGTCCAACCCGGTCTCCCTAACCCCAACGTGGTGTTACAATTTGCTCCCTAATACATGGAGAACTCTTTATCCACAGCACTCCACACAGGAAGGTCTGCATCAGAGGAGGGAGTATTCACCCTCTGGATCGTGTCTCATCTGTGACAATTTAGTCCCAATGTGTCTATGTGGACACGTTTTACCATCTAACATGTTGTCCACACGTTCTGTGTTCCTCAGGTTGTCAACAGAGACCTTGCAGCCAGGAATGTGCTTGTCTGTGATGGAAAACTGCTGAAGATCTGTGACTTTGGTTTGGCCAGAGACCTTCAGAAGGATCCCGATTACATCATGAGGGGCAACGTCAGTCCCCACATTAGACATTAAGCTCTGTCTCACGACATCAGCCGCTGTGGCGCTCAGCTGTCCTGCTCCTCTTTGGTTTCAGAGCTTCCTGCCGCTGAAGTGGATGTCTCCAGAGAGCATCTTCCAGAACATCTACAGCTCTAAGAGCGATGTCTGGTCCTATGGAGTCGTACTGTGGGAAATCTTCTCTCTGGGTAACCCGTCTGACTAGTTTCCATCTATGAACTCCAACATAACTAGTCTACATCAGGTGATGCTTGTGTATTTTGTCCAAGGCTGCAGCCCGTACCCTGAGCTCCTGACAAGCCGACAGTTCTGCTCTGCTCTGAAGAAAGGACTCAGAATGGAGCGACCAGAACATGCTCCCTCTGACATGTACTACAACACGTCAATACATCACATATACACTCAGTTACAGAACACCTGCTCAAACCAGCAGTACCAGGTTAAAGGCCCGAGTCCCAGTAGAACCGCTTCAACCGTCTGCAGTCACTGGAGGTGAAAGTGTCCGGTTGTTAGAATAGATACTTTATTTATCTCTTGTATAAACTATCGTCTTACAGCAGCCACGGAGACATTTCCAGCTAAACAACCTTGGTAAATAGGAAATAAAAACAGATACAAAGACGGTAAATTCTCCATTATTCCTTTATATGCTGCATGATTTATAATAATTTATTAATTAGAACAAGGGGGTGAATAAGAGCTCCAGGTAACTATTGATTTATGAAGAAGCCAATGACTGCTGACAGGAAGGGTTCTGCCCTGAGCCTTTGTAAAATATCCAGAGCATCACGTGGATGGAGGTGTTACTGAAGATGGAGTTCAGTTTATAGCATCTTCCCCCCTCTGCCTCCTTCTGTGCTGGTTCCTGGAGCGCCCTTGATTAGTTTCTTTATGTAGCATATTTGTAAATATAATATAGTACATTTTAAATCAATGCAAGTGGATAGTGACCAATCGGGTCAATGGGCTAGTTGGATCAGAAACTAGATAAGACTCATGAAGGAGCAGACAGACCAGAAGGTTGCAGTTGCGAGTGCCTTTGTATTTATAGTGTAAACAATTATATACATATTTACAACAGTGAAACATTCAAATGGCCATATAAAATGCGCAAAAGAAAAAAAATCAAAATAAACAGAAAAAAAACAAATTGATCAATTCTACAATTAATGAACCCACACCCTTCAGTTCATTCACCCCAAGCTGGGGTTGGTTAAAGGTCCCAAGCAAGTTCTTTTTAAAGTGCTTGGTGCAGTGCAGGTCCTAACTGACTCAAGTCAGATCAGGGTAGAACAGAATTGTTCGTTGGCTGCAAGGAGCCTCCTACCAGCCTGGCAGGAGATCAAAAGTCTTCACGCACGCACGGCAAAGCGCAAATCTTTCTTGGGCTCTAGGCCTGGATCTTCAGCTCGCCATCAAACCTGGCCTGAATAATAAAACAGGACCATTTTCTCAATATATATATTCAAACATTCTAGTGTGCACACACAAATTCAATAAATGGCACTCTTTGCACTATAAATAATTCCAATTTTCAGTCAATATGCATATTCAATATAAATATAAAGTTCAATATAAATTACATCCATGAAATCCAATAAATACGCACTATATAAATTAGTCAACATGAAATGTAAAGAAAACCTAATATAAACAAGTGCTCAAACAAACATTTAAGGCACCCAATTGTTTACATGTGGTTTGTATAAATCTAAAATGGTCGTCCGTTTGTTTAGCTGCTAAATTACTGAGTATACAACAAACATTGACATCAATGACACTAAGCCACACAAAGAAACACTCACCAATTCCAAAGTTTGTCTCACAACAGGTTTTTCTCCCCGTCTTATCCTGGCAAAGTAGTTAGCTCCTGCAGCTCTGCTTCTCCCAACATGTCCTAACTTTCCTACTTCCTTACTCCAGCTAATATACCTAGCTGATAGGCTGTGGAAGTACATGTGACCATGATACTTGACAGTGATTGGCTATGAAGTAGTGAGGGGATGGAAGTTCTATTTTACACAGGCTTGATCACTGAGATTTAGACCTGGGTTACATTTATCCTGACCTTGTCTGTTGTGGAGTTCCCTCTCCCTCGCAAAGCTCAGCAAGGAAGGACTGACAGCAAGTTCTGCAGGAACCTGCTGATGATTCGGGTGTGTTCAAGCACAGAAACATTTAAAAGTGGCACCAGTCTCTGAGGACCAGAACTGCCTGCTCCTGTCTGGACTCATATTCATTTATTTAACCTGCCGGTGGTCAGAGGGTCCCATGTCTGGCAGCTTCTGGCATTCTGGTCCAGGGCAGCTGTGGCTGCTAGCATTGCATGTTTTTCAACTTTGACCTGGCCCAAAATTACAAGTTGTAGCAGAGCCGGGGGGCGGGGGGCAGAGTTATATAAGACCGCCAGACTGATATAAATATAAATATAAAACAACAAAACAAAAAGTCGGTCTCTAAAGGCTGGTTCACGTGGCAGGATAATAAGCCCACACTATCTTTAGAGATATCCCTGTGGTGTGTTAGAGTGATCTGGTCCACTCGGTAGAACATCAGGACCGCTGTGGCCTCAATTCAGGGATATTCAACATGTTGGATGGTCTAGGTCCGCTGTCCCCTGAGCATAAACGAGCAGGCAGCCTGTTGAATGTGACGTGTAGCCAACCAGAAAGAGAGGTGAGGGAACCCTGAGGAAAAATAACAGCTCACCTCCAGCAAAGTAAAGCCCTGTTTGCCCTGTCTCCACTCCTTTAAAGCCTTTTTCTCTGTTAAAATCAGTCATTATTGTTCTTCCTCATCCTCCATGTTTATTTTCTCTGAACTCATGTTTGATCCTAAGTGGTTTTGCAAGATTTCCCGTCTGACATCTGAATGATCCTGAGTGAAATCCGTCGGTGTGTGTTGAGCTCGCCGTCTGACCAGACGCCACACGATGTACCAGCAAACCTGTTTTATCTACGATTTCCCCACCAACACAACAAGAATAATAATAATAATAAGAAGAAGAAGAAGAAGAGTAAGAAAAAGAATAAAACATTGCCAAAAACATTCCAATAAGCTGATGGTCGCTGATGGCTGCTTGGGTATAAACACTAATGCGCTCTGGAGGTTGGAGAGCAGCTTTCAGCACCAGGGATCCTGGTGGAGGTGTAGCCCGTCTCCCCTGCAGGTTTTAGAACGCTCAGAGTCTAAAGCAGCACTTTAGTCATCATCATTGTAAAAGAAATATTTAGTCCTCCAGCCGTGCCAATGCATCCACAGCGCAGCTTTATGCACGAGTGGGTTTGCCTGTTAAAGCAGTTAAAGCAGTCTAACCGCCACACACCTCGTCACGATAATCTGTTAAACTGTGGAACACGTCACCATGGACATGTGAGGGTTGAAAACCCAATATAATGTTGTGTGGACTTTTATTTACGTTTTAAGATGGCTTATGGACTTTTATTTTATTATATTTTATAGTTATGTGTCACCAGCCCCAGCATGAATAACACTGTAGTTCTGAATGCTGATGAGGAAGTCGATCTATGATTAAAGTCTGATATGGAGTGAAACTGAAGTTTGAAAGGAATCATGATGCAGTTTGGCTGCGATTCACCACTTTATCATCACCGTTGCCAGTTTCCCCACCTCCATTTTTTATAGATCCCAACTTTTGCATGGAACGTGACGTTTCAGGCCCCATTTTCTGCGTACCAAGCTTTATAAATGAGACCCCAGATCCGTAATGTGAGTTGCTGAAAAGTGAAATAGCCAAAAGGGGCCCGACTACAAGTCTCCGCCCCTAATGTGACTCTGGCTCTGCTCCTGCTTACAAGGTATAAGTTTCAAGATAAAGTTTTAACACACATCAAAACTAAAATATACCAAGTCAGTTGAGACAGTGCAGGTAAAGGTTCTGATCCAGATCCCAGCTTAGGAACAGCAGTGGTTGTTTTAGCTGCGGGAGCCTGAAGTCTCCCAGAGAGACCAAAGCAAAACGTTTACTGATCTTTGAGGATCATTTCATCACCAAACTGCCAGGTTCAGACTGACACCTCCCTGTAGGGCTAACAGAACCACATGGTGTTCCTCAGAGGAACCTGTAGGACTGGGTTTAAATTACACCATGATTACCTTGGCAGGTAGTGGTAAACAGGAAGTCCATCAATCTGCTGCTCTGACAGCTCTAACATGGGTTTTAATCCATTGTTCCAGGTATGATTTGATTAAACAGTGCTGGGAAGAAGATCCTCTGTCCAGACCATCTTTCTCCTCACTGGTCACTGCTGTGGACAACATGCTGAGCGCTGACTACAGACAGGTGAGCACACCTGTATACCCAGAGTCTGGGTCAGGTCATGAGGCTGATCGAGGAGAGTTTATCCAGACAGAAATTCTACATAATGTTTTTTCTGGTTCTCAGCGTTACCTCCAGTTGACTGAAGACTTCCTCAAAGGAGAACATGCTGCTGCTGTTCAGTCTGCAGAAAGTTTCTCCAGAGGAGCTGAGGATGAAACGGACAGACAGAAGAAAAACACAAAAGGTAGCAAAGGTAGTTTCTTCACAGGTCTGGTTTCTTCTAGCAAACTAAAGTCACATCTCTTTCACCTCACAGGAAGTCCTTCCTCTGAGGTCAAGGTTCACCTGTTAGAGTCAGGGCCAGAGGAGTCAGGGCCTTCCCACAGCAGCTACACCATCCCTGTCCCTGATGTCACCGTAGACAGCAGCGCTGCGCTGGACGCAGTCAGGTGCCTTTCAGAAGTCTTGTCTTCACCAGACGCAGGTCTTCTAATGCCCTGCTGCCATGTTGTTTAAGAGACGCCATCAAACGTAACCATCTGTCTCTTCTTCAGCCCCGTGCTCTCAGATGTGGCCGCCATCTTGGAGTCAAAAGAAGTGACCTCACCAACAGAAGCTGCAGAGCTTCCTGCTTTATCCTGCAGCCTCGATGAAGAGGAGAGCTGCTTGTAAAGGTCTTCGTCTCACTCTGCTGCAGCTGGAATGACCAGAGACTGTTTCTGTGTGTAAGGCTGCAGGACCTGCCGTATATGTATATATATGTTTATACTCTGTAGGCATGTCTGTTCATCAGACCCTGCTTCAGATTTATCATGGGTAATAGCCTCCATTTAGCTCTGCTTCAGTTTGTACCTCTTTCTGACTCGCATCAGAACCGAACGCCTAAATAAAATCTATCCAACAGCTTCTCAAGGTGTCATTCAGTAGACCCTACCTTTACCTGAGTCTCCATCGGTGGATCCACCCAAGTGTTAATGGCTGAATTCACCAATGTCTTCATCACTTCACTGAGACCGTCCCTCTTGGTGGCAGAACCTGTTCTGGAAGGGTGAACACAACAGCTTTATTCAGAGTAAAGCAGAAATGTCCCAAAGTGTCAATAAATCTGTAGAAACTAAGTTTTCCTGTTTGGTTTCAAATGAATCCTCGAATGTGAGCAGAAGGAAGCAAAGTTCAGGGGTCAGAGGGGAAGCAGATCTTAGATGACAGGGCAGGCTGTAGCTGACGGCGCTGCAGGGGGTTCTGGTTCGGTTGGTATTAAAACATCACAGAACTTCTGTCTCTGGACACAGTGACTGCTGCCACCATCACACCCTGATGTACGCATCTTCAAGACTCTTATCTGGAAGTAAGACAGGAAATTGTTCTAGGATTGTGTTCATTTAAGCAGCCAAGCACACCGAACCCATGTGAAACCTGGCAGCATGTCAGTTTAGTGCAGAAAAAGGAACCAGAACCACCGTCAGCACTGACATCACTTACATTTAGCTGCTAACAATGTTTCCTGTCAGGGCTAAACTAAAAAAATCTGAATTACCGACACGGATCAGAGCTGGACTGGGTTATTCTGAATTTATTCTGTTTTAAGCACACTTTGGGATTAATTAACTATTTAGACAGTTAGGGTTCTCTCATCCTGTGAACCCAGCATTGTGGATCATGTGGTCTCATGAGGGTTGATGGATCCTCAGAGACATCGTTGATAGTTTCTGATTGATGTTCCATCCCTGATCTAACCTCCAGACAACCTTTTATCTCCAGACCTGCTCTCTGAGGACTGTCCACCTCCCTGAAGATCAGTCTTTAATAGCATGGAGGCTCACAGAGCTATATGTGTTCCTCCCTGTCCAAAATATTTACTCTGACACCAACAGAGCTGCAGGAAACAGCTGTAGGCGCCCAGAGGCACAACTGGGGCGTCAGATTCTCCATATCTCTGACTTTTGATAGAAGTCATTCACTAAAGTGTAAAAAGGTGTTTCTGGGGAAATTCGACTCTTTTGAATATTTGGCTCTCCAGGTAAAGAGCCCGGTACGAACTATGTTCCTGAATGTTTACAGGCCTCCTAAGTCCACATCAAACTTTTTTAATGATTTTAGTGACCTGCTGTCTGTGATATGTGTTGATTATGACTGTTTAATTATTGTGGGAGACTTCAACTTTCACGTTGACAACCCTGAAGACAGAAGTGCAAAAGAACTGTGTGACACACTTAGAAACTTTGGTTTAAGTCAACATGTTAAACAGCCAACACACAAACAGGGACATATTTTAGACTTGATCATCACTAAAGGTCTAAAGATTTCACAGGTCAATGTAACTGATGTTGCCCTATCTGATCACTTTTCTGTTACCTTTGAAAGCATCGTTTCCAGTGACTCATTTAGCCAAAGGGACATCGTAAGAAAACGCACCTTTAAGGACAATGCCACAGAAACGTTTATTCAAGCTTACTCTGATACTTCAACCTTGGGCTGCAACTCAGTAGATGAACTAGTAGATAACTTTCAGTCTAAAGTCTCAGACATCATTGACTGCATTGCTCCAGTTAAAGTGAAAGTTCTTTCAGAGAAGAAAAAATCTCCTTGGAGAAATGCTCCAGCAGTTAGAGGTGAGAAAAGGGAGTGTGGAAAAGCTGAACGTAGGTGGAGTAAGAACAGACTGCAGGTTCACTACGACATCTATAAAGAGAGACTTTACAGATATAACTTACAACTGAAAAATGAAGAGAATCTTTCTTCTCTAAGATCATCAACAAAAACATTAATAATCTTCGTGTCTTATTTGCCAGTCGACAGGCTAACAAATCCTCCTGTGTCCGTGGCTTCTGAACTCCACTCCACCAGGGCCTGCAATGAATTTGCTAACTTAATTACTGATGGTGTTCTGGTTCTAACAGTCATGTTCCTGTAATCTGAGTGTTTCAAAGAGTTACCAAAGACAAAATAAAATGGTTGATCATCATCAGAATGATTCAGTGAATCCTGGTTCATTGCAGATCTGAGTTAAAGAACCAAAGTTCAACTTAAAGAATGTGGAATGATCTTAAATTAGCTTAACTAGTTCAGAACAACATGTGGTATGTGTTTCAACCCATTCACAATGCAAATCCAAGTTAAACATTATTTGATGAAATAACATTTTAAAGAATGATTTACTCAGTAAAAATCAACAACCTTTAGGACACTTGATTTTTATTAATATGAGTATTTAGTGTGAATGCATCTTTAAGACGCATTTTCAGCAACAAAGTCGCCACTCTTGCGTGCTGTCTGCTGTTTGCTTTAATTGCCAAAATCACATTTTTTGCGTGGCTAGAAACGCGCCTTTAGCCTCACTTTGCGTCGCGTTGCTCTTGTGTTGCACCTGTACATACGGATAACGTGTAAATCTTGGGCCACCACATTCGTGTTCAGTATGAACGCACCTGAACACTCCCATGTTTGTTGTTTTGGTCACCTGTCCCAAGGTGTGATAGGCGGTAAAACTACCTGTAAAGACGAGTGAAGGCTGGAGAGCAGCTGTCAGAAGGCTGACACCTGAGGACATCTCCTATGTTTCACAAAGATGTCTTCTTTCTCTCCTTTCTCAGATCACACGTCTCTCTTGTCCAAAACATGGACAGTGCTGTCTTTTAGTGAGTGTCCCTTGTTCTATAGGAGATGCCGGGGATCCTGCTGCTGAGACCTATCTCTGCCTGCTTTCAGATGACTCTTGTTCTTTGCACTCAACGCCTCATTCTATGTTTGCCATGAAGCTGCAGACATGAAGAGCTTCCAAACACCTGAGCAGTGAGTGGATGCATCTCCTAAAGGCTTATTCCTGTCCGCCACTCGGCGTTCTGTCATGCAGAAATGTGCTGAATGTTGGAAAACATTTCTTCATTTCCTCTGAAAGAATGAGCTCAAACTGTGACTCAGAAAGCAAAAAAAGAGTTCTTCCTCATTTCTGATCCAGGAGCTAAAAGATGGTGAATTTCTGTGAAAACCAGAAGTCTGCTGATTCTGACAGGTTCTGTTGATCCCGTTTAAACTCAACCTGCTCCATCTGGGTCCTGACAGGAAGAGCAGACCAGCAGGGTGAGGTGTTCAACCTTCAACCAGCAGCTGGTTCTGTCAGTCTGGTTTCAGAGTAGAAGAGAATAATAGGTTCTGGTGACCCAGCAGCAGAGGGTAGACGGACAAAACGGGTTAAAGACTATGACAACAAAGACACAGTAGAGTTAATGATGGCTTCAGCTGAGCAGGAGAAGAACCTACAAATATTAAGCATTAAACACCAACAGACTATTGACCTTCACTCACTGAGAGGTCCAGGTTCTACTGAACCTTCTCAGCATGTAACAGAACCAACCCATAGAACCTTTTTGCAGAGGTCTGTACATTGCAGATGTGACTGATGCTACTTTTAAAAGCTTATCCCTCGAACCAGAACTAGAACCAGAGCTGGGGTCATCACCCCGCATTGCTCTTTAGTCTGAATGTTGTGGAACTTATGGGTGAAATTGACCTGATAAAGTCCAAAGTTCTGTCTGGAGAGAAAAGTCATCATGGAGGAACGCCGCTAATAGTTGATCAGAATCAGCCAGTTATATATTCATCTGCTCTCCTCAATTCAAACACTAATAACTGTTTAACTATTGTTGACACGCTGGCAAATCCTTCCCCACCCGAAGCTCCAGAACTCTGGTCCAACAAGACCAGCAGGATGTGTCTCCAGAACCTCCTGGATCATTACATCTAAAGACGTTTAACAAACTGAGTTATGGATCTTTGACAGAACCACTTCAGAACCTGACGTTTTATTTGTCTGTGTTATTCCTGAAATATTACAGACAGTAAATATTCATTTTCTGTAGATGTTCATGTACAGAAATCAAACCTGTTCAAAGAAACTAAATTTAGATGCATTGATAGTGAACAATCACAGAACCAAATCCAATCTGACTCTCCTGACAAAGATCTTCGAAAAGTCAGTCCCTTTATGGTCAAATAATCTCTTCAGGTCTGCTGTTCTTTTTATATCTCTCTCTGCAGGTGTAGAAGCAGACTCAGAGGATGTTATATTGCTCTCTTCCTTTCCTCTCCTCTTTCACTTTCACCTTTTCTCCTTTTAGTATTTTGTCTGTTTCTCTCCTTTTTCCTCTTCTACCTGTTTCTGTGTCCATTGAACATGAAATAGTCCCAAAATAAATGCTAATAAAGCTTCTTGCATGTATAAATCAAGCGAAGCTCTACGGTAAAAGCAGTAAGGCTCCACTGGTGAAAGTAAAATCTGTTGGGATCTGTCAGGGTGCAATCCTCCCTGCTGCACCCTGAACCTTCCAGAACCTTCCATCTTCCACCCAGCTCTGTCTCCACTCCACTAATCATCCTCACCTGTTCAGCCTTCAATCAGCCCGGCCTCTTTCCACCTCCAGCTCCTCTATAAAAGCCTCCTCAGTCAGCTCCTCACTGCCGGTCCGTCTTCAGTCTTCTGTTGTACCTCAGCCAGAGATCTTCCCACGTCCAGCTGAGCGTCAACTTCCTTTAGTCTGGCTCCTGAAATGTTCCCACGTCAGGTGGTCAGAGTTCCCTGCATCTGCCTGCGCCTCCAACGGTTCCCCCTGCTGCATTCCTGGTCCTGCTGCAGCTCTCTGCGTTCCAAGAACTCTGTCTCTGCTGCTGGTCCTTCGTTACTTCAGTGCTCAAACTCCTGCTCCTCCAACAACCCTCCTTGCTGCATTGCTGGATCCACTGCAGCCCGAACGTTCTGTGGACTGTCCCTCTGCTGCATTCCTGGTCTTTCTGCAGCCATCCGTGTTCCAGAACTCTCTGCTGAGCTGTGGATTCTCGGCGCTGCACCCACAGCTCTCCGGCGTCCCCCGGTCCTCCAGTCACCTCCAGTCCTCCAGCGTTCCTCATCCATCTTCACCACCCTGGTATAGACTCTGGTTCAGCATCTTCACAATCCATCCATCCTTCAATAAACTCTATAAACTAAGTTCTGTGTGTGGTGGGAGTTCGGGTTCATCAGGACAAATCCTGACAGGATCTTTTTAGCATTAAGACAACAATTATTGCTACCCTGACAGACAGGACACGTAATATGTCTGTCTGTCTATCTATCTATCTATCTATCTATCTATCTATCTATCTATCTATCTATCTATCTATCTATCTATCTATCTATCTATCTATCTTATAATAATGAGCAGTATTAACAGAGAAGTAGGAGAGGCCGTCTTCTTCTCTTGGTCAACCGATCAAATGTGAGGAAGAAACCTGCTAAACCACCGTAAATTTCAGCTAATTCTACTATTACAGGCCTGCTTTAAGTTTTAGAGTTTGTTGAAAAATAGACTTAAAAACAGCTTATTTTCCAAGCTGTAACATCATTTATCTCATTTATCAGACACTCACCTTCACACACATAAGCTCAATCTTGAAAAACAAGCCCAAAAGGAAGCCCATCAGGCAAACCCCTGCAGGTTTCTTCTAATCGTCACAGATGCATGTGTTTAGCTGGTATTTATGCACACCAGGACTTTTTCCTGCTCATGATATAGTTGTCAGGGAGGATGGGGGGTTCATATTAGCCCCACTAATAGATCTTGTTGCAAAACACAAAAAGGGGTCCTGCCGGAAAGAAGGGAAGTCCGAAAAAGCAACTTCACCTTCAAAAACAACCCCAGAAAACGCAACCGCCAACTCACGAAAGTTACAAGGAACTTTAGAGAAAAACAAGCCCAGAGCAGCTTTTAATAAGCTTTGAGAAAAAGCCACATAAATGTAGCCTACCCGCACAGACGCTACAGTCTCTGGTTTTAGGTCTGGGGATTCAAGTGTTGGCTCCTTACCACCAACAAAACATGGAGAGCTAAGTGGCTCCACAGCAAAGTCCTTTTCTTTACAAGCTCGTATTCAACAGTGGCATTTCTCGACAATCCTCCGGGGTTTTGAAAAATCAATGTAAAATCTCCCTCCAACGGTTACAATAGTCATATTGCGAGTCACTCGGGCAGATACAGGTAAACAATTCAAGATGGCCGCAGCGTATGTACGCTGGCACTGAAGCAGCGTAGGGTCAATCCCCGCTTCCTCCCCTCTTCTCTTACTAAACAACCACGGCAGAAAGCTACATGCACTGCAGCAGGCGGAGGACGCCCACTACCACAGGTGGAGTCAGGCGCTGTGAACGTTGTCAGTTGTTGGAGAATCTGATGCCGCCCTACACGAGGAGCCTCCCTGGCTTCCTCTGGACGTTCAGTATGAACACAGCTGGAGACTTTTATCTTGTTGAGCTAAAAGCTCTGCTCCCCAGATCCAATAAATTCATCCCAACCAGAGACAGCAGTGCATTAGACCAAGTCTACTGCAGCATCCCAGCAGCATGTAGGGCTGCAGCTCCTCACTTTGCATCATCAGATCACATCTCTGTGGACCTGATCCGTGCCTACTAAACCCTGACCTGCAGAACCAGACCTGTTGTCAGAACCATTTAGGTCTGGACTGACGAGGCCTGCTCAGCTATATAGGACTGCTTTTAACACGCAAACTGGGATGTTTAAAGAGGGCGCTGATCTGGAGGGTTACACGTCGTCTGTGCTTTCCTATCTCCACTTCACCACTGATGATGTCCTCCTCACAAAGACAATCAGAGTGTCCCCTAACCAGAACCATGGGTGGACAGCTCGGTCCCTGCTGAAGGCCCAGGATGCAGCGTTCAGATCTGGAGACAGACTGGCCTACAGCAGGGCTAGAAGTGATCTTAAAAAGGTCCAGAAGGCCAAGCAGAGGTAGAAGCAGCGCATGGAGGACCACCTCAGCAGCAACAATCCAGAGACATGTGGAGAGGCATCAGAAACATCATGGACTACCAGCACAGCGACCAGCAGCTGAGCAATGACACCTGTTACAGAGCACAAGGAACAAAGCAGTGCTCTCTTCTGCCTGTGAGTAACACAGGTTTCTTTTGGGTTTCCTTTTCTGTTGGCTTTCCTTAGAGAGGAAACTTTCAGACCAACCTGGAGGATTTGATGGAAGTTGACTTTGGAAAGAGTGCTTGAGATGACATGTGTCATGAAGTGGTGCTATAGAAATAAAATTGGATTGAATCATCCTATCTCCTGTTGCTATCCCTGTCTGTTAATTTCTGGGTTTGTGGATCCGTCCTCCCTGGTTCTGATGCTACCGATCACCTCCCCAGCAGATCAGCTGCCTGCCATGTCTGTTTGCCTGTCCTCCTGTTGTCTTCACCAGCTTTGTCCTGTTCTTCTGTTCCTGTCTTCATTTGTAAGACCTTTTCCTCCATTAACATCTACAGCAGCATGAGACCCCTGTTCCACAGAACCTTTGCTGAAACAGATGGAACTCGAATTAGATTGCTACCTCCTCAGATTAAACCAGATTTAATAAATTTGCATTAAAAGTGGAATCACCCAACATACGGAGCCAGGGCTGTGGCTCCATCCTCAACCTGCTGCAGGACTGGACAGATGCTCGCTCCCTCTCACACCTGATGGACATTTGGTGATCAAGATGCTAAAGCTAACAGAGTATGGTGGAGCTTTACCATAATAATTTTTTGTGTCCTGTCTGCTAAGGTGGCAATAAGAACTATTGTCTTAGTTCCAAAAAGAGTCCAACAGATTTACTTTCACCAATGGAGCCTTACCGCTTTCTCCATAGAGCTCCACTTGATTTCTAAATGCAAGAAGCTTTATTAGATTTTATTCTGGGATTATTTCAAGTTCAATGGACACAGAAACAGGTAGGAGAGGAAAAGAGGAGAGAAACAGACAAAATACTAAAATGAGAAAAGGTGAAAGAAAGAGGAGAGGAAAGGGAGAGAGCAACATCCTCTGAGTCTGCTTCTACACCTGCAGAGAGAGATATAAAGAACAGCAGAACCAGCTGATAAAGTATCACAGGTACAAACAACCAACACCTTGATACCATCACTGAAGAATATACAGTATTAATTAATACGACATGTAGAAAGTGACAGCTGGAGATAATAACAGGGGTTTTCTGGATAGAAGTGAGTCTGTAAGCACCCGGATCCACCTGCAGGTGTTGGTGAGAGTGAACTTGTGTCTGTGAACAAGAAGAGAAAAGAAAGAAAGAGAAGAGGTGAAAGAAAGAAGAGATAGAAGGAAGAGAATGATAAAACGTCCTCTGTCTGCTCCATCACCTGGAAAGAGACGCAAAAAGAACAGCACAACCAACAGACATAAAGCAACAGATACACTCGAATAACACCTTGACGCCATTGCTAAATCATATGTATTATTATTTAAGCTGACAAGTGTAAAGTCATACCTGAGAAAAGAAAGTGAAAGAAAATAAATAAATAAATTACAGGCTTTATGTATATAAGTGAACATTTAATACCTGGGACCCAGCACCTGTGGGAGTTTGTGAGAGTGCACTAGTTTAGGTGAAAATAATCCAGAAGGAAATATATTGATAGTGATTGTGGAGAACCAAAGACCCACCTTCCTCGAGCACAGAGGCAGGAGTCAGGGGACCCATAACCCCGGACTCCCAAAGGGGCCCCCAAAGCAGTGCACCCAAGAGGGGCCATCACAGGAAATCTGCAACCGCCCCCCCCCCCCCTGAGGAAAGAGGAGAGACGACCCCGAGGAAATCCCCCAGCCACCGCAATGCCGACGCCCCCAAGAGCCGCGGGGACGAGCCCGTGGGCTCCGCCGGCAGCCAGCGCGCCGAAGTGGTCCCGGCCATGGGCCCCGGGGGCCAGAGGCCCCAGGGGCACCCCGCCCCCGCGGCGGGGGGCCAGGCCCCGCGAAGCCACCGCCGGGAATGGGCCGGCGCCCACCCGGGAACCCGCCCCAAACCCGAGGACCGCCAACGCGCCAGAGGGCCAAGGCGCCCGCCAACGCAGCGGAGGAGGGCAGGACGTGGGAGGATGGGCTCCGCACCTATCGGAGACTTGAGATGATCTTGGGAGAGGGAGCAGACCAGACCCGAACCTGGAAAAAAAAAAAAAAAAAACTCATTCACACCATTCCTCCCTAGTACCCCACTCACCACACACAGACAAAAAAAAAAGGACGCTGTACACACATTCCCACATAACACTCACATCCAAAAATCCCAAGTGGGGGGGGGTCACCACAATTCAACAATACGACTGCCTGTGCCCGACCCCCGCCCCCGCCCCCGGACCAGACGCCCCCCGGACCAGGCCCCCCAAAGAGGGGGGGCCGACACGACCCGTACGGGCCACCCGACCAGAACCCCCCTCACCCACTAAATACCTAATAAACCCCCTCCCACCCCGACCTTACCCTAGCCACCCCTGCCCCCCACCCCTTTCTGGGGAGAGCAGAGGCGTCAGCCCCAGATCCGGTAAGCCGCTGGCTAGCCGCAGCAGCCCCCCGCCAAGACCCCGGACCCAGTGGCCCGCACCTCCTCCAGGCCCCAGACTCCGTGCCGCGATCGGAGATCGGGGGTGTGCAAAAGACCCCGATCCTCCCTACGCCCGCTCAGATGTTGTGTTGTTGCATGTTGTTCTCAAGTGTGTTTAAAACTGGGAGCACCGAAGGGGGTGCACGGCACAGCCCACCCCCCCTCCAAGCAACTACCCATAACCCTCAATGTCTAAATGCGAGAGGGGGTGAAGGGAGCCGCCCGAGGCGAGGCTCACACAACATAAGCCCCCCCCCCAGACGTCTTCCCCCCACCCCCCCATATCATGGCCTACATGAATGTGCGTTGTGAAAATGTTTGGAGTGAAAGTGTCTAAAATGCATGATAAAATTGGGGAGAGGGACGTCACCAAAAGGTGGCAACCTCCAGTAACGCCCTCTCCCCAAGGACCTACATGTGTGGCGGCGTGATGGAGCAGGCAGAGGGAGGAGTCCGGGGATGGGGAGCAAAGGACTGGGGAGCCAACCCAGGGAGCCAGCTCCCCCACTGACTCCAATAGGCACCCCCGCTCCCCGAAAGCCCCACCCGGAGAAAGGGGCCCCTCCAGCGGCACCACCATAGCCCGGGGGCCGGGGAGAGGCTGCAGGGCCCGCCAGCCAACCACCCACCAGGACCAACACCTCCACCCCCCACAGCCCACCCACCAAGCCTACTGGCTTTTACCCCCCCCCCCCCAAAAAAAATAAAAACATAAATAAATAATCTCTCTAAAGAAATAATCTCTTCTTTCTTTCACCTCTTCTTTCTTTTTTTTCTCTTCTTGTTCTTCCTTTACTCTCCTACTTTCCCATTGTAGTGTCCACATAATTTGAAATTCTCCCTGCAGAAATCACAATAAAGCTATTTACATGCACAAATCAAGCGGAGCACAATGGCGTAAGCTGTTGGTTCTATTTGTGAAAACAAAATCTGTCGAGCTCTATTTGGCATTGAGACATCAATTCTTATTGCCACATTGCTAGACAGGACACTGGGGGAAAAAAAAGAACTTGTGTCTGTGAGGTTCATCCATGAGAAAAATGCTCAGCAGTGGCTGTGAGGAACCATAGACCCCCAGAGCACCAGACGCCAGGGGAACCAGAACCCCAGATGCCCGAAGGGACCCCAGAGCAAAGGGGCCCCAGAGGGGCCAACACAGGGAAAGCTGCCCCCCCCCACACACCTGAGGGAAGAGGAGAGACGGCCCCCAGGAAACCCCCCAACAGCCACAGCGACGAATCCTCCAGGCACCGTGGGGACGAGCTGTGGGCTCCGCCGGCAGCCAGCTACGCTGGAGCTGCAGGGACCCGAGGCCCACCAATGCACCAGGTGCCAGTCGATGGAGGAGAGCAGGACGGGGGGATGGCCTCCACACTTAGTGGAGACCGGAGATGTTCCAGCAGAGGGAGCAGTGCAAACCCAACCTGACGAATAGAGAAACAGACCCTAGAGCCCCCACATGCGAACAAAAAACTAAGCAAATGGGACACAATACTCACACTCACCACATACTCCTTCCCGGTCCTGGCACCAGCCCCCAGAGGGGTATTCTGCCCCCGGACCTGGGAGGTGACTATCAAGATGGGGAGGAGGGGGGACCACCACAACCCGACCTAGCCGGTCCTAACCCCCCACCCTGACCCGAGGCCAGAAAACCCAGGGGTCCATCCCACAATATCCCACATGTTCCCTGATACCATGATGAAAGCTTTCAGCTAGATGCATTTAGGTGGAATCTAACCTGAGAGTCAGAGGGACTCAGCCAATCATCTTCAGCTTTAGGAGGAAGAGGAGGAGGAGGAGGAGGAGGTCAGTTTGTTTCAAGAGGAAGTTGCTCCTTTAGTCACATTTAGTTCGACTTCAGGCTGAGCGACAGAGAGAGAGAGATGGGGCTCCATTTACTGCTGCTGTTGCTCGCCCTCACTGGCTGCTCTGCCACAGGTCAGAAAATGCTTCATTTACACAATAATTACCTGTTTATGGAACCTTTGATACGTCTCTGATACCCAAAAGATTTATATTAAATTCAAACTTACATAAAAAAATCAGATTTATTTGGTGTTTAACTGTTATCATTTGGTTAGAACCTGATTATAGCTGCGTGAATAAAAGCATGAAACCTTTCAGCTGTTCGTAGGAAAAAATTTACAGTTTTATAATAGCTATTTATTTTACTCATATTTAGTAAAATAATCAACATGTTAAACATAATGATCTCTTGTTTACTGTTGGTTTCCACTTAATTCTCAGTTTAAATAAAACCAAACAAACAGTTTCATGATGGTTCTTCAACTTTCTGTGCTTCTTAACAAACTGTCGTTATTCAGCTAAATCAAACCTAACTATATTTATCTTTAAATATATTTAATCATAAAAAACAAAAATCCCTCAGCTGTTTCAGTTTTGGCAGAAAACTGTTTATTTTCCTTCAAGATGAATAAAAACCTGAAAATAATATAAAATGTGTTTTATGATAATTACACAACAATCTTAGCTATAAAATGCTCATTTTTAACATTTAAGATTAAACAAATAATTTAAATTTAGGTAGCCATGATGCATACGTACATCCTTCTTAAAATGTAATGCTAACTAACTTTTAGTCGTTCTTAGTCTGCAGCTAATTGTTTAGCAGATATGGGTAAATCTTTAAATGTCTTCATTGTGTTTTACAGTAAAAGTTGTTTAAATAATATTAAAATAAGAATAATCCAGAAATGTAAAGCCTGACTGAAGTACGTTTCTCTTTCTGAAGACTTATTAGATAATAATTTACTTCAAAGACTTTTTTGAGTCTTTGTCTCCTCTGAAGCTTGATCAAAGTTAGTTAAACTGGTTCTGACCCAAAGAACCTTCACAGAATCATCTTTAACTGTTTAAACTCATTAAGGATTTCACCATTTAAAACAAACCCTAATTTGATTGATTAGAGTCCCTGTTGTGATATGATAAACGCAAATTTTCTCGTGAATCCTCTCAGAATCGGACTGAACTAACTAACAACCTCGTTTATGAGGTAACCAATCACGTGCAGCGAAGCTGCTGATTGGCTGATGCGGTCTCTGTGTGAAACATGAAGATCATTTTCTTTAATTTCAGTTTTTATGTCGATGAGGGAAAAACTGTCCAAAAACGGTGTTGATAATGGCTGGTTCTGATTGTATTTGGACCTTGTTCCGGTCAGGTTCTGCTTGTATTTGGACGTTGTTATGGTCAGGTTCTGATTGTATCTGGACCTTGTTCCGGTCAGGTTCTGATTGTGTTTGGACGTTGTTCTGGTCGGGCTCTGATTGTGATTGGACAATATTCTGGTCGGGTTCTGCTTGTATTTGGATGTTCCGGTCAGGTTCTGATTGTATTTGGACCTTGTTCCGGTCAGGTTCTGCTTGTATTTGGACGTTGTTCCGGTCAGGTTCTGATTTTATTTGGATGCTGTTCTAGTCGGGTTCTGATTTTATTTGGACGTTGTTCCGGTCAGGTTCTGATTGTATTTGGACGTTGTTCTGGTCAGGTTCAGATTTTATTTGGACGTTGTTCTGGTCGGGTTCTGCTTGTATTTGGACAATATTCTGGTCGGGTTCTGATTATGTTTGGACCTTGTTCCGGTCGGGTCCTGATTGTATTTGGACGTTGTTCTGGTCGGGTTCTGCTTGTATTTGGACAATATTCTGATCGGGTTCTGCTTGTATTTGGACGTTGTTCTGGTCAGGTTCTGCTTGTATTTGGACGTTTTTCCTGTCGGGTTCTGCTTGTGTTTGGACGTTGTTCCAGTCGGGTTCTGCTTGTATTTGGACGTTGTTCTAGTCGGGTTCTGCTTGTATTTGGACGTTGTTCTGGTCAGGTTCTGCTTGTATTTGGACGTTGTTCTGGTCAGGTTCTGATTGTATTTGGACGTTGTTCTAGTCGGGTTCTGCTTGTATTTGGACGTTGTTCTGGTCAGGTTCTGATTGTATTTGGACGTTGTTCTAGTCGGGTTCTGCTTGTATTTGGATGTTGTTCTGGTCAGGTTCTGATTGTATTTGGACGTTGTTCTAGTCGGGTTCTGCTTGTATTTGGATGTTGTTCTGGTCAGGTTCTGATTGTGTTTGGATGTTGTTCCAGTCGGGTTCTGCTTGTATTTGGACAATATTCTGGTCGGGTTCTGATTTTATTTGGATGTTGTTCTGGTCAGGTTCTGATTGTATTTGGACGTTGTTCTAGTCGGGTTCTGCTTGTATTTGGACGTTGTTCTGGTCAGGTTCTGATTGTATTTGGACGTTGTTCTAGTCGGGTTCTGCTTGTATTTGGATGTTGTTCTGGTCAGGTTCTGATTGTATTTGGACGTTGTTCTAGTCGGGTTCTGCTTGTATTTGGATGTTGTTCTGGTCAGGTTCTGATTGTGTTTGGATGTTGTTCCAGTCGGGTTCTGCTTGTATTTGGACAATATTCTGGTCGGGTTCTGATTTTATTTGGATGTTGTTCTGGTCGGGTTCTGATTGTGTTTGGACGTTGTCCCGGTCGGGTTCTGCTTGTATTTGGACGTTGTTCTAGTCGGGTTCTGCTTGTGTTTGGACGTTGTTCTGGTCAGGTTCTGATTGTGTTTGGATGTTGTTCCAGTCGGGTTCTGCTTGTATTTGGTCGTTGTTCTGGTCAGGTTCTGCTTGTATTTGGACGTTGTTCTAGTCGGGTTCTGCTTGTATTTGGACGTTGTTCTGGTCAGGTTCTGCTTGTGTTTGGACGTTGTTCTAGTCGGGTTCTGCTTGTATTTGGACGTTGTTCTGGTCAGGTTCTGATTGTATTTGGACGTTGTTCCGGTCAGGTACTAATTTTATTTGGACGTTGTTCTGGTCGGGTCCTGCTTGTATTTGGACAATATTCTGGTCGGGTTCTGATTTTATTTGGATGTTGTTCTGGTCGGGTTCTGATTGTGTTTGGACGTTGTCCCGGTCGGGTTCTGCTTGTATTTGGACGTTGTTCTGGTCGGGTTCTGCTTGTATTTGGACAATATTCTGATCGGGTTCTGCTTGTATTTGGACGTTGTTCTGGTCGGGTTCTGATTTTATTTGGACAATATTCTGATCGGGTTCTGCTTGTATTTGGATGTTGTTCTGTCGGGTTCTGATTGTGTTTGGACGTTGTTCTGGTCGGGTTCTGCTTGTATTTGGACGTTGCTCTGGTCAGGTTCTGATTGTGTTTGGATGTTGTTCCAGTCGGGTTCTGCTTGTATTTGGACGTTGTTCTGGTCAGGTTCTGCTTGTATTTGGACGTTGTTCTAGTCGGGTTCTGCTTGTATTTGGACATTGTTCTGGTCAGGTTCTGCTTGTGTTTGGACGTTGTTCTAGTCGGGTTCTGCTTGTATTTGGACATTGTTCTGGTCAGGTTCTGCTTGTATTTGGACGTTGTTCTAGTCGGGTTCTGCTTGTGTTTGGACATTGTTCTGGTCAGGTTCTGCTTGTATTTGGACGTTGTTCCGGTCAGGTACTAATTTTATTTGGACGTTGTTCTGGTCGGGTCCTGCTTGTATTTGGACAATATTCTGGTCGGGTTCTGATTTTATTTGGATGTTGTTCTGGTCGGGTTCTGATTGTGTTTGGACGTTGTCCCGGTCGGGTTCTGCTTGTATTTGGACGTTGTTCTGGTCGGGTTCTGCTTGTATTTGGACGTTGTTCTGGTCGGGTTCTGATTTTATTTGGACAATATTCTGATCGGGTTCTGCTTGTATTTGGATGTTGTTCTGTCGGGTTCTGATTGTGTTTGGACGTTGTTCTGGTCGGGTTCTGCTTGTATTTGGACGTTGCTCTGGTCAGGTTCTGATTGTGTTTGGATGTTGTTCCAGTCGGGTTCTGCTTGTATTTGGACGTTGTTCTGGTCAGGTTCTGCTTGTATTTGGACGTTGTTCTAGTCGGGTTCTGCTTGTATTTGGACGTTGTTCTGGTCAGGTTCTGCTTGTATTTTGACGTTGTTCCAGTCGGGTTCTGCTTGTATTTGGACGTTGTTCTGGTCAGGTTCTGCTTGTATTTGGACGTTGTTCTAGTCAGGTTCTGCTTGTATTTGGACGTTGTTCTGGTCGGGTTCTGATTTTATTTGGACGTTGTCCCGGTCAGGTTCTGATTGTATTTGGACGTTGTTCTGGTCGGGTTCTGCTTGTATTTGGACATTGTTCTGGTCGGGTCCTGCTTGTATTTGGACGTTGTTCTGGTCAGGTTCTGCTTGTATTTGGACATTGTTCTGGTCGGGTTCTGCTTGTATTTGGACGTTGTTCTGGTCAGGTTCTGCTTGTATTTGGACGTTGTTCTAGTCGGGTTCTGCTTGTATTTGGACGTTGTTCTGGTCGGGTTCTGCTTGTATTTGGACGTTGTCCCGGTCAGGTTCTGATTGTATTTGGACGTTGTTCTAGTCGGGTTCTGCTTGTATTTGGACGTTGTTCTGGTCGGGTTCTGCTTGTATTTGGACGTTGTCCCGGTCAGGTTCTGATTGTATTTGGACGCTGTTCTGGTCGGGTCCTGCTTGTATTTGGACATTGTTCTGGTCAGGTTCTAATTGTGTTTGTACGTTGTTCCGGTCGGGTTCTGCTTGAATTTGGACAATATTCTGGTTGGGTTTGGATTGTGTTTGGACGTTGTTCTGGTTGGGTTCTCCTTTTATTTGGACATTGTTCCGGTCGGGTTCTGCTTGTATTTGGACGTTGTTCTGGTCGGGTTCTGCTTGTATTTGGACAATATTCTAATCGGGTTCTGCTTGTATTTGGACTTGTTCTGGTCGGGTTCTGCTTGTGTTTGGACGTTGTTCTGGTCGGGTTCTGCTTTTATTTGGACAATATTCTGGTCAGGTCCTGCTTGTATTTGGACGTTGTTCCGGTCGGGTTCTGATTGTATTTGGACAATATTCTGGTCGGGTTCTGCTTGTATTTGGACATTGTTCTGGTCGGGTTCTGCTGGGTCCGGTGAAGTGAAATCTGGGCGTGACCTCACTGCTCTGACAGGATGCTGAAGTCGTAAAAAATGTTCTGGTTGTGAAATTTCAGAGTTTAACGGAGAGAGAAGCTTGAAACAGAACGGGGTCACATGACCAAACAGGAACACCTGAAACAGAACGGGGTCACATGACCAAACAGGAACACCTGAAACAGAACGGGGTTTTATTTCTGCGTGTTTCGTTTCTGCATGTCGGGCGTCAGCTTGTTTTTCCGGCTGTTGGCTCTGCTGAAGGTCCAGCTTCCTCCAGCTGACGGGACTCCTCGGCAGCAGCGGTTCCTGCAGGGGCCCCTCAGTTCCTGCCATCCTCTCGGGGCCCCCGGACACACCCGTCAGGTGTCAGAGAGTACTTAGACAGGGGCACGCAGCCCAGGCTCTGCAGCAACACGGCCTAGAAGTGAAAACCTGTAAACAGCAAATGAAGGTCATCACATGTAGAGTCTCTAGATGTTTCCTCCGTTCACAGAGAAAACTAAGAGATGTCAAACCTCACCAAGCAGCTGGAGGAGCTGCTGCTCATCCAGTCAGTTTAACGCTGGCTGAAGATTTCATCAAACCAAAATGCCGCAGTGGTGACATCAGAATGTCTTTGTTTCCAGGGTGATTATCGCTTGAATGTAGAGACTCCACACATCAGATGGCAGCAAACATTAAACTCCTCACTTTCATTGGGTTTCAGGAGCCACTTTGACAAGTTTCTCATCTCACTCATGTTATTCCTGCTCGTTTTCCTGCTTCTAGTTCTGACTTGATTCAGATGCAGAGAAACTGACTTTATCTCATCCATCACTAGAGGTTTACTCTGTGTTAGCCGTCTGCTGCTCGTTTCCAGGTTCTATGCGTCACACGATGAACTGTGTCAGAATAATAATCATCTTTATTATCAATGCAACATCTTCTCTAAGCCCCAGTGGGTCAAGGCAGATGAGCGTTCACACTGAGCCTGGTTCTGGTTCTGCTGGAGGTTCTCCTCCCTGTTAAAGGGGAGTTTTCCTCTCCACTGTCGCTTCATGCATGCTCAGTATGAGGGATTGCTGCAAAGCCATCAACAATGCAGACGACTGTCCACTGTGGCTCTACGCTCTTTCAGGAGGAGTGAATGCTGCTTGGAGAGACTTGATGCAACCTGCTGGGTTTCCTTAGAGAGGAAACTTTCTGACCAACCTGGAGGATCTGATGGAGTCTGACTTTGGAAAGAGATTTGAGATGATATATTGTGAATTGGAGCTATAGAAATAAAACTGAATTGAATTGAATCATGAAGGTCTATCTAAAGTCCAGTGATCCAATCTCAAAGAACCGGGCTGAGCAGGGTGGAGCTGAAAGCAGATCCCTGAGGAACCCCATTTCAGTGTTTAAACTAAAAAAACTTCATTTAGAATATTTTCTATGTAAACTGAAGATGCTCCTACAGTTCTGTCTTCCTGGGACTGTTTCACAGCAAGGAGCAGGTTCTGTGCTTTGGTTCTGTTTAAACCCAACCTGCTTCAGGAGGAAGACAAAGGCTGCTCATCTTTCTCACTTTAGCTTTATTGATGGACAGGAAGCACATGCTGACAAAGAACCAGCTGGTTCTTGGTCTCTGAACTCGGACCTTTAGGTTCTGGTTCTGTTGCCGGTACCTCCCAGTAACATTCTGAGGCCATAAATAGCAGGAGTGCCGCAGGGCGTAAACATGTTGTCAGGGTCACCAGTTCCTCCAGCGCTCCCGCAGAGTCCCGACCAAAGAAGAAGTAAGAGGAGGAAGTGGGAGAAGGACCCTCACACACAGAAACTGCTGCTGTGAGTGTGTGTGTGGTCTGTGGTAGAAATGTGTTTCCTGGCTCTCTGAGGTTTCATCACTTTTACCCCCCCGTCACGAAACCTCCTAACTGCACAACTTTCTCCAAAAACAGAAGTAGGAAATTTGGACCTACAGCCACCCAGAGGTGCTCTGACTGGTGCTGAACCCTGACTGGATCAGCAGAGCTCTGACTCTGTAGGTTTAGCAGCATTACTGAAGAGAAATCTAGGATTATTTTTATTCTTCTCAATTAATGATGAAAAATATGCTGCTCTAACTCTGCCAAGGGTCTTTCTATACAACAATAGACTGTCCCTCTAGATTAGGTAGGATTCCTCTCTGTGTGTAGAGCGCCATTTTCTCTCCAATTACCTAACATTGTGCTTCAAGGAACGCAGCTCTGAATTAAACCAGGGAGCCAGCTTCCTGTGAATTATCACCTTCTTTTTCAAGGGAGCTACATTGTCTAATGCAGAACGCAATGACGAAGTCATACCGTCATCTAGAGCAGGGATATTCCACTCTGGTCCTCCAGGTCCGGTGTCCTGCAACCTTTCTGTGTCTGCTTCATCACAGCAGAGCGCAGTAATCATCAGCAGGATTCTGGGGAACAGCCTTGTGATTCAGCTCTGTTGGACCAGGGAAACATCTCACAGTTCCTCGTGGACCAGAGTTGCCTCTGCTGTGTTTTCTGTGACCCTGAGGAAACGAAAAGTGACAGGATTGTCTCATAATGACCTACTAAACTGAAATGACTGCATTAATAAAGGTCAACGTGCTGCAGTGAGGAAGGTCTGCTCATGGTTCCCATCCTGGCATTGTGCTAGCACACACCTGTATGTTCCAGAGCAGCAACCTGAAGAAGTGGCTATTTTGCTGGAGGTGCATGTAACACCTGATAATGATGATGATGATGATGATGATGGTGATGGTGATGATGAAGATGATGATAATGACGATGATGATGAAGATGGTGATGATGATGATGATGATGAAGATGATGATAATGACGATGATGATTAAGATAAGATAAGATAGGCTTTATTGATCTCACAGTGGAGAAATTCACTTGCCACGTCGGCTCATACAAGAAGGTGCATTGAGTTATATTCTCAGCTGGTCTCTCAACGCTATTTGATCCACTGTATATAACTGATGGTGATGATGATGATGATGGTGATGATGAAGGTGATGATGAAGGTGGTGATGATGAAGATGATGATGATGATGGTGATGATGATGATGGTGATGAAGATGGTGATGATGAAGGTGATGAAGATGATGATGGTGATGAAGATGATGATGGTGAAGATGGTGATGATGAAGGTGATGAAGATGATGATGGTGATGATGATGGTGATGATGATGGTGATGATGAAGATGATGATGATGATGATGATGATGAAGGTGGTGATGATGATGAAGATGATGATGAAGATGGTGATGATGATGGTGATGAAGATGATGATGATGGTGATGATGAAGGTGATGAAGATGATGATGATGATGATGATGAAGATGGTGATGATGATGGTGATGAAGATGATGATGATGGTGATGATGAAGGTGATGAAGATGATGATGATGATGATGATGATGATGATGATGATGGTGATGATGATGATGATGATGATGATGAAGAAGATGGTGATGATGAAGATGATGATGATGAAGATGGTGATGATGAAGATGATGATGATGAAGATGATGATGGGGATGATGATGATGATGATGATGATGTTGATGAAGATGAGCAGCAGCAGCGCTGTACGCCGCTCTGTCTTTGTCTGCTGAGGATCATCTTTTCTTTTTATCTTTTTATCTTTTCTTATCTTTTCATTTCTATATCTGGTACACATGAAAAATGACGATACAGCCGAGGGACTGTGAGGTAGAACTGTACCATGCTGCAGGTACTGTGGCCCTTATAGGAAGAAGTTCTGGTTCTGTCTGATGGAGTGTGAATGTTCTCCCTGTGGAGTCGGTCGGTTCTCTTCAGGCACTCTGGCGCCTCTTGGTTTCTCCATCCTGTGATGGACTGGAGACACGTCCCCGTTGGACCCGCCTCCACCTTCAGACAGGAACCGGCCCTGCAGGCAGAAGTGGGACTGGCGGCTGCTGTTTGGTGGTTTTAGGCTGGCCTGGTTTCTCTCTGTTCACATGTGTCTGATGCCAGGCAGCACCAGCAGAAGGGCTGAACTCCCCCTCAGGTTCCCAGCAGGCTGCAGGAAGGCCTCCTCTTCAGGCCGTTACAGGCTGTGGTTTCTCTCAGACGCGCTGCCTCCACCTCTGAGCCACGATATGAATCTAGCTGCAGCTTCCTGCAGGCTTCTGCCTCTGCCAGAAACAATCTGACAGCAGATCAGCCTAAACTCAGATCACTTCACAGACGACCTGATGTCAGAGTCTCCTGCTGCTGTCAGTCGTTTCACCTGTAAAGGTGCAAACGACTCACCTGTCCCCTGCTTCTGTCTCGGTTCTGTTAAAACTGACCCAGTCAGACAGAACCACTGCTGCAGCAGAGCTGCATCGTGTTCAGACAGTGAAGCAGCAGAGGGATGCAGATGGAGCCCCAGACGGGGGTTTCCCTCCTGCTGCTAGGCTGCAGTTTCTGTTTCACCTGTTTACCTGAATGGTTCCAGATCCGTTCACCCACCGTGATGGAGCCAGTTAAAAGCTCCTTGTGTCTCTTCACTGCTGCTCACTAACTGGAGAGTCATGGTAGGTTACCTGCAGGCCTGGGTGGTCCAGATCACCTGCAGGAAGCCTTCAGGGTTCTAGTCTGTGGTGATGAACCAGCTGCAGCAGATCAATGGGTTCCTGCTAGAACCTTGGAATTAAATCAAGTTCTACCTAAAATGGAGAAGAGCTGGTCCAGCTGTCAGGTCCTGCTACATCCCTTCTGCTGGAGCAGTGGCGCTGCAACAGTCTGGATCAGGTTTGATGTTGTGAAGGTCCAGACTGGAGCCGGCCAGCTGTGGTTTAGGCACAGAGGAGCTGCTTGAAGGCTCGCTTCTGTGGAGCGCTGTTCAAACCGCCTTTTAAAATTGATTAAATCACATTCCTCAGTCTGAAAGATAAGAGGGAAACTGTACAGAAGATCCCCTGACTGCCCCCCCCCACCTTGTTCACTGCAGCAGAGGGACTGAACACTGCAGTGTTGCTGTGAGCTACCTGTGCAGGTGATGTTAAACCTTCTGACACCGTCACTGAGGGAGAATGAGGAAAGTTTTCTGACCTTTAGCTTTGTTTCATTAGCACGGCGACACACTGCCTGTGTGTGTGTGTGTGTGTGTGTGTGTGTGTGTGCGTGTGTGTGTGTGTGTGTGTGTGCGTGTGTTTGTGTGTGTGTGTGTGTTACTGTGTGTGTGCGTGGTTTTACTTCGCCTTTTCTCAGATTGTGAAACTCCACGTCTCCAACAGTCACATAAGGTTCTGCAGCAGACGTCCTCCTCTGAGGCGTTACGCATCCTAACAGCAGCAGCAGGACTACCGTCTTCACAGTGGAGCCACCTTTAGTCTACACTGCAGGTCCCAGCGATATGCACCTGGGACCAGAATCGGTTCTGGTGGAGTCCAGAAGCTGAACTGCTCCCAGTGTTGGTGAGAATGGTTGACTTTGAGTCAAAGATGCGGATCTTCTCCAGCTGTCGCTGTAGAGCAGCTCGGTGGTCCTCAGAGAGGAGCTCTGGTGGTTCTGTCAGTACAGAGAGGATGCATGGCTGCTGACATGTTTCTAACATGACCACGGCGTGCAGAAGGCTGTCTCTGGAGGCTAAGACATGAAAACACGATGAGCCGTCAGAGCAGACCACAATGTAGAGTTATCTAGTGCTGCCAGTGTTGTGGAACGTGTTTTCAAACTTGCAACCATCAGGACATCAACTGCTCTGCTGCCGTTCCTCGGACATCTGATAAAGTCAATCAGTGGAACAGTATTAATGTTCAGGTTAATTTGTATGCTCTCATTTCAGCCAGGAACTCCTCATCAGGCTGACTGTGTTTAACAGATTATAACAGATTATATAGATTATCAGTAACGGACATTAACAGGGCTTTACAGATCTTAGTGTCATGTTTTTAACCAATAAAGACATCATTATTAGTTTATTCAGATTGTGCTGCATGTGGATGGATATTCCAGAGACT
This sequence comes from Fundulus diaphanus, assembly GCA_037039145.1. Classification (NCBI taxonomy): domain Eukaryota; kingdom Metazoa; phylum Chordata; class Actinopteri; order Cyprinodontiformes; family Fundulidae; genus Fundulus; species Fundulus diaphanus. Next base: position 54,042,090 of record CM073136.1, on the reverse strand, counting down.
TTGCAGTCATTTTATAATTTTATAATGTTGACTGCTCATAATCAAGAAATATGAAACTAGAGGAAAACCTCATACATTCAATGAATCCTGACTGGATTCAGAACATCTCTTCATTAAATAAACGTATTCAATGAATCAGAACCAGATTTTGGGTTCCACTTAAATTTTCAACAAAAAAGGAAGACCTGGTCTGGACCTGGGTCTTCTGACTGCCCAGAGCTCTGTAGCGCCACCTGAAGGTAAAAGTCTGAACAGTTTGTGTCCAGGATGTGTGGGGTCTGCAGAGACGGAGGTCGGCCCTGAGGATCCTCTGATTGGTCCAGTCCTGTTTAGGGGACGGGCCGAACCACACAGCTGGTGCTGATAGGTAGATCTTTACTGTCTTAGTCAAAGGTACAATGAAATTTAAAAGGAAAAATATCTAAAGATATAAACGGTGATGGTTCTCATGCGGAACACGAGATGCTCCTCGGTCTCACCTGTTGCTGCTGATCCGCTGCCAGGTGGAGACCGGCTGTGAGCTGAGCTGCTGGACAACGTTGGGACTCATGGTGCTGAAGGCCATGAACGGCATCCTGGTGTACGTTGCTAGGTGCAGGATGAAGTGTAGTCTGTGGCTGACCGCATCAGCACTGGGTGACCAGCAGGGGGCGTCTGACCTCCTTCAGCACCTGTCGCTCTTTGGTGAACACAGGCGTCAGGGCTGCTGGTCTGGAGTCATCCAACAATGTGCTGCTGTAATGAGCAGCAGGTTAGAGAACCCAGTATTCAAGCAGTGTAGCGCTTAAACAGTTTATTAATAAATAAAACAGAAAAAACACCGGATGCAGAGAGGCAGAACATCTAGGAAGGAGCTGAAGGCCGATGAGGTGTGTGAGCGACGGGAGATCCAGAGATACGGTCACAACAAGCAAGGCAGGCAAAGAACGCTGGAAACATCTAGCCACACGGTGAGGCTGTGGGAAGCAGGTACATAAAGGCAGGAGCACAGGTGGGAAAGGTGCAGGTAACTGAGAGGGAAACAGGGATAGCTGCTCCACTTATTACCTGAATGGAGCAGAGCAGACACCAGCAGACAGACAGGAAGCCCGGCAGGTGGATGGGATGATGGTGGAGCCTCTGAGCTATGAGAACCTCAGAGGCTCCAGAGACTCCATGAAGCTCCAAGTGGTTAGCTCAGTGTCTGAGGCCTGAGGGGGAGACATCGTCAGGTCCTTCACCTGATGTCATCTCCACAGAAGCAGCTGCTGCTTCCAACCTGATTTAACCCTGTCCGACAGATAAGATTTAAACCAGCCTAATGCTTTCCCCTTAATCCCTACAGTATGTTCAAGTCTTTGTAGGAGAATATTGTGATCAACTGTATCAAATGCAGCACTGAGATCTAACAGGACAAGTACAGATACAAGTCCATTATCTGAGAAAAAATGTAAAAAATGTAACTAAATTAAACCATCCCGTTCATCCTTTTGCTCTCCGCCTCTCTGTCTGCTCAGACGCTTTTTACTCTTCTCCCTGCTTGCTTGAATTTTTCTGCATTTCACTTTTTATCTCCTTTTTATCTCTAAGTCACAGAAAGTTAGATTTAGTTATTTTATTTATTTATTTTTATTTTTTCGGCCAGTGTGAACTATTTTAGTTTTCAGCTAATCCACACAAGATGCCTTTTCACATCCCAGAGGAGTCAGTTCTCAGGAAAAACACTCTTATGGAAAGAATTCAACATGAAGTGGATATGAAGAACCACCCGATTCAAAAGATGCCTAACTTCACCACAGAGGACTTTGACACGCTTCTACAGAAAATAGCCATTATGGAGCTGAAAATCCACCGACTGAAGTGAATTATGATGTAAATGCCGCGTATGGAAATGAAACAACCCAGGCTGTGATTCTGGAAGGTGACCACCAGCCCAGCGACTCAGTGAACAAACTGAGGAAAATGAGAATCCCTGGATCACTCTGGGTGCAAGACCAAAGGATCAATGAACCCCGCACCTAGACAAAGGAAACTGGCCGAGACTACAGAGAGATGTCCCAAGACAAGTGAAACAACAGCGGGCTGTTCTCACAACAAATGATAGGAGTAAACCTGCTGGAAATGTTGGAATTTCGTTACTAAACAGATTTGCTCCACTCCAACATGAGACCCAGGAGAATCACGACAACAATCAGAGGTATGTCAACAATCTTCACTCTAAGCTACCAGAGAAAAAACATGCCACAGGGCCAAGGAGCCTGATATTATGCAATGCATCTGTAAGTGGGGTTAAACATTTCTGTAACAAGAAAAACACAGAGGTGTTGGTTTATAGCCCTTTGAACAATACCCTGGTGTCTGATGTATCAGACATCCTTCCAAGGGTCTTGAAAGAACGCCCGACCTTGGAGAAACTCATCATACAAGCTGAAGCCCTGGGCGACGTCAACCGGATAAGAAAATCAGAAGTATTGAAAGAGGATTACATTCGTCTGATAAATCTAGTTGATGGCCTTAATGTCAAGGTGTTTCTTAGCGGGCCTCACGCGCCCGTTAATTGTGGAGATGAGATTTTTTCCAGAGTTCTAATGCTAAACAAATGGCTGGAAAAAACATGCAAACAAACAACTGTAACCTTCATCGACAACTTTAACATCTTTTGGGAGAGGAGACATCTGTTCAACAGAGATAGTTTCTCTCCAAATAGGTGCAAAACGGCTGATTTCTAACATCATCTATTCTGTGAACCATGCGTCATCAGCTTTGTTCCACAACAAAGCTCATCCAGTGCCAAAACAAATGATAAGCCCAGTGCAGCCCGAACAAGCCAAGATAAAGATGGCCAGAAAGATGACACAGAAAGAGGCTTTGTCAGAACTACAGGAGGATCCATCCCAGATCTCAGCAGGACAAAGAGAGGACCAAGAACCTCCATCGTCACGAACACCGGTCCAGACTGCACCCATCTCCCCTTCTTCTCCACAAAGCCCAGAGGTTCCTTTTCTGGAATTTTCTCACAACATGAACAAAGTATTTAAGATTGGCCTACAGATGACATCCTCTCCACACAGCCATTCTGCTGTGAATAAACCAGCATCTTCCAAAGGCCTCAGAGCCTCAGATCCTCCTCTACATATCACAGAACATTTTGGTGCTCAGGACCTCCAGATTACTTCTCTGTGATACACAGCGGGCCCTGGCAGCACGTTTATCAGACATGACAGTTTCCAGCAACAGCTTGGGCCTTTTACTGGAGATTATGGAATATCTGTGATGATACATGGCAGAAATAAGAAAAACAAAAGGATAAACAGGAACAAATACTTAAAAGTCATAAACTGTCAGATGCAACCTGCCACAGAGACATCATCAACCACTAAGTCATATAAACTGGGTTTATTAAACATTAGATCTCTGTCAGGAAAATCCCTTTTAATTAATGACTTCATTATTGACAATAATCTAATTGATGTAATGTTTCTAACAGAAACATGGTTACATGAACTTAATGAAGCACATATTGTGTTGGAGTCAACTCCTCCAAACTACAACTTTCTTTGTGAGAGCAGACAGCAAAGGAAAGGTGGAGGAGTAGCAACATTGTTTAATGATTCACTAAAGTGTAAAAAGGTGTTTTTGGGAAAATTTGACTCTTTTGAATATTTGGCTCTCCAGGTAAAGAGCCTGGTACGAACTATGTTTCTGAATGTTTACAGGCCTCCTAAGTCCACATCAAACTTTTTTAATGATCTTAGTGACCTGCTGTCTGTGATATGTGTTGATTATGACTGTTTAATTATTGTGGGAGACTTCAACTTTCACGTTGACAACCCTGAAGACAGAAGTGCAAAAGAACTGTGTGACACACTTAGAAACTTTGGTTTAAGTCAACATGTTAAACAGCCAACACACAAACAGGGACATATTTTAGACTTGAACACTAAAGGTCTAAAGATTTCTAAGCTCAATGTAACTGATGTTGCCCTATCTGATCACTTTTCTGTTACCTTTGAAAGCATAATTTCCAGTGACTCATTTAGCCAAAGGGACATCGTAAGAAAACGCACCTTTAAGGACAATGCCACAGAAACTTTTATTCAAGCTTACTCTGATACTTCAACCTTGGGCTGCAACTCAGTAGATGAGCTAGTACAGGGGTTCCCAAACTTTTTTAGCCGCGCACCCCCTTCCATGTTCCAGCCGGGTTGACGCACCCCCCAGATTAATATATATATATATATATATATATATATATAAAAAACGGTTGCAGTTACAACTCAAACGTCGTAACAAAGCTTCTAAATCTGAGTCTGACGCACGATTTACGCCGCAAAATACAAACACGAAGTAGTTTGATTTGTGTCCGATGACGAGCGAGAGAGAACTGGTGAAGCAGCACAGAGTAACAATAAGTCTAGCGCTCCATAAAGATGTTATTAATCAGAGAAATCTTTCTGATTGTTTCACAGCGGTTACCTTCAGCAGGTAAACACGCCCACAGCAACACACCTCGGCTCCCCCAGCCCGTTTCTGTCTGAATATGCGCTAAAACTGCCTCTTTAAAATGAACTGCACGGTGCAGTCTGCGCCTGTCTGAATCGCAATGAGACGTATTACACATCTGTGCGTGAGCATAATCAAGAAATCCCCCCCCCAGGACCAGCAGTAATGGCAGCGGTGTGCGTGTCCTGCGCGTCAGAGCTGGTCACCGGTTCAAAGTCACGGCACCATGAGCAGCGCGGCGCTGGTTGTAGGCGTAGCGCAATCCATAGAGACCGAGTCATTCAATTTAATCTCTTAAACTTTCAGCCTGAATTAAAATTTTCCTCTGCTGACGTAAATGACGTAAAGCCAGGAGAGAGGAAGAGACATTTTCTGATTCTGACTCTGATGCCTCCAGTTTCTCTCTCACTCTCTTCCTCTCCTCTTTAATGACTAACTTTCACCTTACATGTCTCACCTGTTCCCCTGATTTCAGCCTATTGAGCATATTTGCAAGAACTATTGAAGCACAGACCACATATGCGCATATACAGCACAATGCGGATTATTCATCTTAAAATGAAGCGTAGAAGAAGATTTCTTCTAAATAAATATATTTTCGTGTTAATAATGTATCGTTCCGTTATGACACCCAAGCACCAGATGAGGTTTTGCTGCTAACACTTTATTTTAGGACGAACAGGACAGGAAAGCTTTCACTCCGCCAGTCCCCGAATCACGACTCCTCTCCCCGGAAGCCACACATTTCTTCCGGTATGACCCCAAAGCAATCTGATTTAAAGGAACAGTAAGTGTGCAACAGCATTTAGCAATAAAGTCGAATAAGGATCATTACAATACATTTTTATTTATTGATTAAATTTATATTTTTTTAAGCTTTACAAAAGAAATGCTTATTTACACGCATTGTGTGTGTGGGGGGGGGGACACACGGTCAGACGCCATTACAGTTTTCGCCTCGCGCACCCCCTAGTGGCAGCTCACGGAAACCTTGAGCTAGTGGATAACTTTCAGTCTAAAGTCTCAGACATCATTGACTGCATTGCTCCAGTTAAAGTGAAGGATGTTCCTGGGAAGAAAAAATCTCCTTGGAGAAATGCTCCAGCAGTTAGAGGTGAAAAAAGGGAATGTGGAAAAGCTGAACGCAGGTGGAGAAAGACGAGACTCCAGGTTCACTATGACATCTATAAAGAGAGACTTTACAGATACAACTTACAACTGAAAAATGCATGAGAATCTTTCTTCTCTGAGATCATCAAGAAAAACATTAATAATGCTCGTGTCTTATTTGCCAGTCGACAGGTTAACAAATCCTCCTGTGTCCGTGGCTTCTGAACTCCACTCCACCAGGGCCTGCAATGAATCTGCTAACTTCTTTACTGAGAAAATCCTAAAAATTAGAGGATCAGTTTGTACATCCATATCAACACCAGAACCAAAGCTGTATTCAGCTGGAACTTATCTTGACAAAATGTCCCAATTCAGCCAAATAAACTACAAAAGCTTAGAGCAGATCATTCAGCAGCTAAGTTCCTCCTCCTGCTGCCTTGATGTTCTACCCACAGCGTTCTTTAAGAACGTTCTGCCTGTCATAACGTCTGAGTTGACTCAGATAATAAACACGTCCCTTCTGTCAGGTGTTTTCCTCCAGTTCCTAAAAACAGCAATTATCAAACCACTGCTGAAAAAGAACAATTTAGACAAACTACTACTCCAGAACTACAGGCCCATCTCAAACCTCCTTTATCAGTAGATTATTGAAAAAGCTGAGTTTCAACAATTAAACACCTTCTTAACAACGACCAGCCGCTTTGACGTTTTCCAGTCAGGTTTCCTCACCACAGTACAGAGACCGCCCTTATCAAGGTGTTTAATGACATCCATATAAATACAGACTGTGGAAGAACCACAGTGCTGGTTCTGTTGGACCTCAGAACCTCAGTGCTGGTTCTGTTGGACCTCAGTGCAGCATTGATACTGTCGATCACTCCATTCTGTTAGAACGCCTGGAGAACTGGGTCGGCCTCTCTGCTACAGCTCTCCACTGGTTTAAATCCTACTTAAAGGTCTTTTAGTGTCAGTAGGTAACTTTACATCAGAGATTACAAAAATCACATGCGGGGTTCCCCAAGGTTCCATCCTGGGTTCCTCCTCTTCTATATCTACATGCTCCTCTAGCTCAGATCATAAAACATCATCAGCTACCATCACTATGCAGACGACACACAGCTCTACATCACCATGTCACCAGGTGACTATGAACCAGTTCAAGCTCTGAGGAAATAGAAGAAATCAATGCAGGATGAGACAAAATGTTCTTTAACTGAATAAAAACAGACTGAAGTAATAATTTCTGGACCAATAGAGGAGAGATCCAGAGTTAGCTCACAGCTTCAGCTGCTTCAGCTAGGAACCACTGATCAGGCCTGAAACCTGGGAGTAGTGATGGACTCAGACCTGAACCTCCATCTAAAGACAAAGTGGACCTTCTAGAACCTGGAGAACATTTCCAGGATTAAAGGACTGATGTCTCAGCAGGATCTGGAAAAACTAATCCATGTTTATCTTTAGTAGAACTGATCACTGCAACGGTGTTTTCACAGGTCTGCCTAAAAAGTGGATCAGACAGCTGCAGCTGATCCAGAACGCTGCTGCCCGCGTCCTCACTAAGACTAAGAACGTAGAGAACATGGACCCGGTTCTGAAGTCCTCACTAAGACTAAGAACGTAGAGAACATGGACCCGGTTCTGAAGTCCTCACTGAGACTAAGAACGTAGAGAACATGAACCCGGTTCTGAAGTCCTCACTGAGACTAAGAACGTACAGAACATGGACCCGGTTCTGAAGTCCTCACTAAGACTAAGAACGTAGAGAACATGGACCCAGTTCTGAAGTCCTCACTGAGACTAAGAACGTAGAGAACATGGACCCGGTTCTGAAGTCCTCACTGAGACTAAGAACGTAGAGAACATGGACCCGGTTCTGAAGTCCTCACTGAGACTAAGAACGTAGAGAACATGGACCCGGTTCTGAAGTCCTCACTGAGACTAAGAACGTAGAGAACATGGACCCGGTTCTGAAGTCCTCACTGAGACTAAGAACGTAGAGAACATGGACCCGGTTCTGAAGTCCTCACTGAGACTAAGAACGTAGAGAACATGAACCCGGTTCTGAAGTCCTCACTAAGACTAAGAACGTAGAGAACATGGACCCGGTTCTGAAGTCCTCACTGAGACTAAGAACGTAGAGAACATGGACCCGGTTCTGAAGTCCTCACTAAGACTAAGAACGTAGAGAACATGAACCCGGTTCTGAAGTCCTCACTAAGACTAAGAACGTAGAGAACATGGACCCGGTTCTGAAGTCCTCACTGAGACTAAGAACGTAGAGAACATGGACCCGGTTCTGAAGTCCTCACTTAGACTAAGAACGTAGAGAACATGGACCCGGTTCTGAAGTCCTCACTAAGACTAAGAACGTAGAGAACATGGACCCGGTTCTGAAGTCCTTCCACTAAGACTAAGAACGTAGAGAACATGGACCTGGTTCTGAAGTCCTCAATAAGACTAAGAACGTAGAGAACATGGACCCGGTTCTGAAGTCCTCACTGAGACTAAGAACGTAGAGAACATGGACCCGGTTCTGAAGTCCTCACTAAGACTAAGAACGTAGAGAACATGGACCCGGTTCTGAAGTCCTCACTAAGACTAAGAACGTAGAGAACATGGACCCGGTTCTGAAGTCCTCACTAAGACTAAGAACGTAGAGAACATGGACCCGGTTCTGAAGTCCTCACTAAGACTAAGAACGTAGAGAACATGGACCCGGTTCTGAAGTCCTTCCACTAAGACTAAGAACGTAGAGAACATGGACCCGGTTCTGAAGTCCTCACTAAGACTAAGAACGTAGAGAACATGAACCCGGTTCTGAAGTCCTCACTAAGACTAAGAACGTAGAGAACATGGACCCGGTTCTGAAGTCCTCACTGAGACTAAGAACGTAGAGAACATGGACCCGGTTCTGAAGTCCTCACTGAGACTAAGAACGTAGAGAACATGAACCCGGTTCTGAAGTCCTCACTAAGACTAAGAACGTAGAGAACATGGACCCGGTTCTGAAGTCCTTCCACTAAGACTAAGAACGTAGAGAACATGGACCTGGTTCTGAAGTCCTCAATAAGACTAAGAACGTAGAGAACATGGACCCGGTTCTGAAGTCCTCACTGAGACTAAGAACGTAGAGAACATGGACCCGGTTCTGAAGTCCTCACTAAGACTAAGAACGTAGAGAACATGGACCCGGTTCTGAAGTCCTCACTAAGACTAAGAACGTAGAGAACATGGACCTGGTTCTGAAGTCCTCAATAAGACTAAGAACGTAGAGAACATGGACCCGGTTCTGAAGTCCTCACTGAGACTAAGAACGTAGAGAACATGGACCCGGTTCTGAAGTCCTCACTAAGACTAAGAACGTAGAGAACATGGACCCGGTTCTGAAGTCCTCACTAAGACTAAGAACGTAGAGAACATGGACCCGGTTCTGAAGTCCTCACTAAGACTAAGAACGTAGAGAACATGGACCCGGTTCTGAAGTCCTCACTAAGACTAAGAACGTAGAGAACATGGACCCGGTTCTGAAGTCCTTCCACTAAGACTAAGAACGTAGAGAACATGGACCCGGTTCTGAAGTCCTTCCACTAAGACTAAGAACGTAGAGAACATGGACCCGGTTCTGAAGTCCTCACTAAGACTAAGAACGTAGAGAACATGGACCCGGATCTGAAGTCCTCACTAAGACTAAGAACGTAGAGAACATGGACCCGGTTCTAAAGTCCTCACTAAGACTAAGAACGTAGAGAACATGGACCCGGTTCTGAAGTCCTTCCACTAAGACTAAGAACGTAGAGAACATGGACCCGGTTCTGAAGTCCTCACTAAGACTAAGAACGTAGAGAACATGGACCCGGATCTGAAGTCCTCACTAAGACTAAGAACGTAGAGAACATGGACCCGGATCTGAAGTCCTCACTAAGACTAAGAACGTAGAGAACATGGACCCGGTTCTAAAGTCCTCACTAAGACTAAGAACGTAGAGAACATGGACCCGGTTCTGAAGTCCTTCCACTAAGACTAAGAACGTAGAGAACATGGACCCGGTTCTGAAGTCCTCACTAAGACTAAGAACGTAGAGAACATGGACCCGGTTCTGAAGTCCTCACTAAGACTAAGAACGTAGAGAACATGGACCCGGTTCTGAAGTCCTTCCACTGGCTCCCTGGATCTCAGAGAATAGACTTTAAAATCCTTCTGTTAGTCTATAAATCCCTGAATTAGCCCCTAAATACATCACAGACTTGTTATCAGTGCATCAACCCTCCAGACCACTCAGGTCTTCTGGCTCCAGCCTGCTCTGCAGAACCAGAACCAGAACCAGACATGGAGAAGCAGCATTTAGTTCCTATGCTCCACTGATCTGGAACAAACTCCCAGAAAACTGTAAAAGTGCGGAAAGCCTGAGTTCTTTTAAATCAATTAAAAACACATTTGTTCAGGATTGCCTTCGACTGTTCCAGTTAAACTGTTTTACTGAAACATCATTTGTTTAACTTTATAGTCCAACTGTTTTTAATGGTTGCTTTTAGTGTCTATTTTTCCATGTTCTATTTTGTTTCTACATTTTCTTCCTACTTGCTTTTATTCTGTTTTTCTCCTGTATTTTAATCATATAAAGCACTTTGCATTGTCTCTGTACTGAAATGTGCTATACAAATAAATTTGCCTAACCTTAATGTAGAAACTCCAAATCACACAGAATAAATTTCTGTCAGGACTGGTCCTGTGGGAGAATAGGTTCATCATGTTAACTACCCCTAACCCTAACCCTACCCCATGTTAACTACAACTGCTAAATACTTACATGTTACAGTTATATCATTTAAATAATCTAACATTTAAACTCCTTAACAGTCTGGTTTTAGGCGTTTACAGGAAACAGAACCTTCTGTTCAGTCCAGACTTGGGTTTTAGTCTTTGAACCAGAGCGTGTTAAAAACAGACCTTTTTAATCTGCTTTTATCAATTTTTCTGTTTTTATGCATTGTTGGCTCTTGGGTTGTTTCATCAGTTTATAATGAAGAGGTGTGATTTTTATATTATGAAAGGTGTTACATAATAAAACTCAGTGGCAATATCAATATTTATATTCTCTGTATAATTATGTAACTTTATATCACCTTTATATCACCTATTTTATTTATCTTATGAGTTTCACACATCATATTTAATTTAAAGCAGAGCTGTCATATAATCTAAAGTCCTCTGGGCCGTATTTCATACAATGTCAACCATATTCTTTGTTTTGAGGATTTTGTGTTAAACTAAATATTGTGTTTATATTTGTAGTTATTTTTTCAAATTCTCCTCTCAGATCCCTGCAACACACTGTCGTGCATGTGATCCTCATTGTTCTCCATAATCCAGAACCCTCCCCTCTGAATAGTTTATTTATTCTCCAGCTCTGCACGTTATTTTGTCTGTTTTAAATTTCACTAAATCCATAACTTCAAGCAGGTCTGACTGAGGAAATAATGAATTGTTCAGCTCCACATATCCCGTGTTGTTTTTTATGTCTCCCATACCTCTGCATTTAACTGAAAGATGAACCTTGCTCAAGCTTCTGCGTCGTCAGTTTCTGTTCTCCACACCAAGTAATTTATCAGCGTCGCTCACGGTTCTGCCAGCCGCTACATATCTGCCCTCCGGTGGCCGTCCCAGAGATCCACACGGATCCACACGCTGAACAAGTCTGAATTAGTCCGACTAATGTTTCATCGCAGGGAGACAAACGTCTCTGAACTAATCAAGGCAAACTCACCTGTACTCACCTGTCTGTAACCCTACACCAGAAGAAGCAGGACTCTGTAAAGGTTTCACTGCATCGTCGTCTTCACTGCAGGTGATCTTCGTGACCGCCAACCCGCTGCCATGACCATGGGGGCCGCTCAGTCTCCTGACCAACCAAGCTCCATCCCAAGGATTTCAGAACTAGTTCAGAACCAGGAGCAGGAGGAGATTTGGAGAACAAAGGTTCTGGATCTGCTGACCCAGATGGTTAAGGTCCAGGGGGAGGTCGCCAAGCATCAGGCCCAGGTGGTCCAACAACTTGGCCTTCTGGTAACGCAGGTGAGTGAAGTTTAGTCCAGTGTACTCCAGCTTTACTTCAGTTCTGTATACTTTAGCCATTGTTATGCAGGTTAGCTGGGATTGTGCAGCAAAGTCCATTTAACCTTAGTTAAGAACATTTCAGTCCAGTTTAGTCTAATTGAGACTTATTCCAGGCTAGATCTGTCCATTTCAGTCCAGTTTAGTTCAGTTTATTAGATGTTTTACTTGCTTAGTTGGCCTCCAGTACATATTGATTATGTTTGGTCAGACAGATTTCTTTATTTCTGCAAATTCTGGATCAGTTCAGTAACACTCCTCAGAACACTGGTATCTCAGACACAACAGACTGAAACCCAACCAGTCCATAATGTTTCTTCTTTTATGCGTGATTGATTTTGCTCCGCTCTGATAACCCAGCTCAATGTGATGTGTCCTCAGGGCTCCCAGCAGATCCAGGACCTCCAGAGCCTGGCGCGACACCAGAGCCTGCTGGTTGAAAACCACCAGGCTTTGCTGCTGCAGACCTCACGCATCGCCACCCAGCTGCAGGAAACCAACAGGAAACCTGATGCTGTCAGCCAATGAGATCATTTGATTGTCCACCACCAGCCAATCAGACCTGCACACTGTCTGCACATGCAGCCAATCAGATTCTTTGAAATCAGAAGTTCTTGGTTGAATCAGTGTGTTCTTATGAAAGCAGTTTTTTAACATGCTAAGTGTATTTGTCAACTAATTAGTGTTTAATTGTGTTTAATTAATTAATTCCTTGACATCTTAAAATGTTTGCTTGGAATAAACTGAAACTCATTGATGATCTGTTCATGTTCTGTATTCGCTTTTATTCTTGAATCACCTTGTTTCTCTGATGTTAAATAAAATAAAATAAAATTTGCTGCAATTTTTGCTTCGTCTTCTTGGTGAACTTAACTACAAATGTCTGTTTAGAGTTGTTCTGTGTGCACCTGTCAGGCTCAAGGAAAGCATTCTGTATCTATTTAAATGCTTGTTGGTTTGATGGACTTTTGTCATGTATTCTTGTTTCAGAACCTAAAGGACCCACGGTGATCTTCTTAAACTCAACCATCCAACCAAACCAGTCAGAGGTAGTTCTGACTGCTGGTGCCCGCTTTCAGCTTAGATGCCAGGGTCACGGGTCGGTGACCATATCCACCACTGCCATTAAACACTTGCCAAAGGGTAAACTGAATCCCTTGGAGGTCCTAAGGGTGACTCCCAGACACACCGGCACATACCATTGCAGGTATACCAACCAGAGCCTGACCCACCTGAACACCTGGATACACCTGTATGTCAAAGGTAAGCGGGGCAGCAACCCTCTGATTGAGATAGAGCAGCTACTCTCCTCCAGGTCACCTACCTACCTTTGTTTACCTCAATGATACTCTAAAATAACCTCCATTTTCCCATGATGACCCTCTGTCAGACCCAGGTGACCCCTCCACCGTGTTCGTCACGCCTCGCCTCACATTGCCTTCTCATAAAGAGGATGATGACCTTCGGTTCAGATGTCTTCTGACCGACCCCTCTGTCACAAACCTCACCCTCCAGCCAGAGGAAAGGGGGAGGGACCTGCCCCCAGGTATGAATGTCACCTTAGACCCCCGAAGAGGAGCCCTGATCACACACCTGAGGACTTCCTTTAAAGGCCGATATGCATGCTCAGGTTGGAGGAATGGAACAGAGTTCAGATCCAAACCATTTGACCTCCTCGTTGCTCCAAGTAAGACGCTTTTGTCTAAATGCTTCTCTGCAAACATGTCAGTAATTCTGTCTCTCTTCCTTTCTGATGATATCATGGTTCACCTGTCTCTCCACCTGTCTGATGGTTCACCTGTCTCTCCTCCTGTCTGATGGTCCACTTGTCTCTACACCTGTCTGATGGTCCACCTGTCTCTACACCTGTCTGATGGTCCACCTGTCTCTCCACCTGTCTGATGGTCCACCTGTCTCCCTACCTGTCTGATGGTCCACCTGTCTCTCCACCTGTCTGATGGTCCACCTGTCTCTCCACCTGTCTGATGGTTCACCTGTCTCTACACCTGTCTGATGGTTCACCTGTCTCTACACCTGTCTGATGGTCCACCTGTCTCTCCACCTGTCTGATGGTCCACCTGTCTCTCTACCTGTCTGATGGTTCACCTGTCTCTACACCTGTCTGATGGTCCACCTGTCTCTCCACCTGTCTGATGGTTCACCTGTCTCTACACCTGTCTGATGGTTCACCTGTCTCTCCACCTGTCTCTCCACCTGTATGATGGTCCACCTGTCTCTCCACCTGTCTGATGGTCTACTTGTCTCTCCACCTGTCTCCCTACCTGTCTGATGGTCCACCTATCTCTCTGCAGGGCTGCGTCACCCCCCCTCCCTGTCTGTCAGCCAGGCTGAATTGGTCCGTCTGAAAGGAGAGCTGTTTACAGTCACCTGTCAGGCCTGGAACCCTACCCACTTCTACACCGTCACCTGGACACACCCACGCATACAGGTGAGCATTCAGCTGTGACGTTCTGCTCCTGGTCAGCCCACCTGTCTGACTCTGGCTCTTTGGTTTGTTTCAGAACCTACCGGTCAGTGAAAGCCAGGCCTATGCCAACAGGCACTTGCACATCAACAGTACTCTGACCATCTCCGCCGTCAACCGGTCCCACAGTGGACTGTACACCTGTACTGCTGTTAATGAAGCTGGGGTGGCCACTGCAACCACCCACCTGAGTGTGCTGGGTTAGTAATCAATCAATAACATAGAGGGGACAACTGATCAGGGTCTTTATCAAACCGGATAAAATATCCTATCAGGAAAGTGGGATTCATCATCTCTTGTCTCCATCCTCTTCATTAGATCAGCCATACCTGAGAATCTACCTGAGTCTTCAGACTGCTGATTCCCAACAGGCCTCTGATGACCAGTTTGGGAACTTCAGCGGGGGAATAGAGGATACAAGCGAGGAACCAGCTAATATCAGTGTTACTTCAGAGGAACAGCAGGGGGAACTTGCTTTTAACATCACTGGTAGCAGAACAGACAGAGACAGCGGTGGTAACATCAGTGGATCCAGGACAGTGGAGGTGCATGAAGGTCGAGACCTTACCTTCACATTGATCATGGAGGCCTATCCTCCAATCAGACAGCATCACTGGACGACACCACAACAAGTAAACAGTAATGGCAGCAATGTGTTTGAGACAAGCTACACTGCTAAAGGCTACAGGTGAGATATTCTACCACTGTGTGCTAATATCTGCTGCATCACTCAGGGAACCAGCCATTCCACCCTAAGAAAGTCTGGTGATCAGCTATTTCATTTAAAGGCAACAACAATGATTCAGTGTATGAAAACCATAATTATTGTTTAGGAAACGTCATGACAGCTGTCCCAAAGCCAACGTCCCCACCTTACTCATCCACACCAGTGCCACTACCAGCCATAACACCTTAATAACTAAACAGCTACAATGCCACCCTGACAGACCACATAAAATATCCACAATACCTTTACAGTTTTACAGTATAAGAACCCAGCTGCACTACAGCCTCAACAGCTACTGCAGTCATTTTAGGGACCACCTTAAAAAACAACACAGTTTCATACCACCCCACAAACCATAACAGTATAACCACCTTAACAGTGTAGAAATAAACCATGTAAACCTTCAATGCCACCTGCACACCACCCTAATATGTTATAATGTTTGTCAGAAAAAGCATTTTAGTGTTAGCATGTTTATGGTTTGTTGAATTTTGATTAGGGTAGCATGTTTGGGCCACTTTAAGTTTGTGGTTCCAGTACCAAAGGCATTTTTATGGTGGTACTGATGGTGAGAGTTGTTTAGGTTTAACATTATTGTTGACATTTTTAAAGATGGTGTTTTGGGCGCATGTGTCAGACTGCTGTCTAAGGTGGTATAATAAAGCAGTTCTGAGACATATTTTAGGAGGTATTGTTGTTGGAGCAGGTCGGAGGCAACCATTCTGCTGCGGCGGGTGCGTCAGGAGGATGGAGGTCGATATTCTTTCCGTTTTTCTAACACGTTCTTTAATGGGACACAGGACATGGAACTGCGGATCTACCGTAAGAACCTGTTTCCTTTTTACAATGTTTGATTGCATGGTTGTCCGTCCTCCATTTTTCCCAGTGCTGGTGAACCTTTAAATGTGGTTTGGACCCTCCAGGTACTCCGACTGTCAGGATCACTCAGCAGAACCACTCCCTGGTGTGCAGCAGCTCTGGTTACCCGTCACCAACCCTCTTCTGGTTAACCTGCACTGACATGGACATGTATGTAAATTAAGAGGTGAAAGCGCCCCCTGCATGTTATGGAGTTAATATGATGTGTTGAGACCAAGAATGTGTACCAAAGGGAGCGCTACAGTCAGTAGCATATGAAGGCACCAGATGTGTCGTTTAATTTCTGATTCTGAAATTCTGGTTTTGGTCATAATTACTGCAGCCAGATCATAAGATCAGATGCAAAGATTATAACCTCTCCTGCAGGTGTGACGACAGCTCCACCTATCAGGTGTCTCCATCTGCTGGAAGCTCAGAGGAAGGGGGGGAGGTGAGGACGCTCTTCCCACTGTCTGCTCATGATGAAGACATCACTGTCATGTGTAAGGCGTACAACCTGGTGGGCGAGTCTCATCAACTCTTTGTCCACCGTAAGTATCAGAGAAACACAAACTGAATCTAACTCAGTGAAGCCAGTTTCACAAAATTAGCATAATCAGAGTTTAGGTACAGAGTTTGGGCTCAGGAGGAGTAATAGTAGGTATAACACAGAGAAAAGTCAATGAGTGCTGGTGCTGCTGTCAGGTTCTACAGGACTTCCCACCATCTTCACTCCGGCTATGATTGGAGCTCTGAGTGTTTCCTTCATCCTCCTCCTTCTCCTGTTGATTGTGTTTCACAAGTACAGACAGGTGAGTCCAGATCAGGTGGGTCGGTACCAGTCCCGACGTAGTTTGTCAGATCTTCAGGCTGCAGAGTGAAATGAACCAGAGACAAATTGCCTTTTTTTCTTCAACCAGAAACCAAAGTATGAAATTCTGTGGAAGATCATTGAGAGCAATGATGGGAACAACTACACCTTTGTTGACCCTACACAACTGCCGTACAATGAGAAGTGGGAATTTCCTCGAGACAAACTACGACTTGGTACGATTCCTCAGCCCATTCTATCATCCCGTGTGTCATCAGTGGGATTGTATTATTTCACATAGAAACCTTTCCTCAGCCTACCTCAGTCTCTCTACTTTCCCTGTCAGGTGCCGTCTTGGGCTCCGGAGCGTTTGGAAAGGTTGTTGAAGCCACGGCGTACGGTCTGGGAACAGAGAACAAGGCCACCAGAGTCGCTGTCAAGATGCTCAAACGTGAGTCCGCCAACGTTTACAATCACTGACACATGTAGAGATGTAAGGAAACCTTCTAATGTTTCATGTGTTTACCTGCAGCGAGCGCTCACTCAGAGGAACGGGAAGCTCTGATGTCAGAGCTGAAGATCCTCAGCCATCTTGGTTACCATGACAACATAGTAAACCTGCTGGGAGCGTGCACACAGGGAGGTGAGAGGGTTCATCAATCAGCGTAAACCCAAAGAGCAAACGCTGACGTGCCACGATTACGTCTTAGAACAGTTTAATATCATTCTATAGCGTTCTATTCTATCACAAAATCGGTTCAAAATTAATGACATTTTCAACAGTGAATTACCAACAAGTAATTCAAATCAGAACTAGTGCCCAGTCTGAACCCCTGTGAGCTTGTCTATGCCAGTCTGAAGCCAGGGTGGTGTTGGTCCAAACCTTCACCAATGGGAACGTGTCTGAGCTGGACTCGTTTTAGCTGCTGTCTTTGATACATCAGGAATAAGTTCTGCTCAGTCTGAAATCTCATACCAAGTTCAAGACATCTAAGCCAATCTCAGCACAACAGAATAAGCCTCTACTAATCTAAAATGGCCACGAACCTTTTTAACCACACATAAAGTTCCCTGAACCAGTCCAAAGTGGATTTTTTAGGATGACTCTCAAAGGCGTGAGAACAAACAATGTTTATCAGAAGAACTAGCAATCAAGGAAAGTTGTTCCCAAATGCTTATTGTTAACCAAAACTCTTTCAACCATGTCTCCCACCAGGCCCCATGCTGATGATCACAGAGTACTGCAGCCATGGTGACCTGCTCAACTTCCTGCGGGCTCACACTCAGGACTTCATGGCGTCCATGATAACCATTGACGAGCTTGGCGATGAGGTGTTCTATAAGAACATGCCACCTCAGCAGGAAAAGCTGCGCAGGTCAGAGGGCACCTGTCTGATCCAGAGGTTTTATTTGGCTTTCAGTCCGCACCAGGAAGCCTTCTGTGCGGTCTGATTATTAAACTTATCTCAGTGTCTGGTCTTCAAGAAAACCAAGCTGTTGATTGGAGTGATTGGTGGTTGTCATTTCATTCTTTTGAAGAAAATATTTGACTTTATTTTAGTTTTAGTGTCTTGCCAGGTATAAGGGGCATAACAGAAACAGTTCATTTAAACTTCAGGTAAATTATAACATTCAGTCATATGACCTGCAGTGACAGTGGGATCTCATGTTGGTCAGAGTACCAGGAGATGCAACCGGCCCTGAGTCCACGTCAGATTGACTCTGGTAAGACTTAGTCCACCTGAATCCATCTGGTTTTACCTGCACCTTCACCTGAGCTTACCCTATAGTTTATATTTCTGTCAGGTGATCACATGTTGAGTCTGTCTGTCTGCGATCTCATGAGGTTTTCCTACCATGTGGCGCAGGGCCTTGACTTCCTGTCCTCCAGAAATGTAAGAACACACTCATACAAGCATAAACAATGTTTTTAAATTATGTTTAGAGTCACAGAACCTAAAACCTAATTAAACCTGATGGTGATGATGATGATGATGATGATCTGATGATGATGATGATGATCTGATGATGATGATGATGATGATGATGGTGGTGATCTGATGATGATGGTGGTGATGAGGATGGTGATCTGATGATGATGATGGTGATATGATGAGGATGATGATGATGATCTGATGATGATGATCTGATGATGATGGTGATATGATGATGATGATGATGATGATCTGATGATGATGGTGATATGATGATGATGATGATGATCTGATGATGATGGTGATATGATGATGATGATGATGATGATGATGATGAGGATGGTGATCTGATGATGATGATGGTGATATGATGAGGATGATGATATGATGAGGATGATGATGATGATCTGATGATGATGATGGTGATATGATGATGATGGTGATATGATGATGATGATGATGATATGATGAGGATGATGATGATGATCTGATGATGATGATGATCTGATGATGATGGTGATGGTGATATGATGATGATGATCTGATGATGATGGTGATCTGATGATGATGATGGTGATCTGATGATGATGATGGTGATCTGATGATGATGATGATGATCTGATGATGATGATGGTGATCTGATGATGATGATGGTGATATGATGATGATGGTGATATGATGATGATGATGATGATATGATGAGGATGATGATGATGATCTGATGATGATGATGATCTGATGATGATGGTGATGGTGATATGATGATGATGATCTGATGATGATGGTGATCTGATGATGATGATGGTGATCTGATGATGATGATGGTGATCTGATGATGATGATGATGATCTGATGATGATGATGGTGATCTGATGATGATGATGATGATCTGATGATGATGATGGTGATCTGATGATGATGATGATGATGATGATGATGATGATGATGATCTGATGATGATGATGGTCATGATGATGATGAGGGTGATCTGATGAGGATGATCTGATGATGATGATCTGATGATGATGATCTGATGATGATGGTGATGGTGATGATGATGATGGTGATGATGATCTGATGATGATGATGATGATGATGATGTGATGGTGATGATGATGATCTGATGATGATGATGATGGTGATGATGATGATGTGATGATGATGATGTGATGATGATGATGATGATGATGATGATGATCTGATGATGATGATGATGATCTGATGATGATGATGATGATCTGATGATGATGATGATCTGATGATGATGATGGTGATCTGATGATGATGATGATGATCTGATGATGATGATCTGATGATGATGATGATGATCTGATGATGATGATGATGATCTGATGATGATGATGATGATGATGATGATGATCTGATGATGATGATGATGATGATGATGATGATGATCTGATGATGATGATGATGATGATGATGATGATGATGATGATGATGATGGTGATCTGATGATGATGATGATGATGATGGTGATCTGATGATGATGATGATCTGATGATGATGATGATGATGATCTGATGATGATGATGATGATGATGATGATGGTGATCTGATGGTGATCTGATGATGATGATGATGATCTGATGATGATGATGATGATGATGGTGATCTGATGATGATGATGATGATGATGATGGTGATCTGATGGTGATCTGATGATGATGATGATGATGATGATGGTGATGATGATGATGATGATGATGATGATCTGATGGTGATGATGATGATGATGATGATGACGATGACGATGACCTGTCCATTTTCCACCGGTGTGTCTCACCTGCTGCTCTTTCAGTGCATCCACAGAGACGTGGCGGCGAGGAACGTCCTGCTGACAGACTGTCGGGTTGCAAAGATCTGTGACTTTGGTTTGGCTCGAGACATTCGAAATGATGACAGCTACATTGTTCAGGGAAATGTCAGTATTGTAGCATCCCAGGTCATTTCCTGTAGTCTCTCTTATAATCCAGACAAACAGTAATGGATCCTCTGAACTCTGACAGGCCCGGCTGCCGGTGAAATGGATGGCTCCAGAGAGCATCTTTCAGTGTCTCTACACAGTGCAGAGTGACGTCTGGTCCTACGGAGTCCTGCTCTGGGAGATTTTCTCACTGGGTAACCACAGACACAATAACCCGAAGCCCATTCAGAAAAGGTCAAACATCTTTGGCTCACTTCTATGTTTGTCTGCTCAGGTAAGAGCCCATATCCCAATGTTGTTGTGGATACCAACTTCTACAAGATGATCAAAGATGGTCACCACATGGAGCAACCAGAGTTCGCTTCAAATGAAATGTAAGAATAATTTAACTGGAGTTATTTAGGGAAGCTGTCAAGCTGAAGAAGGAGTCCTATCGGGCTTTATTGGCCTGTGGGACTCCGGAAGCATTTGATGTGTACCGGCAGTCGAAGCGGCAGGCGGCTCGGCTGGTCGCCGAGGCAAAAACTCGGGCGTGGGAAGAGTTCGGAGAGGCCATGGAGAAAGACTTCCGTACGGCTTCGAAGCGATTCTGGTCCACTATCCGGCGTCTCAGGAGGGGGAAGCAGTGCAGTACCAACACTGTTTACAGTGGGGGTGGTGTGCTGCTGACCTCGACTCGGGACGTCGTGTTTCGGTGGGCAGAATACTTCGAAGACCTCCTTAATCCCACCAACACGTCTTCCATTGAGGAAGCAGAGCCTGAGGACTCTGGGTTGGGTTCTCCCATCTCTGGTGCTGAGGTTGCCGAGGTTGTTAAAAAGCTCCTCGGTGGCAAGGCCCCGGGGGTGGATGAGATTCGCCCTGAGTACCTTAAGGCTCTGGATGTTAGACTTAGACTTAGACTTTCTTTATTGTCATTTTGTATACACAGAGTGCATACAGAACGAAATTTCATTTTCACACAGCTCAGAAATATTGCAGTAACTCTACAGGATACCTTGCAGTGAATTACAGTACAGGATAAAGTGCAGTGATCAATCGCAGTCACTTACAGGATAAATTTCAATTGACTTCCGGATAAAGTGCAGCAGTGAACAGTAGGCAGTTGAAATGTAAACAATGTAAACCAAGTGTAAACAAATATGCAGTAAGGTGCATCAGTGATTTAAAAGTAGACAGTTGCATTGTACACAGTTTTGCAGTACGTTTCCGGTTAAGGTGCAGCAGCAATTTTGCAGGATATGATACAATGTGCAAATGTGCAAATCAGCTAATTTAGTGTGGTACACAGTCCGTTTTTATGCTTCAGCAGTTCAGCAGTCTGATGGCAGCAGGGAAAAAGCTTTTGCAGAACCTAGTGGACCTGCAGCGGATGCTGCGGAACCTCTTTCCAGAGGGCAGCAGGGAGAATAGTCTATGGTGGGGGTGTGAGGGGTCCCTGATGATGTTACGGGCTCGAGACACACAGCGCTGTGATGAAATGTCTTTAATGGAGGGAAGAGGAGCCCCAATGATCCCTTCTGCTGTCCTCACCACTCTGCTCACGTTCTTCCAGTCGGAGGCACTGCAGCCTCCACACCACACAGAGAGACAGCTGGTCAGAATACTCTCTATGGTGCTTCTGTAGAAGGTCGTGAGGATGGGCGGGGGCAGGCGGGCTCTCCTCATCCTCCGCAGAAAGTACAGTCGCTTTTGTGCCCTCTTCACCAGTGACGTGGTGTTCACAGTCCAGGTGAGGTTGTCCGTGATGTGCACCCCCAGGAACTTGGTGCTGCTGACCACCTCCACCGCTGAGTTGTTGATGAGCAGTGGAGCATGGTGAGGCCGGTTTTTCCTGAAGTCGACGATGATCTCCTTCGTCTTCTCCACGTTCAGGATCAGGCTGTTGTCTCTGCACCAGCCCACCAGCTGCTCCACCTCCTCTCTGTAGTCCTGGTCATTGTCGTCTCTGATCAGGCCCACCACCGTTGTGTCGTCTGCAAACTTCACGATGTGATTGGTGGTGAACCTGGGGACGCAGTCATGAGTCATCAGAGTGAACAGCAGGGGGCTCAGGACGCAGCCCTGAGGGGAGCCCGTGCTGAGGGTGGTGACATCAGAGGTGTTCTGTCCGACCCGGACTGACTGAGGTCTGTTGGTGAGGAAGTCTAGTAGCCAGTTTTGTAGGGGTGTGTTGAAGCCCAGATGCTCCAGTTTTCCCACCAGATGTTGTGGGATGATGGTGTTGAACGCTGAACTGAAGTCCAGGAACAGCATCCGCACGTGCGTGTTCTTCTCCTCCAGGTGTGCCAGGCTCAGGTGAAGAGCAGCGGAGATGGCGTCCTCCGTGGAGCGGTTCCGTCGGTAGGCAAACTGGAACGGGTCGAGTGTTGATGGGAGACTGGAGACGATGTGTTCCTTTACCAGCCTTTCAAAGCACTTCATCATGATGGGAGTCAGTGCAACAGGCCGGTAGTCATTGAAACAGGTGACTTGAGGTTTCTTTGGCACCGGAATGATGGAGGCAGACTTGAAGCATGCTGGCACTGTGGCTTGGTCCAGCGAGGTGTTAAAAATGTCTGTGAGGACACCAGCCAGCTGACCTGCACACTCCTTGAGCACCCGCCCAGGTATGTTGTCGGGACCTGGGGCCTTCCGCGGGTTGACTCTCCTTAGAGTCTTCCACACGTCGGCGGTGTCAAGGCAGAGGACCTCCTCTTCCTGATGGGGAACAGCTTTCACTGCTGGAGTGCTGTTTAGTGCCTCAAACCTCCCAAAGAAGTTATTTAGTCCATTGAGGAAGTCAGCATCAACTTCACCCACCGGGGGGGAGGGCGTGTTGTGGGGCTGTGTTGGTTAACGCGGCTCTGCAGCATTGCGTGGACATCGGGGGCAGTTCCCCTGGATTGGCAGACTGGGGTGGTGGTCCCCCTATTTAAAAAGGGGGACCATCCCTTTGGATCTGGAGAAGGCATTCGATCGTGTCCCCCGAGGGATCCTGTGGGGGGTACTCCGGGAGTATGAAGTACCGGACCCTTTAATAAGGGCTGTCAGGTCTCTGTACGACCGGTGTCAGAGTCTGGTCCGCATTGCCGGCAGTAAGTCGGACTCGTTTCCGGTGAGAGTTGGACTCCGCCAAGGTTGCCCTTTGTCACCGATTCTGTTCATAACTTTTATGGACAGAATTTCTAGGCGCAGCCAAGGTGTTGAGGGGATCCGTTTTGGTGGCCTTAGGATTGCGTCTCTGCTATTCGCAGATGACGTGGTCCTATTGGCTTCATCAGGGCGTGATCTACAGCTCTCACTGGAGCGGTTCGCAGCCGAGTGCGAAGCGGCCGGGATGAAAATCAGTGCCTCCAAATCCGAGACCATGGTCTTGAACCGGAAAAGGGTAGAGTGCCTTCTCCATGTTGGGGAGGATGTGCTGCCCCTAGTGGAGGAGTTCAAGTATCTTGGGGTCTTGTTCACGAATGAGGGGAAGATGGAGCGGGAGATCGACAGGCGGATTGGTGCGGCGTCTGCTGTGAAGCGGGCGCTGTACCGGTCCCTTCTGGTGAAGAGAGAGCTGAGCCAAAAGGCGAAGCTCTCGAATCACTGGTCGATCTACGCTCCTACCCTCATCTATGGTCACGAGCTTTGGGTCGTGACCGAAAGAACGAGATCCCGGATACAAGCGGCTGAAATGAGTTTTCTCCGTAGTGTGTCTGGGCTCTCCCTTAGAGATAGGGTGAGGAGCTCAGTCATCCGAGGAGGACTCAGAGTAGAGCCGCTGCTCCTCCACGTCCAGAGGAGCCAGTTGAGGTGGCTCGGGCATCTGGTTAGGATGTCTCCTGGACGCCTCCCTGGTGAGGTGTTCCGGTCACGTCCCACCGGGAGGAGACCCAGGGGAAGACCCAGGACACGCTGGAGGGACTATGTCTCCCAGCTGGCCTGGGAACGCCTTGGGATTCCCCCGGAGGAGCTGGCCCAAGTGGCTGGGGAGAAGGACGTGTGGGCCTCCCTACTGAAGCTGCTGCCCCCGCGACCCGACCCCGGATAAGCGGAAGAAGACGGACGAACGGACGGTTATTTACAATATAATAACAATTTTGCGGGGTATTACCTAATGTTAACCCCTTTTGGACTAGTGATGCCAATTAGCTTCATACCTATCTTGTTTTCAGTATAGATAAGATGGTAAATACCTCCCGAATGTTGGTTGACACATCTGCCTCTCATTCTAGAGATACTATTAGAAGTGTTCGATACTATGGAGGGTTAGGATTGGGGTTGGGGGTAGGGTTAGGGGTAGGATTAATGCTAATTCTAACATTTAATATTTATATTTATAATGTGGGTATGATTATAGAGTGTAATTTCTGAGATTTTATTTCTATAGTTCAGCCTTGAATCAAATGATTAGGTTCTGAATAAAAAATTAACAATAAATTGTAAAGATACCATACCCTAATACAATATTGTAATCTTCACCAAATAACAGCGCTTATTTTGGCAACAGTTATTTTATTGCTTACAGGGTTACTGTCGGCCGTAACCACAGCAACAACTAGCAGACCAGTCGCCTCAAACGACCCAAAAAGGGAAAACGGACTTTAACAGCAGAACTTAGCGGCAGCTCTCCCTTTGCTCCCACTTTATTCTGCTACACTTCCTTTGCTACTCTTGACACCTTCAAGGGGGAGTGGTGGCCTACTTATGGGGTCACTACAATATTTTATTGTGAAACAAGAGATAAAAGCTTCTGGAACTGTACAGTAATGTTAAACTTAATTTGATAGATTGCAGGATGCAAAAACATTGGAGTTCAATTTTTAACACCAATTTCTCATAGTGACAAAAAAGAGATAATGGGACTGTTTTGCTAGGGAACTAAACTATTTAAAACACTGATTATGAAAAAGCAAAGCAATGGTTGTTAAAAAATATACATTTTGACCAAACGGGTGTGGCTGGACATCACTTTCTGTGACATCTGCACTTTAAACACAGAACCTTTTCTTCTGGGCTAAGATCTGTTGAACAGGTGAGCTCCACTCATTGACTAACATCATGGTCATCTTTGGGCCCTAGAGGAGGCCCCAATCCTCCTACTCCTGGTAGTGGACAGTCCGTAGCAGGTGGCCTGCTTGGGCGAGCCCAAAGAAGTCTTGCCACAGCTCCTAACTTTGGCAGAGCCAGCCTCTGACACACCACCATTGCCCAGCAACCAAAGAACATCTCTTCACAGTCACACATCTTTCCTTTGCTCGCTTCAACACTCTGGAGTTGAACCCTACAACCCCAGAGTGGTCAACAGAGAACACTTTCATGCCAGACGTGCTACTGGCTCTTTGGTTGGAGAAGTCTGCGATCAGTAGAGTACTGTACAGCTCTTTGTGCCGAGAAAAGAGCCCACCTGGCTGAAATAAAGCACAACCATTACTTGCTCTCAGTAGACTGGCCTCACCGGATTCTGAAAGCAACGGGGGGGTTGCATACTTGATGCACAGATTGGCACAAGACAACTCTCTCATCCTTTCAGCATTGTGGAGAATTTACATCCTCCAGTGTTTGTTGGTGCTGATCTTCTGGTACGATTAGGTGCACAGTTGGACACTTGTAACCAGGTCCTGTGGGCCCAAGCTCACGTGACCCCAAGTTCCTTCCTGGACATCACTGAAGTCATGCGGTCAGAGCAGACCATCCCACAGGCCTACCAGGTGGCTAGCGAAACAAACGTGCTATTACCACCACAGACTCTAAAATTCTTGAGAAAGTAGTTGCTAATCAACTACAGGACTGTCTCAGAAAATTAGAATATCGTGAAAAAGTATACTAGTAGGCTATTCAACTAATTACTTGAATCGTCTAATTAACTGGAAACACCTGCAAGGGTTTCCTGAGCCTTGAAAAACACTCAGCTTGGTTCAGTAAACTAAATCACAAGTATGGGGAAGACTGCTGATCTGACTGCTGTCCAGAAGACCATCATTGACACCCTCCATCAGGAGGGTAAGACACAAAAAGAAATTTCTCAAAGAGCAGGCTGTTCACAGAGTGCAGTTTCAAAGCACATTCACAAAAAGTGTGTTGGAAGGGGGAAATGTGGCAGGAAACGCTGCACAACCAAGATCTGGCACCTGCCCACAGTGCCAAAACCACCAGTAACTGGTGTACTGACCATGGCATTACTGTCCTTGATTGGCCTGCCAATTCCCCTGACCTGAACCCCATGGAGAATTTGTGGGGTATTGTGAAGAAGAAGCTGAAAGACACCAGACCCAACAATGCAAATGAGCTAAAGGCCGCTATTGAAGCATCCTGGGCATCCATAACACCTCAGCAATGCCACAGGCTGATTGCCTCCATGCCACGCCGCATTGATGCAGTAATCTGTGCAAAAGGATTCCCAACCAAGTACTGAGTGCATTAATGGACATTTTCAAATGTTTGATTTTGTTTTGCTGTTATAATTTTCTTTACTTGGTCTGAGGAAATATTCTAATATTTTGAGATTGGATATTTGAGTTTTCTTCAGCTGTACGCCATAATCAGCGATATTAAAACAATAAAAGGCTTGCAATATTTCAGTTGATTTGTAATCCAGAATGTATGACATTTCATGTTTTTTAATTGCATTACAGAAAATAAAGAACTTTATCACAATATTCTAATTTTCTGAGACAGTCCTGTATGTGAACATTTACAAAATAATGACATACTTGAAGAGTTTCAGTCAGGCTTCAGAGCTCATCATAGTCTACTATCAGGAAGTCCACAAAATGCAATTTGAAGCCTTCTGATGAAAATTAAATTGATCTCATCATGTTTTTGTGTCTTCTTATTGTATTTGGGATTTAATGTTGGTGTGGAATAACTCTTTAGCTGCATTGTTCTTAAAGAATACCAGACTGGAATTGATGATAAAGGGTAGGCAGTTGTTTTTAAAGTATTTGGAGAGGAAAGGTAAATGAGGCAAAGATCATTGTATTTTTTAGATTTGTTCAGCATAGCAGTGATTATGGCAGTTTCAAAGAGAGTAGGAGCAATTCTAGCAGTGAGAAGTGAATTATGGAGGTTATGACTGGAAGTTTGACCAGAGCTGTTGGGACTGGATCAAGCAAACAGGTGGAAGATGTAGATTTACAGATTATTTCAGAGATTCTGGAGATGCTTGGAAGTTGAAAATTTGAAAATGGCTGAGAGAAAGGCAGAATTTCACAGACATTGGTGAATCATGTGGATTGAAAAACTGTATTATAGAATAAAAGGAGTATGTATAGTTGGGGGGGGGGGTACATTTGGTGACTGGGAAGTGTTGGTATACAGTAAGAAGAAAGTCTTGGAGTTACCTTCACTGATTAAATCAGAATAGTGACTGAATTTAGTTCTAGTAATTAATTCCTCATATTGTGCCATTTTAGTTTTGTGCATTTATTTGAGAATGATTAGTGAATTGTTAGATGCATTCACCTGTCTCCCAGGTCATATTATGACACAATGAATTGGTATTTCTCTGACCCTGCCCTCACCTACCAACCGGTCCATGATCTGCCGACCCTTGAGGACCATGCAGCTACTGGAACCATGATTAACCAGCTAATTATGGCTTCTTCACACTAAGCCCAGCTAGGCCTCATGAAGCGGACCCAGAATTCAGCCAGACCAGCAGAGGTTTCTTTAAAAAGAAGGTTCTTTAATAACAGAAATCAAAAACAGAGACAAAATCCAAAAAGCCTGTTGCACCAAAAACGGCAGAGAAACAAAACAGTCCAGTTGGGCAGGCATGGCAGGAACAGACAGAAACAGGATGGCTCAGATCACTGGAGACAATGGGTCAAAAATCCAAAAGCAAACAATAAACAAAAACTTGCAGGAGGAGACTCACCCATACTCAAACAGACGACCTGGCACTGATGTCTGGTCTCAACAGTTTATATGGAGGTGGAAGCAGGTGAAACCGGTAAGAGGTGATTGCAGCAGGGGTGGAGTTAAGGAGGTGTGCAGAGTAAGTAATTAGACCAGACATCAGTGCTGAAGCTCAAAACAAGAACAGATCAAAAACCAAACCTAAACTAAAAAGCTGATGAAGACATAACAGGATAAACTAAAACAGTAAACAAGAATCTAGACAAGACAAAACTCTAAGTAGCCAGAGAACCAAAGACAGGAGCGTAAAATAACTTACATAACCAGAACAGAACCCAGAATATTACACCGTGGCTATTTGAGCAACCCTACAGAGAAGGAATGCAAAGTTAATGAAGTTCATTTAAACACTCACCTGTCACTTCAGGTATCACCTGATGAAGCTCTGTTGGAGTCTGGAGCCCACACACAGACCGACTTTTAAAACCATTGGTCAGCTCATCAGTAGGATCCTCCCCTTGGCCAATGACACACTGCCTCATCCCAGTGACCAGGTGATAAAACCAAGAGTTGTTTAAGCCCTCAGGGTTGTCCACTAGGCTTCTGCTCTATTGTTACACTCTTCTCTCCTCAGGTGATGTATAGAAACATCTATGAATGCAGACAAGAAGATGAGCAAGAGGAGGTCAGAGGTAGAACACTGAAGAGAAAAGAAGAAGAGCAAGGTAAGATTTTATAAAGTTGCTTCTATCCTCCGTAAAACTGTAGGTTTGAATTGATTTCCAGTTCTCTTGCTCACAGATCGCCGTGACAACCATGAAGGCGGAGAGGAGAGGGAGCCGATGATGAACAACATCTACCAGCTCTCCTGATCCTGCTGTCTAGTCGTCACTGAAACCTTACAGACATTCAGTGAAGTCACATTAATAATAGAAAGTCAGTGTCAATTAATTTTAACACCAAAGTGCTTTTTCAATCAAAGAAAAGAAACATATAAAAAGCTAATAAAGCATAATCTGTTATCCTAGAAGGGTCCCAGACTGCTGGAACTAAAAGCTAAGGAAAGAAATTAGAAACGTTTCCATCATTTTATTACAGGCACCATAGGAGCAGAAAAGGCTGAATTTCACTATCCACCTTCAGATGTGGTCGTGTCAACTAGACCTTTACTTCGTTGAGAAATTTCAGAAGAAGTTTAGATTGGCGCTGTCTAATTTAATAAGCTGGGAAACCTGAGTGTGATCTACAAACCAATGGAAAGCGATATTGTGTTTTCTAAAGACAACATGTACAGATTAAATATTAGCAGACCTAGAATGAACCTATGTGGTACCCCATATATTAGACATGCTGCAGAAGAGGAGTACTGACCAAGATGGACCAAGAAACATCTGTTAATCAAGTATGATGTAATGCAGGGTTAAGATGATGAGACTCCAACACCAAACAGCTGCTGGAGCAGCAATATCAGAATATTATAGTCAGCTAAAACTAAACAACGGTCATTAGAAACTCTTCAGCTGGTCATCTCTGTGCTATGGCCAGATCTAAAATAAGACCAAAACTTTTAATTGATGCTCTTGGATCTCAACCCTAGAGCTGAATAAAAACTACGTTAGGGTAGTTTAGATATTGGTGTGTAGTTAGAACGCTCTGCTGGGTGAAAAGCTTATTTTATGACTCCATGTTTAAAAGCAGCTAGAACAGAACATGAAGAAAAGGAGATACTGAGCAGAAGGATTCATCCTGAACAGTCAATCCGACTCACATTTTTACTTTAATTTTCTAAAAAGAAATCATTTTGTCTGATTTTGATGATTTTATTCTTGATGAAAGATGTCTTCACTTTTGTATTTTAGTCATATATTCTTCAGTGTTTTATGTTAAACTTGTGTTCCTTCTTGTTTGAAACATGTTACATGTAACATGTTAAAATAATGTTTGAATCATACTGTGTCATAAACCAAACAGAAAATGACCTTCAGAGTAAAAGTCTGGGTCTGTCTGTTCTCAGCATTAAATGTTTTTACCTTACTAAGTTCTCAGATGTTCTCCTGAGGTTCTCACCAGAGATGATCTTCTTGAATAAATTCAGATGAATAATGTTTTGTATTGTTTTTATTTCAAGATTTTACAAAGATTCAAACAACTAAATTCTTCAGACAGTTTCTGATGACTGGAGGAAATGCTTTTGGACTGAGGTTTTGTTGAGGTTTTCATTTACAACATGACCTTTTAGGTTTTATCACTATAAAACTGAAGGTCCTGTAGGGCTGTGGGCATCTGGCCAGACCTGCTATAAATGAGACGGTGGATCTGATGGACAGACGCCTGAATCAGCCCACAGCTGCTGGACGAGCTGAGAGCTGAGCCCAGACAGAACATCTGGCTGACTGGGCTATAGGCTCCCACACAGCGGTTGTAAAACAACTAGACAAAATTGTTGAGGAACAAATGGTTGGTTGGATGAGCAGACAGCTACTCCTTCAAACTGCACAACGGTCTCTCAGGCGTCTAATGGATCAGTTCAGATCGGCCTGATCAGTTAGTTTGACCTGCAGGTGTAAATCTGCCTAAGCAAATACTTTCTGTGAAACTAATTTAACAGGCAGACGTAACTGCTCCTCACCTTCTCGCCTTCTCGTAAATACTATTAATCAACATCCTCACATTCCACATCCTGCGTCCTGAGGGTGATTCTGCATGTGGCTCAGGAAAATATCACAAAAGAAGACACTACCAGAGTTACAAGAGTCCAAATGTGATGATAAGCAGGATTTACAGGTTGATAAAATGCTGCTCCCACAATGTTTCCTGGATAAAAGCAGCAAATCACAGATGCTTCTCTTTCTCAATGTGTCTGATCCACCCTGTTTTTCTGCTTATCACCTTCCTTGGGTAACAGCGCCATGTGATGATTACAAAGAGATGGATCACAGGCTGCAGGTAACCCTCTCAGGTGTGTCTGTGTGACAGGTAACGATCAATGAGCCAATCAGAGGAAAACAGAACAATAATCATTAGAAGACGTCTTCCAGTCTGCTTTTATCACAGTTTTATTTCATAGTGATCTACCTGTGGCTCCACAGGTGAGCTTCCTGCTGCAGGAGCAGGTGGGAACAGGGGGCGGAGCCACATGACCTGCCAGCTTTACAGCTGCTGGACTTTACATTGAGATAAACAACAGACAGCAGCTGACGTCACTCCCCTCCTGCAGAGGTTATACGACCTGATTACAAACACGGGGATCCAAAGCTGCTTTCAACAACACGTTAAAAACATGCTAAAAACAACACGCTAAGAACATCTGATGCCTGAGACCCTGATTATTGGGTCAGAATCTGAAACAGACTTACCGGGTTGGTCTGGAGCCGCCTGCTGATCTGTTATCAGCGTTATTTATTACCAATGAGTCAATGATCAATAAGAGGTTAATAAAAGAAGAGATCCTCGGTGAGAGCAGCAGCAGAGCTGCCTTCTCACCTTCTCACCTGTCAGAGAGCTGATCTGAGTTCTGCCACAGGTAACACAGCATTAAAATAATCCTGGTTCTGGGCTTTGTGGTTCGCAGTGGATCAGACCTCAACCCGCGCTCATACTCTGCATCTGATTTAACTCCTAACTAATTAAACATGTTTAATGACAGTGATGGACATGAGGTCCCAGTCAGGAAATTAAGATAAAAGGCTTGTTACTATTTCTGATGGTTTTATTCCTCGGTTCTGGTTTCTGAATAATGTTTTAATGTTTGGGTTTCTCTGATAAACTGTAAAGTTTAAACATCAGTTTTCAAAAGACTTTTTGTCTGGAGGAAGCTGTTCTGCCTGTTTTAATACAAGCTGACTATATGATCCTGTGATAATCTGACTAATTGTACATCAATGAAAAAACTATGATGATTATTCTCAGGGACAAATACCATGTTATTTCAATTAATGACTTCTCTAAGTGTTCCTCCAGACAGGACGAGTCATGTGGGGGGTGTAGCAAGTTCTTTACGGGTTTATTTACCACTCTGCATCCTGTTGGGTCCACCAGGATGGCTCGGCGCCTGTCGTCTCTGGTGATCCTCCTCTCCGTCATTTCCTCCCTTCTCCTCATCTGTTGTATCACCTTGATCGTCGTTTCTTGGGTCAGCCTAAAGCCTGAAGGTAAGCGCCCCAGTTTCTGCCACCTGATGGCTGGTTTAACCGTGATGATGTCACCAATGACGTGTCCAGGTGCTGATGATGCTGTGCAGCTGTCCGGTCAGATGGTCATCACAGCAGGAGCTGAGTTTTCTGACGAGCTGAGAAACTCCAGCAGTGAGAAGTTTAAATCTCTGGCCTTCGACCTTCAGCAGCTGGTGAGAACACAGAGGCTTTTATTGTGAAAGTTCACAGGAACACACCAGAAGCTTTTATTGTGAAAGTTTACAGGAACGCAGCAGAGGCTTTTATTGTGAAAGTTTACAGGAACGCAGCCAAGGCTTTTATTGTGAAAGTTTACAGGAACGCAGCCAAGGCTTTTATTGTGAAAGCTCACAGGAACACAGCAGAGGCTTTTATTGTGAAAGTTCACAGGAACAGTCAGTTCAAAGTCTTCAGCTGATCCAAAATGCTGCAGCAAGAGTTCTGATGAAAATCAACAAGAGGGATCATATTTCTCCTATGAGAAAATAGAGAGAGAGAGAAATAGACCCTGATGTCCTCCAGTAGCCTAAGCCTATAGCAGCATAACTATAGAGGTAGCTCAGGGTAACATGAGCCACTCTGACTAGAAGCTTTGTCACAAAGGAAAGTTTTAAGATTAGTCTTAAAAGTAGACGGGGTGTCTGCCTCACGGACCAAAACTGGGAGTTGGTTCCACAGGAGAGGAGCCTGATAGCTAAAGGATCTGCCTCCCATTCTACTTTTAGAGACTCTAGGAACCACCAGCAGACCTGCAGTCTGAGAGCGAAGTGCTCTGTTAGGAACATACGGGGTAATCAGAGCTCTGATATATGATGGAGCTTGATTATTAAGGGCTTTATACGTTAGAAGAAGAATTTTAAATTATATTCTTGATTTAACAGGAAGCCAATGAAGGGAAGCTAAAATAGGAGAAATATGATCCCTCTTGTTGATTTTCATCAGAACTCTTGCTGCAGCATTTTGGATAAGCTGAAGACTTTGAACTGCATTTTGTGGACTTCCTGATAGTAAAGAATTACAATAGTCCAGCCTTGAAGTAACAAATGCATGCACTAGTTTTTCAGCATCACTCCTGGACAGAATGTTTCTAATTTTGGCGATATTCCTGAGGTGAAAAAAGGAAACTCTGGAAACCTGTTTAATATGGGATTTAAATGACATGTCTTGGTCAAAAATAACACCAAGATTTTTTACTTTATTACCAGAGGCCAAGTTAATGTCATCCAGATTAAGTGATTGATTAAGAAGTTTATTTTTTGAGGACTCTGGTCCAAAGATTACAACTTCTGTCTTGTCAGAATTTAGATGCAGGAAATTTAAAGTCATCCAGCTTTTGATGTCATCAAGACATGACTGCAGTCGAAGTAATTGATTGGATTCATCAGGATTTATGGATAAATATAGCTGAGTGTCATCAGCATAACAGTGGAAATTAATCCCATGCTGTCTGATAATTTTGCCGATCGGAAGCATATATATAGTAAAGAGAATTGGTCCAAGGACTGAACCCTGTGGTACTCCACAGGTGACCCTAGAGTTTGAGGAAGATTTATTATTAACATGAACAAACTGGAATCTGTCTGACAGATAAGATTTACACCAGCCTAACGCTTTCTCCTTAATCCCTACAGTATGTTCAAGTCTTTGTAGGAGAATATTGTGATCAACTGTATGTGATCACCCACTATAATAACTTTGTCAGTGTTTATCACCAAATCAGATAAGAAGTCTGACAGCTGATCCAAAAACTGAGTGTAAGGGCCTGGTGGACGATACAAAACAATAAACAGAAGAGGTTTTATTGCTTTGCAGTTTGGATGAGGGAAACTGAGGGTTAAATGCTCAAAAGAACTGTAGTTATTAATTGGCCTGGGACTAATTAATAAATCAGACTGAAAGATGGTTGCCACTCCTCCTCCTCTTCCCACAGATCTGGGAATGTGGAAATTTGAATAACTGGAGGGAGTTGACTCATTTATACTAACGTAGTCCTCTTGTAGCCAGGTTTCTGTGAGACAAAACAAATCAATCTGATTATCAGAAATCAATTCATTAACTAACAAAGTCTTTGGAGGGAGAGACCTTATATTTAATAAACCACATTTAATTGTTTTATTTTTTTGTTCCAGGTGAGCCGTATTGATTTTTATTAGATTTTTATGGTTTGTTCCTTTTAGATCAGTTTTTGATCTGTTAAGTTTTGGCCGTGGGAAAGACACCATCTCAATAGGGTAATGGGTGGGTAACAGTACAGAAGCTGCAGAGAGGTGTGTTAAACTACGGCTCTGCTTCCTGGTCTGGACCCTGGGTTGTCAGCATTTAGGAGAACTAATAAATCCGGCCAGATTCCTAGAAAGAAAAGCTGCACCATCCAAAGTGGGATGAATGCCGTCTCTCCTGATCAGACCAGGTTTTCCCCAGAAAGTTCTCCAGTTATCAATGTAGCCCACGTCGTTTTCTGGACACCACCTAGACAACCAGCGGTTGAATGATGACATGCGGCTAAACTTGTCATCACTGGTCAGATCAGGCAGGGGACCAGAGAAAATTACGGAGTCCGACATTGTTTTAGCAAACTCACACACCGAAGCAACACCAACTTTAGTGACCTCTGATCGGCGTGACCGGGTGTCATTACCGCCAGCTTGAATAACAATCTTACTGTATTTACGCTTATCCTTAGCCAGCAGTTTTAGGTAAGATTCTATGTCGCCCGTTCTGGCCCCTGGCAGGCATTTAACTATGGTCCCTGGTGTCTCTAGTGCCACGTTTCTGACTATAGAGCTCCCAATCACCAGAGTCGGCTTCTCAGCGGGTGTGTCGCTGAGTGGGGAAAACTTGTTAGAAACGCAGACGGGTTGGTGGTGATCTGGGGGCTGAAATCTAGAGCTGTGCTTCCTACGAACCGTCACCCAGCCGGCCTGGTTACCCGGCTGCTCGGGTGCTTCTGGAGGACCGCTACATAAAGTTACTCTATGTGGCTCCGCGCTAGCAAAGGGGCGGCTATCAGCTGGTTTTTCAACAGCACGGAGCCGGGTCTCCAGTTCTGACACCCTTGCATCCAAAGCTACAAAAATACTACATTTATTACATGTACCATTATCACTAAAGGAGGCAGAGGAATAACTGAACATCTGACACAGAGAGCAGCAGATAGGAGACTTAGTCAGAGACGGAGAAGCTGAAGTAAGAATAGGGGAAGAAGCCATTGTGGAGCTAAAGCTAGGCTAGGCTAAAGCTAGGCTAGCGCCCTTTTACCACGCCACAAAAGCAAACCGTGTGAAACACGAGGAGTTCCCAAGCGCGATTTGCAGCAACAGAGAATGTTTTAAAAGTGCTTATGTGTTAGAAACAGATGTTACAGCAAAGAGATTAAAGATAAAAGCGAGAGAGTCTGGAGTAACAGACCGCAATTCACATCGTGAAAACAGGAAGTGACACAATACGCCTTACCGCAAACAGGAAGTGACGATCAGCATCCCAATAACTTGAAAGCTTCGTAACAAAGTTTGTTGAGCTTCATCTCAGATCTGGGGTCCGTTCTTCGTACGTCGCTAACTCACTTAGCTGATTTGATTGTTGACGATTTGTCATGATCTTGGATCGTTTGGTTCTTCGAAACTCATCCTGGACTTGCTGTCATAGCAACATGTGCGCAATCTTAAACCTGCTGGCTAACAGGCTTGTTTCATGTAAACAGGATTAGATCGCAGCTTTATAAGCGGAGGAGATGGGAAGTCTGTCCAGCCAGTGCACTTGGACCACCTAGTGGCAGAGGACGGGACAGAATTGCGGAATACCATTTTTTAATGTTTAATAAAAGACAAAACAAATAATGCTTAGTTCCTGTCTTTTTATTTAAACAATTCTTTATAAAGAAAAGACAGCAAGTCATCTTTTGCCTGAAATAAGAGATAGTTCTGTAAAGTCAGCAATACTACTGTCAAATGGTGTATTAGAACTTACTCTGAACGTCCTTTTGAAGCAACTCGATCTCTAATGCAATTTTTCTCTTTTTCAAGTTGTGGAGTTCAATTTCTCCTCTTAATTTGTGTTTTTTCAGGTCAAAATACTTAATTTTTTGTTGAAGATGCCGTTTATATAGGGAACGGAGGCACCCTGTGTCATTTTGTGAAAGAAAAAGAAGGATTAGATTAGATTCAACTTTATTGTCATTACACAGGTACAAGGCAACGTAATGCAGTTTAGGTCTAACCAGAAGTGCAATAGCAGCAAGTGCAGGATAAACAATGGTTCCATAAGTATAGGACATGGGTTTTTACTGAATATATATAGAGATGGATACTATTATAGACAGAATTTTACTGATAGATTTGTCCTATGTGTAACGAACGATAACGTAGGACCCAAGATTCGACACAGCACAGGTCAGTGGTTGGTAACAGGCTTTATTTTGAATGTGCATGCACTGCGCGTGGAGCGCGCGGGTAGCTCTCGAGCCGGTAACCACCTGAGACGGAGACGACAGGTTAGTGATCAGTCAGGGGGGAAAAAGGCAACAGAGGTAATCTGAAACACTAACCTGTTAGAGAGTTTGCGAGCTCGGGGACCGGCTCGGCAGGAAGGGGTTTGCAGGGGTTTGCAGGGGTTTGCAGGGGTTTGCAGGGGTTGGAGCCGTTGAGCGGCTGGCGGTCCACTGGGGTCTTTGACTGGTGATGGTCT
This sequence comes from Fundulus diaphanus, assembly GCA_037039145.1. NCBI lineage: Eukaryota > Metazoa > Chordata > Actinopteri > Cyprinodontiformes > Fundulidae > Fundulus > Fundulus diaphanus. The sequence continues at coordinate 54,004,945 of CM073136.1, read as the reverse complement.
GGGGGGCAAAGTCCAGTGAGCCAAATCCAGGCAGAGGTACAAGAGGGGAAATCCAGAAGGCAGGTCCAGGTCCAGTCCAAGGTCCAAAAAACTAGCAGATACACAGACGTCAGGGGTTAGGCAGACTCGAAAAACTCACGGGCAGACAGGTCAGGTTCACAGGCAAGAAATCCAAGGCGAAGGCAGATGCAGAAATCCAGGGACGGGCCGGGTCAGGTTTCCAGACGTGGGCAGACAGAATCAGTTAAGGGGTTAGGCACTCTCGGTGGTCAAGGCAGAACAGGTCAGGTACGAGTTAGCAGACAGAACAGGGAAAACGCTGGAAGGTACTCGATAGCAGGCTATGAGACGATCTGGCACCGGAAGCTGATTTGGACAGGGCTTATATGGAGAGGAAAACAGCTGAAGCCAGTAAAGGATAATTGCAAGCAGGGCAGAGAGGAGCAGGTGTGCAGAGTGTAGAAAAATCAGCGCCAGTGCCAAGAACATCACACTATGAGTATAATATATAGACAACTAGTATTGTGAACTAAATTTACAGCTGGATATGTACCGAATATAATATACAGGTGGATATTACTATGAATAGAGGTTTACAGATATGTACAATAGCATAATATACAGATGATTGTTATTATAGCAGAGTTTACATGTACTATGAATATATGTACAGGTGGCTATTACTATAGGCAGAATTGTGAGCATGATATACAGGTGGCTATTACTATAAAATGAATAAATAAAGTTTGGACAGAAGCTATTTAAATTAAAGTGCAGTGGAAGGTAATTGCATATTACAGTTAAAGTACGGTATTGCAAATGTATATGTAAACAATTGTGAATAAACAGTCGGCAGTTCCGGAGGAACCTGAAGCGCCTGCCGGAGGGCAGGAGGGAGAACAGTCTGTGGACTGGGTGAGATGAGTCCTTAAGGATGCTGCGAGCTCGATGTAGGCAGCGTTTCTTCTGGATGTGCTCAATGGTGGGTAGTGGAGTCCCAGTGATGTACTGGATGGTTTTCACCACCCGCTGCAGTGCCTTGCGCTCTGCAACAGTACAGCTCCCATACCACACTGTTGCACAGTTGGTCAGGATGCTTTCTATTGCACAGCGATAGAAGTTCACCAGGATAGTGGAGGATAGCTGATTTTTCCTCAGTGTCCTCAGGAAGAAGAGGCGCTGGTGAGCCTTCTTGACCAGGCAGGAGGTGTTGGTTGACCAGGACATGTCCGCTGAGATGTGGGTCCCCAGAAACTTGAAACTGGAGACACACTCAACAGCCGTTCCATTGATGTGGATGGTGTCGTGCGTGCCTCTTGAATCTTTTCTGAAGTCCACAATGAGCTCCTTCGTTTTGGTGGTGTTGAGGAGCTGGTTATTTTCAGTGCAACATGTGGCCAGGTGCTTGATCTCCTCCCTAGGCTGTCTCATCGTTGTTGCTGATGAGACCAATCACCGTAGTGTCGTCCGCAAACTTGATGATGGAGTTGGATGCGTACACAGGCTTGCAGTCGTGGGTGAAGAGGGAGTAGAGACACGGGCTTAGCACACAGCCCTGTGGTACACCAGTGTTGAGTGTGATGGACGTGGAGCAGTTGGAGCCTGATCGGACGTTCTGGGGTCTGTTGGTCAGAAAGTCCAAAATCCAGTTGCACATGGAGGTGTTGATGCCCAGGTGTCGAAGTTTGGCTATTAACTTAGCTGGGATGACAGTGTTGAATGCTGAGCTAAAGTCAACAAACAGCATGCGTGCATAAGTGTTCTTATTGTCCAGATGTGTGAGCACAGAGTGCAGTGCCATGGAAACTGCATCATCTGTGCTCCTATTGCTGCGGTATGCAAACTGGTGTGAGTCCAATGTGGATGGTAGCAAGTCTTTTAGGTGTGCCAGGACCAGTCGCTCAAAGCACTTCATTACGATTGGTGTGAGTGCTACAGGGCGGTAGTCGTTAAGGCACTTTGGGCTGGAGTGTTTTGGCACTGGCACAATGGAAGTGCATTTGAAGCATGTTGGTACAGCTGCTTGGGCAAGAGACAGGTTCAAAATGTCTGTAAAAACCCCAGCGAGCTGCTCCGCACATGCCCTGGGCACGCGTCCAGGGATGTTATCTGGTCCAGCTGCCTTGTGCGTGCTGATCCTGCTCAGTGCGTTGCAGACATCTGTGGAGGAGAAGGTGATTGGCTGAGGATTTGAGCTTGGTGGCAGTTTCACTGTTGTCTCTTTCAAAGCGAGCATGAAAGTCATTCAGCTCGTTCAGGAAGTTGACACCAGTGGCTGCAGAGGTGGAGTGAGTGGGTTTATAGTCACTGATGGCCTGAATTCCCTGCCACATGTGTCGGGGGTCAGCGTTGGAAAAGTGTCCCTCTATCTTAAGCTTGTAGCAGTACTTGGCCTCTTTGATGCCCCTTTTCAGATTTGCTCTGGCTGTGCTGTAGGCTGCATCTCCTGATCTGAAGGCAGTGTTGCGTGTCTTCAATAGGAGTCGCACCTTCCCGTTCATCCATGGCTTCTGATTTGGGTATGTGGTGATCTGCTTCTGGGTTGTAACATTGTCAATAGTGGTATTAATATAATCCAGTACAGAGGAGGCGTAACAGTCAATGTCTGTGTGCGAGCCACTGGTGGCTTGAGAAGCAAACATCCTCCAGTCTGTGTGTAGAAACGCAGCTTCAGGGTGAATGGTCTGTTGTTTACTGATGGCTGCATGAAGTTCTTTCATAGCAGACTTAGCATCAGCGTCTGGGGGAATGTAGGCTGCAGTGATAATAGTGGAAGTGAACTCCCGTGGCAGATAGAACGGTCTACATTTAACCATGAGAAACTCGAGGTTAGCTGAACAATGTCTCTCAACAATAGCAGAGTTTGTGCACCAAGCTTTGTTAATGTAAATGCACAGTCCCCCACCTCTGGTCTTACCAGAGCCATATGATGTTCTGTCTGCCCGGAATGCATGGCGCCCTGCTAGCTCAATAGCATTGTCTGGTATTCCGCTGTTTAACCATGTTTCCGTGAACATTAGGACATTATAGTTCAAAAGTCTCTTGCTGCATGTAATGTTGAGTCGGATCTCCTCCATTTTGTTCAGCAGTGACCGTACATTGGCAAGGAAAATGCTGGGTAAAGAGAGCCGCTGTGGTGTTAGCTTTAGCTTAGCTCTTAGTCCTCTGCGCTTCCCCCGCCTTTGTTTACGATCTCGGCGCCGCCTGGGAGCACTTCCGCCCAGCCGAGCTGAGTGCGAAGCCTCGGGTGTTCTGGCGATCTCAGGAAGGAGTCGAAGGTTGTCCACAAAACTGTCAGAAGTTCGTAATCCAATATCCAAAAGCTCACATCGGGTGTACGATGTAAGGGCACAACTGTTCTGCACGAACAGACCCGAAATGAGCAGGAAAAACACTGCAAAATTGCAGAATCTGGAGAGACCGAGAGCCTTGCGATGTACTCGCGCCGCCATCTTGGTTTCGTTTTAAACAACAGGTGTGTTCGAAGAACCCAATTAGCCGGATCATGATTAGCACGATGAAGTCATCTTGGATGTGTCATTTGATCTCGGATGTTTTAAGCAACGTACGAAGAACGGACCCCTGATCAGGTAGGAGTTAATCAGTTAATTAGACTCTGAGCCCTGATTGGTTAACAGGTGTTGGAGGCGTTCAGTTTTGGCGACCTGCTGCGGTTCTACAGATTCTGTCAGGTTCAACACTTCAGGTAAGACATCTGATCAATCACACATCAGTGGTACATGAATTGATCTTTAGTAAGAACATTAATTCTGGCGATCATCACATTGGTTGCATTTATTGATTAATGATAAATTAGTTATTTACCTTGATTATTAATAATCTGAAGTTCGGTCCTGATCCATCTTCAGTCCTGGCAGCGTGGTTGTGACCTTTGACCTGTGGTTCAGCCAGCGGATTGCCACAAAAAAGGTGGAGCAGCAGCTGGGGGCGGGGCTTCATATGATAGGGGGCGGGGCCTTGGTGATTGATATCCACAGCATGCAGATCACAGGTAAATCCATTAAAGTTTACCGTGTTTTTCACTGAGCCTGAGAAAGTTGGGTTTCTTTTAGTCTGGTTTAGAACCTTTTGTTAGAATAATCAAAATTATAAAATTCCTGATTAAATTAGTTATATTTATTTAAGCGAGAAAGGAACAGGTCATGAGATGATGCTGTGGAGGACCCAACCGCCAGCAGGAGGCAGGCGGAATCTAATGAAAAGGGTTTATTGAAGGGTCCCTAACTCATATAAATAAAGATGGCAGCAAAGGAACAAAATAAGAATAGTTGAGGTGAGAGCGGGGAACAGGAGAACAGGAACAGGATGGGTAACTACAGGACAACTCAGCGAGGACTGAATGTTTATGCTAGGAGGACAGGAAACCTGGAAGTGATTACACAGCTGATGGTATTCCTTTGTGAACTCAATCCATCCATCCATCTTCTTCCTCTTATCTGGGGTCGGGTCGCGGGGGCAGCAGCTTCAGTAGGGAGGCCCAGACGTCCCTCTCCCCGGCCACTTGGGCCAGCTCCTCCGGGGGAATCCCAAGGCGTCCCAGTAGAGAAACATAGTCCCTCCAGCGTGTCCTGGGTCTTCCCCTGGGCCTCCTCCCGGTGGGACGTGACCGGAACACCTCACCAGGGAGGCGTCCAGGAGGCATCCTGACCAGATGCCCGAGCCACCTCAACTGGCTCCTCTGGACGTGGAGGAGCAGCGGCTCTACTCTGAGTCCTCCCCGGATGACTGAGCTCCTCACCCTATCTCTAAGGGAGAGCCCAGACACACTACGGAGAAAACTCATTTCAGCCGCTTGTATCCGGGATCTCGTTCTTTCTGTCACGACCCAAAGCTCGTGACCATAGATGAGGGTAGGAACGTAGATCGACCGGTAAATCGAGAGCTTCGCCTTTTGGCTCAGCTCTCTCTTCACCACAACGGATCGGTACAGCGCCCGCTTCACAGCAGACGCTGCACCAATCCGCCTGTCGATCTCCCGCTCCATCTTCCCCTCATTCATGAACAAGACCCCAAGATACTTGAACTCCTCCACTAGGGGCAGCACATCCTCCCCAACCCGGAGAAGGCACTCTACCCTTTTCTGGCTCAAGACCATGGTCTCGGATTTGGAGGCACTGATTTTCATCCCGGCCGCTTCGCACTCGGCTGAGAATCGCTCCAGTGAGAGCTGTAGATCACGCCCTGATGAAGCCAATAGGACCACGTCATCCGCGTATAGCAGAGACGCAATCCTAAGGCCACCAAAACGGATCCCCTCAACACCTTGGCTGCGCCTAGAAATTCTGTCCATAAAAGTTATGAACAGAATCGGTGACAAAGGGCAACCTTGGCAGAGTCCAACTCTCACCGGAAACGAGTCCGACTTACTGCCGGCAATGCGGACCAGACTCTGACACCGGTCGTACAGAGACCTGACAGCCCTTATTAAAGGGCCCGGTACTCCATACTCCCGGAGTACCCCCCACAGGATCCCTCGGGGGACACGGTTGAATGCCTTCTCCAGATCCACAAAGCACATGTAGACTGGTTGGGCAAACTCCCATGTCCCCTCCAGGATCCTGCTGAGGGTGTAGAGCTGATCCAGTGTTCCACGGCCAGGACGAAAACCATACTGCTTTTCCTGAATCCGAGATTCGACTATCCGACGGACCCTCCTTTCCAGAACCCCTGAATAGACCTTACCAGGGAGGCTTAAGAGTGTGATTCCTCTGTAGTTGGAACACACCCTCCGGTCCCCCTTTTTAAATAGGGGGACCACCACCCCAGTCTGCCAATCCAGGGGAACTGCCCCCGATATCCACGCAATGCTGCAGAGCCGCGTTAACCAACACAGCCCCACAACATCCAGAGCCTTAAGGTACTCAGGGCGAATCTCATCCACCCCCGGGGCCTTGCCACCGAGGAGCTTTTTAACAACCTCGGCGACCTCAGCAACAGAGATGGGAGAACCCGACCCAGAGTCCTCAGGCTCTGCTTCAGCAATGGAAGACGTGTTGGTGGGATTAAGGAGGTCTTCGAAGTATTCCGCCCACCGACACACAACGTCCCGAGTCGAGGTCAGCAGCACACCACCCCCACTGTAAACAGTGTTGGTACTGCACTGCTTCCCCCTCCTGAGACGCCCAATAGTGGACCAGAATTGTTTCGAAGCCGTACGAAAGTCTTTCGTATAAAGCCCGATAGGACTCCTTCTTCAGCTTGACGGCTTCCCTCACCGCTGGTGTCCACCAGCGGGTTCGAGGGTTGCCACCGCGACATGCACCGACAACCTTGCGGCCACAGCTCCGACTAGCTGCCTCAACAATAGAGGCGTGGAACATGGTCCATTCAGACTCAATGTCCCCCGCCTCCCTCGGGACGTGTTTAAAGTTCTCCCGGAGGTGGGAGTTAAAGCTCCGCCCCACAGGGGACTCTGCCAGACGTTCCCAGCAAACCCTCACAATACGTTTGGGCCTGCCAGGTCTGACCAGCTTCCTCCCCCACCATCGGAGCCAACTCACCACAAAGAGAGCTCCACCCTCTTCACCCGAGTGTCCAAGACATGCGGCCGCAGGTCAGATGAAACAGTCGATCATTGAACTACGGCCTAGGGTGTCCTGGTGCCAAAACCACATATGGACACCCTTATGCTTGAACATGGTGTTCGTGATGGACAATCCATGACGAGCACAGTTTTGAACTCAGGTGAAGTGAAATTCCTATTTAAAATATTTTTAGCAGGCCAAGACTAATCAAAAAAATTCAGAGTTTTGTATATTTATAGAAGAGACTATATTGTTCAGACAAATCTTAATTAGGTTTTTAAGAGTAGAGGTTTTATCACCGCTCTAACATTTGAAAGCTGCATGATATCGGTCTGTATCAGATCAAGGATGAGTGTTATCGGTTTTAATTAGCTCACACTGATTTACATGAAGGTGGATTTGATCCACCAGATTTTTTTTAATTAATGGGGTGTATATATTTCCCAACCTGGAATCAGTAGATCCAACCTCCTGCAGCTGCAGAATAGTTTAGAGGCGAAGATGTATAGCAGCCTGGCCATTTACAATTTTTAAACTCAACCTCAGGCTGTTTTTGTTTCTGCAGAGAAACCTGAACAGACGACGTCTCTAGCTACAACCATCACTTCTACAGCAGGTGAGTCTTCTGCAAGTACTCTTTCCAAAGTCAGACTCCATCAGATCCTCCAGGTTGGTCAGAAAGTTTCCTCTCTAAGGAAACCCAGCAGGTTGCATCAAGTCTCTCCAAGCAGCATTCACTCCTCCTGAAAGAGCGTAGAGCCACAGTGGACAGTCGTCTGCATTGTTGATGGCTTTGCAGCAATCCCTCATACTGAGCATGCATGAAGCGACAGTGGAGAGGAAAACTCCCCTTTAACAGGGAGGAGAACCTCCAGCAGAACCAGAACCAGGCTCAGGGTGAACGCTCATCTGCCTCGACCCACTGGGGCTTAGAGAAGACAGAGCAGTTTGGTTCAGTCCAGAGTTGGTTCCACAGGAGAGGAGCCTGATAGCTAAAGGATCTGCCTCCCATTCTACTTTTGAAGACTCTAGGAACCACCAGTAGACCTCTCAGGTCTGAGAGAGGTGTGTTAAACTACGGCTCTGCTTCCTGGTCTGGACCGTGGGTTGTCAGCATTTTGCAGAACTAATAAATCCGGCCAGATTCCTAGAAAGAAGAGCTGCACCATCCAAAGTGGTATGGATGCCGTCTCTCCTGATCAGACCAGGTTTTCCCCAGAAAGTTCTCCAGTTATCAATCTATTATCTCAATGAGTGGGTGGTTAGCTGGCTATTTTTTGTCTTTGCCCCGGATCTTAGCACAGAGACTTTCCACAATGGAGGTGATTTAATAATAATTCCCACAGAGGGGAAATCTGTCTCTGTGTTTAACACATACCTTAGGGAGCAGTGTGCTGCTACACCAAATGGTAATCTCAGGAAGCCAGAATAACAGACTGCATTTTGAGCCACCAACCTTTGGGGCCTCTCCAAGATGCAAACACCCAGCTCTCTAACCACTACGCCACCACTGCCACTCTTATTTACACTTTGACCTATGAGTGTTCAGCCTGGATTTCCCCACAGATATTTCTGAATACTTTACTTCTTTGTTGTAGTGATCTACATATTCCTTTCTGCCAGCATCCTACACCCTGTTGTATGTTGAGTTGTACAAGGTTCTTGGTACAAAACGCAGTTTGTCAGTCTGGGTCCCTTAACGAGACTCTTGACCATAGATTATCACACTGCTCCCTCAGGGATGGGTTAAACACAGAGACAAATTTCACAGTGGGTCTATGAAGGAATATATTGATTCTGTTATCTTGCGTAAAGAGTAAATGGTGAGTCACTTTTGAACAGTTCTTTTTAGTCTGCCAGCCTCTAACAGACCTGTTTAGTCTCTAATAGATCTACTTTTTGCAGTGACTTGCCCTCCTGGTCAGACAGCCTGTTCTGATGGGTCGATGTGTGTTCCAGCTGATTGGCTCTGTGATGGCCTCTCCCAGTGCTCAGACTCATCTGATGAAGCTCCCTTTTCCTGCGGTCAGTGAAGGTTTCTGTTAATGAAGACTCTTTAGGTGATGCTGTGATCACTGAGGCTGAGCTGACAGCAGGACTGGGGTAGCTTCAGGTGCAAACGTGTCTTCCTGTGTCTCTATAGCAACAGCATGTGATGGACAGTTTGTGCTGGAGGGGCCGAGCGGATCATTTACATCATCACCGTCTGAGGTCTACAACAGCAGCATCTTCTGCCGCTGGATCATCAGGTCCCACACCGACACAAACGCTGTCCTCAGAGAGATTTCCTCTTTAGGCTGAATGTTGTATTTTTCTTCTAATGTATTCAGGGTCAGCAGGGGACTTTCAGTTGAGATTAACTTCCATCAGTTTGAGACTGAAGCAAATGTCGACATCCTGAGGCTTTATGAAGGCGTTGGACTGGACAAAGTTCTAACAGGTAGGAGGTGAATACATGGTTTATGCTGTGTTGAACTGAGCTGGTGTCTCAGTGGGGGAACCAACATGGCAGGGAGTGTTTACAGCGTCAGGCATTTATGTCTGTCACCCTGAGCAAGACCGTTGACCACAGATTGTTCCCTGGGCGCCACTCAGTCATGACAGCACACTGATCTCTAAGGGTTAAATGCAGAGACACATTTTGTCCTCTGTGGGACTATAAAGGGGTATGTTTGTTTAATGTTTCTCTGCAACCTGCTGAACTACGCCCCTGCTGTCCATAAAGTGGGTGGAGGACTTACGGAGTGGCACAACGGGCAGCATTGTTGCCTTGCAGCAGGAAGTTCAGGGGTTCCACCTGATCTTTCTCTATGGTTACCCTGAAGACTTATGGGTTCTTTGCAAGTACTCCAGCTTCCTCTCACAGTCCAAAAACATGACTGTTAAGGTGCGATCACATTGAAGGTGAATGTGGCTGAGCAACCGATTTACACGATGTCCCTGTGTACATGGGAGCGATGTGATGCTACACAAAGCCACAGAGGCAATTCTAGTGGCGCGATTTTGGAGATTAAAGTGAAGCCAGAGCGACAGGAAACCTACGAGGGATGCAAAGCAACAGTTGTTGGAGTTCAAAAAGCTGAAGTTTTGTGTCTTGTCGCCCCGTGGCATCCATTCAGGAACTGAATGTGACCTGATGTGAAGGACTGTGCCAGAGACAAAGCTGTTTTCATTCAACATTGAAGACAAGCTGATAGTGGCGGTCTGCGGTCGGCCTAAGTTGTATGAAACAACCAATTATTACTATTGAGACGAGTCCAGAAAGGAGCAAGCCTGCAGAAGAGTGAGAGGCGAGGAAGTGAAAGCGTCACTAAATGGCACCATTGTACTGCTGTATTTCTGGTTCGCCCACTGTGTCAACAGTTGGCGATAATGGCAGATGAGCGACAGCACGCAAAAGTGGTGACGCACATTTAGGTTAATTGGTCCCTGTAATTTGCCCTCAGCCTCCACACCACACTCTGTGTGGTGTGGAGGCTGCAATGCCTCCGACTGGAAGAACGTGAGGAGAGTGGTGAGGACAGCAGAAGGGATCATCGGGGCTCCTCTGCCCTCCATCAAGAACATCTCATCCCATCGCTGTGTGTCCTGAGCCCGTAACATCATCAGAGACCCCTCACACCCCCACCATGGACTGTTCTCCCTGCTACCTTCTGGGAAGAGGTTCCGCAGCATCCGCTGCAGGTCCACCAGGTTCTGCAAAAGCTTTTTCCCTGTTGCCATCAGACTGTTGAACTGCTGAAGTACAAAATGGACTCTGTACCACATTTATATATTTGCACATTTGCATCATTGCATCCTTATCTAGCATTACAAATGCTGCCGAACTCTCAGTTTCTAAAATGCATTCTTGCACAAATGCCCTTTGCACAATCAATTCAGCACATACAAATGGTTTTAAAAATACTCACCTGTACACTGTGATCGCACACTGTCTCTTTCTCCTGCATTGTTTACATTTCAATTGTTTTCCTGTTAAATCACTGCTGCACCTTATCCTGTAATTTACGGTAATTTTCAAGCTGTGTGCAAACAAAATTTCACTCTGTACGCACTTTGTGCATACAAAATGACAAATAAAGTTGTCTACATCTACATAGGTGTAAGTATGTGCATGGTTGTGTGTCTCTGTGATGGACTGGAGACCTGTCCAGGGTGGACCCCACCACCCTGCAGGGATAAGTGGCTTTAGATGTTCCTGCTATGATTCAATGTGACGACTCACCTGTTTATTCGATTGGCAGCTGAACTCTCAGGCTCCGCCCCTCCTGGTACTGTGTGGCTGCTGACTGACCAATCAACTGTGGAGTTTTCATCGGATGAGTTTAACAGTCTGTCTGGGTTCAAAGCTACCTACAAGGCAACCGACACCTCAGAACTATCCAGTAAGACATAACACAGACACAGAACCCTAACCCTGTTTAATCCTGTCACTGACATGTTTCTGTTTTCAGACCAAGACAAGGTCAGCTGCAGCTTTGAGGATGGTGTATGTTTCTGGCGACAGATGCAAGATGATGAAGGTGACTGGATCAGAACCAGTGGTTCCACCTTTCCTCCGGCAACAGGCCCGAGTGCTGATCATACTTTAGGGAACAGCTCAGGTGAGTAAAACAGTTCAGGTAGGTTAGATCAAGAGATCATCACCAGTCATGTTTCTGTCTGGAAGTCTTAAAGGAAAATTCTGCACAGAAACTGTTGTTGATCTCTGATAGGTTTCTACCTCGTCACACCTATGAGTCCTGGCCAATGGCAGAAGAGCTTCCGGATCCAAAGCCTCCCTCTGACTCCACCCACACAGGCCATGTGCCTGAGCTTCTGGTAAAAAACAACAAACAAATATGTAAACAACTGAAAACAGAACATAGATGTGAAATGGTTGATTTCAACTCAGACCTGGTGTGACGCATTACAACCTGGCCAACCAGATTGATAATGTGCAGCACTCTACGTTCTGTACATTAACAATCTGGGTCTGCTCCCATTTAATGTGTTTGGGCAATGGAGGGACGTTCAGTACAGCTCTCAGAGCTGATTGGGTAAGGTGACACCTAGTGCCCGCCTACCAAAGGTTGGTTTTAGCCAATCACCGTATCAAATTAAAACATAAGCAGCAGACATTGTAATGTTCTGGCACTGAAGCTGATCTGATTACAATTCTTTACACCTGCTCCATTCCTCTCCCTCTGCAATTAGTCCTCACTGGTTCCACCTGTTAAACATTCATATATACTCAGTCCAGATCAGTCTCCAGTGCCAGAACGTCTTGTATTATCCTCATCCACAAGCTATTCGGTAAGAGCGCCTCACCCTTGCTTGTTTCAGTTTAACCTGCCTGTCTGCCAGTTTTGCCCATTCAGTTTTCTCCTCGCCTATTTTTTGAGTTTGTTTTATTGTCCCTTTTTGATTCTATTGCTTGCCTGAAGTCTGCCTGTTTGCCTCCTGGATTTTGTTAATAAACCCCTTTTTTTTAAGCATCAGCTCTGTGTCCGGCTTACATTTGGGTTCTTCCATGACAAATCATTACAGACATCATGAGAAACCACAAACAGGTAAGCAAGTAAAGATGAAACTAACGAGGATGAAATTATGGATTCTTAAAAATCCATCCTCCTACTCTGCCATGTTTGTGTTGGTTTGGCTGTGATCTCAGCCGATCTTGCTATTGTCACACCGGGGTGTCCCGCCTTAAACCTCAATACTGCAATGTGATTGGCCCGAACCATTTTTGGTTGAAGCTGGTGTTTGCAAGATGGATTATCATGTGTTTGTGAACGCACAAATACTGGGAGAATTCAGCTTGCAGGCAAGGTTAGACGCACCACGTTGTGTCATAAAATAAGATTCCTTCCAAGGATGTAGCAGTGATCCAGTGGTTCAGCTGTATCTGAAGACTGGAGACATTTCAGTTTGGTTCTTTTATACAGCACCAATTCACAACAAAAGTCTTCCTGAGACCCTTTACAAACTAAAAAACATTACACAAATTTAAAAGCAAAAAAAGTCCAGTTACTTTAATCATAAAAACAAGTTCATTAGAATTTAATACTAGTTATCAAACTATGGAGTCTACTTTGGTTTATTCCTCTGATTGGTTAAAAAGTTTTCCATCTAATGCTGTGTTAGAACCAAACCTGATTTGAGCACCAACAAGGCACCCAACGCCTCAACTTGGTCGCTTGTGCAGAACGTTTCTGATGCTGAGTCTGGACAGACTGTCTGATGCGCGTTGGGGGAGCTACCCTGTTCTTTTCCTCAAATGTGGGGAAATATTTACCATCATGACAGTTTTGATAAATCAGCCGAGATCCCAACTTCCTCGCTAATCCTTCTCCAGGCAACGTCCTTTACGGTCTCTGTGTGATAGCTCGACTGATCATAGATAATAGGTGGGTCACAAACAGCGGTCATGGGTTTGTTCTCCATTGTCGACTTCCCTGCTTTTCCTGGTCCTTCAGTCCCGTTGGAAAATGCACATAACAGAGTCTCTGATTGGTTGACACCCTGCGTCCAGCTGCAAATGCTCTCCGGACGTTTTTGAGGATTTCTGTGAGGTGGGCTGTGCTTACACGTCATGTCACGCAAAGGATTGTGGGATTCCTTTTAACCCTTTAGCACCAGTAAGACATCATGAGATCCCTATGCTAAAGGAGCTGTGATAGGAAGCATGCAGGCTACTTTTACTACTTTTTTTCCTTGCTGACTGCACTATTCGAACAGCCCTTGTCATTGTGAATGATGACACACTTCTGCTTTGGCTAAAGAGTCCTGAAAAAGAATTCTCAGAATATCAAGAAATTACTGTCTAAATTACATAGGACATTATCTAAACTAGATGATTTAATATCTCTTCCTATTATGAAATGGGAAGAGGATTTATCAGTCAGCTTTGAACAAAACATCTGGGCTCAGATATGTCTAAGAACTTTCAAAATGACAAGAAACCCAAATTTACAACTAATACAATACAAAATCCTTCACAGCGTACACTATACAGGTCATTATTCAAGATGGGTTTTTCAAAATCTAATATCTGAACACAGTGCACAGGCAATAATCCTGACGATTATATTCACGCGTTATGGTTATGCACAGCTGTTCAGAGGTTCTGGGCACAGATATGTAAGGACTTATCAAAGTGCCTGAGTTGTAAAATTTCACCTTCCCCATCAGTTTACTTGCTGAGCAACTTTGATGAAAGCACTATGGAAAAAAATCATTTTGCATGGCTTTCACTGCCTTATGCATCGCAAAGAAAACTCTCCTTATGAATAGGAAAAAATAAATAAATTATCAGTACAGAGATCATATTAGTCTTGAGACAGCATCTGCCTCCGCATCTGTGCTGGCGGACGTGGGTTACTGGCCTAGTGGGTGTGGGGTGGGTCCGGCGCCTGGAGGAGGAGCGGGCCACTTCTCGACTGGGGGAGGATGTTGGGGCTGGATAACCATCTGGGATGTTGGTGCCTGGACCTGGGAGGATAGGATGTGGGGTGAGAGCGAGTATTTGTACTGCGTCCCCTTTTTATGTGGAGTGCATGCTTAAAGATGGCCCGTTCAAACATATCTTGGAAAGCGAACAGGATAGGGGTGCCTATAATCTTCCTCGTTGTCTTTACCAGATGGTAAATTTGGACCTTTGCCTTTAAGGGAACATATCATGCAAAATCCACTTTTTTAACCCTTTATTACATTTTATTGTGCACTTGGAGTCTCTAGGAGTGCAGAAAAGTTTAATGTAGTCTGTCCAGGAGTGCTGTAGATATATTTATTGTCTGTCTGGCTTGTATTTTTCCAACTGTAGTTTTCTCTGTTTTACATTTTTTGAAAAATGGCGTCAAAGTATTCGCTGCAGCGCTGCTAATGGAGGTCCTGGACTTCAGGCTTACCAATTTTGTGGTTCGTAATTTTCATTCCTTGGAGTGATTTTTTTAGTCTAAGCTGAAGGATGCTGAAGCTATAAGTGGATATGTCATAAATGTGCGGTTGTTGGGTATATAGACCACTTAATTCATTACACCGTCCCCCAGCAGGCTACAAAAATGGCCGAACATGGCGGAGTGGAGGGTCTGTGACCTGGGGGGGGCATGAATGAGAACAAGGACAAACGAGGGGCTGTGGGGGTAAGTTATCAAGGAATTCAGACCAACGCGTCACAGTTCCACTTTATATAGACCAAAGGATTTCAATGTGAAAAGGAAGGATTCAAAGGCATGACATGTCCCCTTTAAGCCCACATTTCATTTTTTGCTTTCCATTAAGACAAGTTTTAAGTTAAAACAAATACTGAAGGGCATTCTTATTCGTAAGTCCGTACAATTTATATTCAACTCCCAGGTGAGAGATACGTACTTGTTACTGGTACTCTTAATAACGTCCCTTTGGCTCTTAATATTTATGCACCCAGAGTTCTTTGATAAGATGTTCAACCTCGTGGCTGATTGCAATGATAAAAGCTGATTATTGGTGGCGATTTCAATAATTATCTTGGCCCTTGATCGATCCACAGCCAAAACTGCTCAGTTGTCAAAGTCCACACCAGTAATAAATTAATTGACGGCTCACCGACTTTTAAAATCTAATGTAGAACAGATTACTAGATCAATGTGTGCTTCTGTGCTTTTTGTCTCTCTTGTTGTGTCTCTGCTCTGTCTTCTGTAACCCCCAGTGGGTCGAGGCAGATGACCGTTCATACTGAGCCTGGTTCTGGTTCTGCTGGAGGTTTTTCCTCCCCGTTAATGGGGATTTTTTCTTCCCACTGTCGCTTCATGCTTGCTCAGTATGAGGGATTGCAGCAAAGCCATGTACAATGCAGACGACTCTCCCTGTAGCTCTACGGTTCCCCAGGAGTGAATGCTGCTTGTCGGGACTTTGATGCAATCAACTGGTTTCCTTATATAGGAACATTTTTGACCAATCTGTATAATCTGACCCAATCTGTATAATATGAACTTAACTTTGTAAAGTGCCTTGAGATGACATTTTCATGAATTGGTGCTATATAAATAATAAAAAAAAAATTAAAAATAAACAAAATTAGCCAGATCGTTGGGTCTGATTGACATCTTGCGATATTTCCATGCTTCAGAGAGACAGACTTTTTTTTCCTGAGTACACAAATCCTCCACGAGAAAAGACCATTTTTTCGTCGAGTCTAGTCTACCCAAGGTTCTGAAATCTACATATCATGGCATTCCTATCTCTGACGATTCTTCTTTGTCAGTTGAACGCAATAATTTTTGGGGATTTTAATGATAATGGAGCCTGTTCAGACACCACTCTGGCAATCTTTCAAAGCTGTGATAAGAGGTGACATAATTTCATATCAAACTAATCTTAAAAAGGTCAGGCTTTATCATCTGGCTGAAAAAAATACTAGCAAGGCAACTGAAGGACACGCAGGCAGAGCTGTTAATAAGATAACTTCTTCATCAGGTCAACTATTGACAGATCATGCAGTCATAAATAAAACTTTACCAATTCTGTACTAAACTTTATACTTCAAATTCCACAGCGTCTGAGGATGACATCAGCTCTTTTCTTTACTCTTTGGACATCCCTGTTCTTTCGGGGGTCGGCAGGTTGGAGTTAGATTCTGACTTTTCATTAGAAGAGATAAATGCAGCGATTCGCTCTCTTTCTCCTGAGGTAGGCCATGTGGGCCGGATGGCTTCAGTGTTGAATTAAACCATGCTGAAATTCATACAGTCTCGCCTCTTTTTATCACAATTTGGATGTTGTGTTAGTTTAGTTTTGGACTTTTTCTTTATTAGTTTCTCAGTCTGTGTTCAGCAAGCATTTAGTTGCGCTCGGTTCACCTGCCAGCATCTGCCAGCAGTTTGTTAGTCACTCCTCTGTCAGCAGTCACCAGCCAGTCAGATCTGTTCACCTGTCAGTCTCCAGTCACCAACCTATCAGTTTGGTTCTGTCAGTCACTTCCCTTCCTTTGATTAGTTCCACCTGTTTTCCTGTAATTAGTTTCTACTCCGTTCACCTGCTCACTGCCCTATTTATACCTACTTCACTCCTTTGTTCGTGGCCAGATCATACGAGCCTATTGGTGAGTCTAATCCAGCGTTCTTGTTCCTGATTGACCTGTTGATGTTGACCCGATTTGCCCCCGGATTCTGAGCCAGCCTGACCCCTGTGTTTCCTGTTTTTCCTGCCTGATTGGACTGTCTGCCTGTATTACCTAACCTGACCTGTTATCCGAGCCTGTCTAACTCCTGTTCTGATCTGACTGCCTGCCCGTTGCCTGACCGGACCTGTCTTTGGAGATTGGCGCTAGCCTGTCCCCTGTTTTTGATTCTTAAGTTTGCTGTTTGTCGGCTCCAGACTGTTTTTAGTATTAGGACGATGTTGTCCCGTTTTTGGATTGAAGCCATTTGTTTTCACTTTAGACTTAGACTTAGACAACTTTATTTGTTATTTTGTATGCACAGAGTGTGTACAGAACGAAATTTCGTTTGCATACAGCTTGAGAAATTACAGTAAATTGCAGTAAATTACAGGATAAGGTGCAGCAGTGATTTACAGTAAACAGTTTCAATGTAAACAATGCAGGAGAATGTGGTACAAAGTCAATTTTGTGGCTTCAGCAGTTCAACAGTCTGATGGCAACAGGGAAAAAGCTTTTGCAGAACCTGGTGGACCTGCAGCGGATGCTGCGGAACCTCTTCCCAGAGGGCAGCAGGGAGAACAGTCCATGGTGGGGGTGTGAGGGGTCCCTGATGATGTTATGGGCTCGGGACACACAGCACTGAGATGAGATGTCCTTGATGGAGGGAAGAGGAGCCCCGATGATCCCTTCTGCTGTCCTCACCACTCTCCTCACGTTCTTCCAGTCGGAGGCACTGCAGCCTCCACACCACACAGAGAGACAGCTGGTCAGAATGCTCTCTATGGTGCTTCTGTAGAAGGTCGTGAGGATGGGCGGGGGCAGGTGGGCTCTCCTCATCCTCTTCAGGAAGTACAGTCGCTTCTGTGCCCTCTTCACCAGTGACGTGGTGTTCACAGACCAGGTGACGTTGTCCGTGATGTGCACCCCCAGGAACTTGGTGCTGCTGACCACCTCCACAGCTGAGCTGTTGATGAGCAGTGGAGCGTGGTGAGGCTGGTTCTTCCTGAAGTCGACGATGATCTCCTTCGTCTTCTCCACGTTCAGGATCAGGCTGTTGTCTCTGCACCAGTCCACCAGCTGCTCCACCTCCTCTCTGTAGTCCTGGTCGTTGTCGTCTCTGATCAGGCCCACCACCGTTGTGTCGTCTGCAAACTTCACGATGTGATTGGTGGTGAACCTGGGGACGCAGTCATGAGTCATCAGAGTGAACAGCAGGGGGCTCAGGACGCAGCCCTGAGGGGAGCCCGTGCTGAGGGTGGTGACATCAGAGGTGTTCTGTCCGACCCGGACCGACTGAGGTCTGTTGGTGAGGAAGTCTATCAGCCAGTTGCGAAGAGGTGTGCTGAAGCCCAGATGTTCTAGTTTTCCTACCAGGTGCTGTGGGATGATGGTGTTAAACGCTGAACTGAAGTCCAGGAACAGCATCCGCACGTGCGTGTTCTTCTCCTCCAGGTGTGCCAGGCTCAGGTGAAGAACAGAGGAGATGGCGTCCTCAGTGGAGCGGTTCCGTCGGTAGGCAAACTGGAACGGGTCGAGTGTTGGGGGGGGAGACTGGAGACGATGTGTTCCTTTACCAGCCTTTCAAAGCACTTCATCATGATGGGAGTCAGTGCAACAGGCCGGTAGTCGTTGAAACAGGTGACTCGAGGTTTCTTTGGCACCGGAATGATGGAGGCAGACTTGAAGCATGCTGGCACTGTGGCTTGGTCCAGCGAGGTGTTAAAAATGTCTGTGAGGACACCAGCCAGCTGACCTGCACACTCCTTGAGCACCCGCCAAGGTATGTTGTCAGGACCTGGGGCCTTCCGCGGGTTGACTCTCCTCAGAGTCTTCCACACGTCGGCGGTGTCAAGGCAGAGGACCTCCTCTTCCTGGTGGGGAACAGCTTTCACTGCTGGAGTGCTGTTTAGTGTCTCAAACCTCCCAAAGAAGTTATTTAGTCCATTGAGGAAGTCAGCATCAACTTCACCCACCGGGGGGGGAGGGCGTGTTGTATTCAGTGATCGCCCGTATGCCTTTCCACATGCTCCTGGTGTTGCTGGCGTCATGGAAAAGCTCCTCCTTCTGACTGTGGTCCCGCTTTGCTAGCCTGATGGCACGGTTCAGGTTGGCTCTCGCTGTCCTCAGAGCCTCCTTGTCACCAGACTTGAAGGCTGAGTTCCGCTTTTAGCGCTTGACGGACCTCCTCAGTAATCCAGGGTCATTGGTTGGCTCGGGTGATGATGGTCTTGGTGGTGCTGACGTCCTCAATGCATTTGTTGATGTAGGCTGACACAGTCATGGCGTACTCATCAACGTTGATCATGTCCTCATAAGTTGCTGCAGCTTTGAACATGTTCCAGTCAGAGCACTCAAAACAGTCCTGGAGCGCCTCCATGGCTCCCTCAGTCCACACCCTCACCTGCCTCACTGTAGGTTTAGCTCTGATCAGCAGGGGCCTGTATGCAGGGAATAGCATCACGGAAAGGTGATCTGAAGAGCCCAGGTGGGGGCGGGGGGCTGGCTTAAATGCGCCTTTAATATTTGTGTAAACCAAGTCTAGAGTGTTCTCTCCCTGAGTTGCAAAATCCACGTGTTGGTAGAAATGAGGGAGAACAGTTTTCATATTTGCCTGGTTTAAAATCCCCAGCAATGATGAAAACCCCCTCTGTGTGTGCAGATTGCAGCTCAGAGATAGTCCGATAGAGAACACCCATAACATCTTTTGTGTTTGCGCTGGGGGGAACATAAACCGCTGTGATGTAAACAACAGTAAACTCTCTAGGCAAGTAAAAAGGTCTGCAGCTAATAATCTCCAGCTCGATGTCCGGAGAGCAAAGATTTGTGACTATTCTAGCATTTTTACACCAGGTGTTATTGAAGTAAACGCAGAGTCCGCCTCCTCGGGTCTTACCGCTGAGTTCTTTGTTTCTGTCGGCGCAGAAAGTAGCTAGCCCCTCCAGGCTAACGGCGTGGTCTGGGATTGCTGATGTGAGCCATATCTCGGTCAGGATGAGAGCGCAGCAGTCTCTGAATTCCCTCTTTGCAGAGAGTTCGAGTTGTAAATGGTCTATTTTGTTGTCCAGTGAGCAGACGTTGGACAGGAGGATGGAAGGGAGCGGCGATCTGAACGGGTTAGCCTTTAGCTTAGCTGCTAAGCCTCCGCGGCAGCCGCGTTTCTTTGGCTGGCTACACCGCTTCCGCGTCGCTCTCCACCGGCGTGAGCTGCTCGTCGAGTCCGCCGCCTCACAGGCCCCCGGGACTGATGTCGGTAGTAGTCCGGAGCCACATAAACAGTCGAGCGTAGTAGTGGTTACAAGTCCAAAAACACTACATGACCGTAAGTCCAGCAGGCGCTGGCGATCAAGCATTGATCGGCTGGTTAGATGAGTGGTTTCCAGCGAGTTAGGCGGCATTTTTTATGAAAATATCCACGAGTTTGTACGGAACCTGGTCACCTTCTTTTTAATAAATTGCCTTTTAATTATAACCTCTGCTTGTTCGGCTGAATTCTGGGTCCTACGTATCCCGTTCTTGACACTTACTTAGAATGCTAAATTTCTCCATGAAGGTAGGGTATTTTCCAGACACTTTTTATGATGCTAACATATGTATTTTACCAAAAAAAGATAGGGATCCTACTAATACTGCACCATAGTGTCCTTTGAGTATAATCCGTTCTGAGGTTACGGTTGGGGTTAAGATCGTCGCAAAGGTCCTGGCTAATCGGCCCTTTGGTACCGCTTATCAACCACGTTTTATTTCAGGAAGATTTTCTTTTTGTAATACTAGATGGCTCCTAAATATTCTGTAGGCCTCCGCTCCCCCTAATTCTACGGTTATATCTTTGGATGCACAGCAGGCTTTTGATCCGGTTGAGTGGAGGTATATGTTATGTGTTCTCAAGAAATGTGATGTTGGCCCCAATTTTTTGTCTTTGCTCAGGATGCTATATGATCGACCTCGGTCGCCTGTTCTGACCAACAGAGATAGGTCTCCAGCTTTTCCACTGCATCGTGGAAGCAGATGCAGTATTGTGAATATTATCAAAATGGTAGTTCTTCCTAAATTAACTTGTCTTTTTTAACATTTGCTGTGGTTCTTGCTAAACGTTACATTGTCAGACAGAGGAAGTCGCCCTCCCTCTTTTAAACGCTGGTGACAGGAAGTGGCCTCCTATATATATCTCTAGAGAATACGTTAAACTCTTAATAATGAGCTTCCAGGGTTGGTAGGACCTGGGGACCATTCTTGGATGATATGATGGCTGTGTCTCATTCCGCCTACTTCTACACTTCGAACACTTAGTTTTAAGTAGGTAGTGTAGATAACACAAAAAGTCAGTGCACTGAAAGTACCCGGATGACCCCCTAAAAACGGGCACAAAATGCAGTGTGTAACGATGGACCCTACTCGCACTAAACGGACGCCATCTTGACTACAAAGCGGAAAGGGAGGGGCTAAGGACGTCGGGAAGATGTTCCCATTTTGAAAATAATGGCGGACAATTCAGCCGAGACAGCCGGAGCCGCGATCATATAAATGTAAGTAATGGTGGTAATACGAGGCATTGTACTCGATAGGTGTTTGTAAAATACACGAACATACCTCATGTTCAGCCAATATTTGGAGGATCCTACGTTGACGTCGGAGGCGATGTAATTTCAACATGCTGTGAATGTAAACGATTGTTGTTTTTATAAAAAAAACGCCAGCATATATTTCTTGGCGGTCTGAAAAATTCGCGGTCACGTGTGTTGCGTTCGTCACGTCATCCCGTCATTTCCGGTAAGTGTTTTAACATAAGTGTTCCTTTTGGAACACTACTAACGGTCAAAAGTGGGCACTACGGCAGTAAGTGGTCAGTGCACATCAGCAGAGCACTGACGGAAGTAGGCAGAATGAGACACAGCCGAGCACTTTGGTTCCTGGGAGGAACAGCAGGTTCTTCTCCTCCGTTCCGACCCATCTGTTCGGGTCGGGGGGGGGGGGGGGGGTCCTGACGGCTAATAACGTCGAGGCTAACGCAGCAAGCTTCTGATATGACATCACTGTAACAGTCGCATGGCGGCGGTGAAGCTGGAGGCTTTCCTTTTGGATTTCTCTACTTCTTTACTATCTTTCTCCTATTATTATTTTATTTCCTTATTCATTTCATTTTGATTTGCTTCATATGTTGCTCCATCTTTTATTCATAGCATTATATTGATTTGGGAGGATGGGGTTGTTTAGTGTGATGTTGTTTATTTGCACCATATCTAAATAGTTGATGAACAAACGACCAGAACCATTAGTCGGGTTCTGGACGGGGCTGGCGCCACGTTGGTCTGTTTGTCTCTCAACAGCCTCAAAATGTCCATTAAGTTTAATCTTTTATATGACATTTTAAATTGGTGTTAAATATGTCTGTTAACTGAGTTTGTTTGTCTGCTTGTTAAAAAGAAACTAAAATGAAAAAGCTGTCAGGATTCCACAAGGTGTGGACATAATTAGTTGATTTGCCTCACCTGTGTTTGATTATCCCCTGTGTGTATTTAAGTTCCCTCAGTTTGTGTCCCGTTGTCGGGTCATTCTGTGTTCACCCTCTGCGTTCCTCTGAGTTCTCCCGTGTTCTCCTCTGCTCTGTTGCTGCCTGAGTTTATGTAAGTTTTGCTTTCATTAAAAATCTCCCTTTTTCTCACCACTCCTGCCTCCGCCTCGTTGCCGCCTAGGTCCTCACCTCCAGCAAACATGACAAAAGCACTATAATATTTATAACCTTTGCTAATTTGCAACACATCCCAAATGGCCCTTTAATACAGAACAGCTTACAAGACAAAACAAGCAGAATAAAATATATAATAAATTTTAAGATTACCTTACAACAGAGCACAAAATAAAATATATAATAAATTTTAAGATTACCTTACAACAGACTGCAAATAAAGCGTCGTGGGCTGACAGTTTAATGTCATGATACCAAAGACCTCATATTTCTATGTTGACATATTTTCTTTCCTGTCTGTCTAAGCTAGCATTATTATCTTGGTTCACGCCATTGAGACGACCTGTCAGTGGCGGCTGGTGCTAAAAAAAACTGAGGGGGGCGCACACAAACAAACAAATGAAAAACAAACAAAACAAATCTTAAAAAATAGCACTATTTGAACATGAATTTTGCCCTCCTTTCCTTCTGCCCAGCAAATTTCTCAATTATATTCTTGTTAAAGTCAGTCATCTCTGTGACTAGTCTTTTCTCCATTGACAACATGGCCAATGCAGTCATTGAGTTTCTCAGAAAAGTCTTGATTCTTTTCAGAGTTGAAAAGCACCTTTCAGCTATTGCTGTGGTCATGGGTGTGGTGATGAGGATCTTCAAGAGCGTAACAGTTTCTGAAAAGACTTCTTCTAGATTGTTTTCCTGATTTTAATAACATTTGCTGCCATTTTTTAAGGCTGTGTTATGAAATGTGTTACAGCATTTTTGTGGGACAAGATTATACAAAATTCAGTAACCAAATGTTTTATTCCCCATTACCCATAAACTTCAGTACAACTTAAATAATAAAATATCTTGCTGACAAACATTACATCAACATACCTACACAGCATAGACACAACTAAAGGTATTTCTAACTACAAAGCACATCTTCCTAATATATTAAAGAACATTACTAGAAACCAGTGTAACAGTGATTTTCCACAACAACTCACCTCTGCAGCAATCCTTTCATGGTCTTCTACACTGAGTGTCCAACGCTTCTTCGCTGGCTGACTACTACCTACACTGCTTTGTCCAACCATGGAGTGGAGAGATCACTTGCCTGCTGCTGAATTTGTAAATTAAGACGATCCGGTCCAAGCTCCTTTATCCTGTTTTTTTTCTTCAAGTGAACGCTTTGTAAAAGCATTTTTTTGTAAAGACAAAACAGAAGTTTCTCTCATTTTGAAACTACTCCACTTTGCAAACTTAAACGTGAATCGACCTAACGAACTGCAGCTGCGCTAATGAGTCGAATCGGGGATTGTCCAATCACACAATGTTTTTAAAAAAATTAGCCAGTACTGACACTCTACCAGTAATGACACGACAGAATAGGTGTGTCCGGGACGCAGAGCGCTGCGCCCTCTTGAAAACCCTAGATAACCAATTAAAAGTCAGCCTCAGATCACGTGCTTGCCCAAGTTGCTGCGCCTACATTCACTCCCATTAGACCGGCGCCCTGCACATAGGAAAGGAGGAAGTGTGCACAATGTGAGCAATTAAATAGAGTTATGTATTTGCTATTTTAATAAATTCTAACATGTCTATTGGATACACAGTATGAATAAATACATTTCTAAGTACTTTGCAGTTCAGAAATCATTTATTATCTAAACGATTTAAAGGGGGCGGCGCCCGAGCGCCCCCTACTGGCCAGCCGCCACTGCGACCTGTTCCATGTTACCATGACTACCATGACATATTACCAAGGCGTGTGGGGCGGATTACCCAACATGCCATTCTGCTCTCTGCTGTGAATCCAGTGAGCGTCCCCAATGCTTCTCTGAGTACAGATAAACATGTCTGCAGGTATCACATGTTTGGAGACGACGTCCACCGTCTCAGAGTCCTCCTCGGTCCATCGCTACCAGATGCTGATGCTGTGGTGCTGTTCCAGAAAGACGGCGACTATGGCGACACCTGGAACTACGGTCAGGTGGCCCTGAACCTGACCTCAGCAGCTGCGGTCAGTGTCTTCATCCAGGAAGTCATCCAGGAGTCTCGCCGGTCTCCTCACTGATCCTGTGACTCCTGCAGGTGGAGTTTGAAGCTCTGAAGAAGGGAGGCATGAGGAATGACGTAGCTCTGGACGACATCCTCCTGACGGCCGGTCCCTGTGGCCCTGCCCCCCCTGAGCCGACCAATGTCCCGCCTCCCACTACTATGCCACCCATACCAGGTGGGTCACAGACCACACAGGAGTTAGAGAACACGCCTCCCTGCCCAGATCAACGGCCTCAGAAGGACTCCGGCCATGCTCCCTGCAGGAGGAGTAACTATTCAGCTCCTGGGTGCTCCTCTCCTAATCGGTCTCTTATAACCTGGTTGTGCTGCTGTACCTGAAACTCTACCTGCGGGAAGACGTGTTGTAAATGTAACCTGCATCATGTCTCACACCAACCATCATGTCTCTGATTGGCTCAGCTGACTGTGGAGGACCTTTTGATCTCTGGGAGCCAAATTCTACCTTCAGCTCTCCAAACTACCCACGTTCGTATGGGAACCTGGCAAAGTGTGAGTACCTGCGGACTCCGCCTTGGTCCTCACCTGTTCTCACCTTCTACCTTCCTCATTAATGAACGAATGAATCTGCCTTCTCACGTTTACCTGTCCTTCATCGGTCTGCTGGACCCACGGTTGGCGGCTGCAGGTCTCTGGACTCTGCACGCTCTGCAGGGTCACAACATCCAGCTCCACTTCCTGGACTTTGATGTCGAGGCGACGTATGACATGGTGGAGGTGCGGGATGGGGCGGGGCCTAACTCCACTCTGCTGGGTGAGTAGACGCTTTACCTGTCCTCCTGGAGTCCACCTTCACTGACCCAGCTGATTTCTCCCAGCTGTCCTCACCGGCAGCACAGGCCCCGCCCACGACCTGTTCTCAACAACCAATCAGATGACGGTATGGTTCTTTACGGACAGCGAGGGCCACGGCCGAGGATTCAGAGGCAACTTCACCAGCGGGGTGGCCCTGGGGTCTCCAGGTGAGATCCCGTTGCTGTGAGGATCTGGTTGTTGCTGTGATGTTCTGGTGGTTGCTGTGATGTTCTGGTGGTTGCTGTGATGTTCTGGTGGTTGCTGTGATGTTCTGATAGTTGCTGTGATGTTCTGATGGTTGCTGTGATGGTCTGGTTGTTGCTGTGATGGTCTGGTTGTTGCTGTGAGATTCTGATGGTTGCTGTGATGGTCTGGTTGTTGCTGTGATGTTCTGGTGGTTGCTGTGATGTTCTGATAGTGGCTGTGATGTTCTGATGGTTGCTGTGATGGTCTGGTTGTTGCTGTGATGTTCTGATGGTTGCTGTGATGTTCTGATAGTTGCTGTGATGTTCTGATGGTTGCTGTGATGGTCTGGTTGTTGCTGTGATGGTCTGGTTGTTGCTGTGAGATTCTGATGGTTGCTGTGATGGTCTGGTTGTTGCTGTGATGTTCTGATAGTTGCTGTGATGTTCTGATGGTTGCTGTGAGATTCTGATGGTTGCTGTGATGTTTTGGTGGTTGCTGTGATGTTCTGATGGTTGCTGTGATGTTCTGATAGTTGCTGTGATGTTCTGATGGTTGCTGTGATGGTCTGTTTGTTGCTGTGATGGTCTGGTTGTTGCTGTGAGATTCTGATGGTTGCTGTGAGATTCTGATGGTTGCTGTGAAGTTCTGATGGTTGCTGTGATGTTCTGGTTGTTGCTGTGATGTTCTGGTTGTTGCTGTGAGATTCTGATGGTTGCTGTGAGATTCTGATGGTTGCTGTGATGCTCTGATGGTTGCTGTGATGTTCTGATGGTTGCTGTGAGATTGTGATGGTTGCTGTGATGTTCTGATGGTTGCTGTGATGTTCTGGTTGTTGCTGTGATGTTCTGATGGTTGCTGTGATGCTCTGATGGTTGCTGTGATGCTCTGATGGTTGCTGTGAGATTCTGATGCTTGCTGTGATGTTCTGATGGTTGCTGTGATGTTCTGATGGTTGCTGTGAAGTTCTGGTTGTTGCTGCAATGCTCTGATGGTTGCTGTGATG
Source organism: Fundulus diaphanus (assembly GCA_037039145.1). Classification (NCBI taxonomy): domain Eukaryota; kingdom Metazoa; phylum Chordata; class Actinopteri; order Cyprinodontiformes; family Fundulidae; genus Fundulus; species Fundulus diaphanus. Next base: position 53,978,552 of record CM073136.1, on the reverse strand, counting down.
CTCTGATGGTTGCTGTGATGCTCTGATGGTTGCTGTGAGATTCTGATGGTTGCTGTGATGTTCTGATGGTTGCTGTGAGATTCTGATGGTTGCTGTGATGCTCTGATGGTTGCTGTGAGATTCGGATGGTTGCTGTGATGCTCTGATGGTTGCTGTGAGATTCTGATGGTTGCTGTGATGCTCTGATGGTTGCTGTGAGATTCTGATGGTTGCTGTGATGTTCTGATGGTTGCTGTGATGCTCTGATGGTTGCTGTGAGATTCTGATGGTTGCTGTGATGCTCTGATGGTTGCTGTGAGATTCTGATGGTTGCTGTGATGCTCTGATGGTTGCTGTGAGATTCGGATGGTTGCTGTGATGCTCTGATGATTGCTGTGAGATTCGGATGGTTGCTGTGATGCTCTGATGGTTGCTGTGAGATTCTGATGGTTGCTGTGATGTTCTGATGGTTGCTGTGATGTTCTGATGGTTGCTGTGATGTTCTGATGGTTGCTGTGATGGTCTGGTTGTTGCTGTGATGCTCTGATGGTTGCTGTGAGATTCTGATGGTTGCTGTGATGTTCTGATGGTTGCTGTGATGCTCTGATGGTTGCTGTGATGCTCTGATGGTTGCTGTGAGATTCTGATGGTTGCTGTGAGATTCTGATGGTTGCTGTGATGCTCTGATGGTTGCTGTGAGATTCGGATGGTTGCTGTGAGATTCTGATGGTTGCTGTGATGTTCTGATGGTTGCTGTGAGATTCTGATGGTTGCTGTGATGCTCTGATGGTTGCTGTGATGCTCTGATGGTTGCTGTGAGATTCTGATGGTTGCTGTGATGCTCTGATGGTTGCTGTGATGCTCTGATGGTTGCTGTGAGATTCTGATGGTTGCTGTGTGATTCTGATGGTTGCTGTGATGTTCTGATGGTTGCTGTGAGATTCTGATGGTTGCTGTGATGCTCTGATGGTTGCTGTGAGATTCTGATGGTTGCTGTGAGATTCTGATGGTTGCTGTGAAGTTCTGATGGTTGCTGTGAGATTCTGATGGTTGCTGTGAGATTCTGATGGTTGCTGTGATGCTCTGATGGTTGCTGTGAGATTCTGATGGTTGCTGTGATGGTCTGATGGTTGCTGTGATGTTCTGATGGTTGCTGTGATGGTCTAATGGTTGCTGTGATGTTCTGATGGTTGCTGTGATGTTCTGGTTGTTGCTGTGATGGTATAATGGTTGCTGTGAGATTCTGATGGTTGCTGTGATGCTCTGATGGTTGCTGTGAGATTCTGATGGTTGCTGTGATGTTCTGATGGTTGCTGTGAGATTCTGATGGTTGCTGTGATGCTCTGATGGTTGCTGTGAGATTCTGATGGTTGCTGTGAGATTCTGATGGTTGCTGTGATGCTCTGATGGTTGCTGTGAGATTCTGATGGTTGCTGTGTGATTCTGATGGTTGCTGTGATGGTCTGATGGTTGCTGTGAGATTCTGATGGTTGCTGTGATGCTCTGATGGTTGCTGTGAGATTCTGATGGTTGCTGTGAGATTCTGATGGTTGCTGTGATGCTCTGATGGTTGCTGTGAGATTCTGATGGTTGCTGTGTGATTCTGATGGTTGCTGTGATGGTCTGATGGTTGCTGTGAGATTCTGATGGTTGCTGTGATGCTCTGATGGTTGCTGTGAGATTCTGATGGTTGCTGTGAGATTCTGATGGTTGCTGTGATGCTCTGATGGTTGCTGTGAGATTCTGATGGTTGCTGTGAGATTCTGATGGTTGCTGTGTGATTCTGATGGTTGCTGTGATGGTCTGATGGTTGCTGTGAGATTCTGATGGTTGCTGTGATGCTCTGATGGTTGCTGTGAGATTCTGATGGTTGCTGTGAGATTCTGATGGTTGCTGTGAGATTCTGATGGTTGCTGTGAGATTCTGATGGTTGCTGTGATGCTCTGATGGTTGCTGTGAGATTCTGATGGTTGCTGTGATGTTCTGATGGTTGCTGTGATGCTCTGATGGTTGCTGTGAGATTCTGATGGTTGCTGTGATGTTCTGATGGTTGCTGTGATGCTCTGATGGTTGCTGTGAGATTCTGATGGTTGCTGTGATGTTCTGATGGTTGCTGTGATGCTCTGATGGTTGCTGTGATGTTCTGATGGTTGCTGTGATGTTCTGATGGTTGCTGTGATGCTCTGATGGTTGCTGTGAGATTCTGATGGTTGCTGTGATGTTCTGATGGTTGCTGTGATGCTCTGATGGTTGCTGTGAGATTCTGATGGTTGCTGTGATGTTCTGATGGTTGCTGTGATGCTCTGATGGTTGCTGTGAGATTCTGATGGTTGCAGTGATGGTCTGATGGTTGCTGTGATGCTCTGATGGTTGCTGTGAGATTCTGATGGTTGCTGTGATGTTCTGATGGTTGCTGTGATGCTCTGATGGTTGCTGTGAGATTCTGATGGTTGCTGTGAGATTCTGATGGTTGCTGTGATGTTCTGATGGTTGCTGTGAGATTCTGATGGTTGCAGTGATGTTCTGGTTTTTGCTGTGAGATTCTGATGGTTGCAGTGATGTTCTCTCTAACAGCTCCATGTGCCGCTGCTCAGTTCCAGTGTGACTCCGGCGTTTGTATCCATGGCGGAGGGCAATGTGATGGCGTGGTCAACTGTCCTGATGGTTCTGATGAAGCAGACTGTGGTACGTCACTGGCTGGTAATCAGTCTACCGGGTCAGAACATTTGTGCTCTGCATTGCTAACTTCAGTCAATGTTGCCTGGATGAGCCGTGGAGGAAGAGGAAGTCAGCCCTTTAACACCTTCTCACCTGTCTGTCAGTTGTTCTCCAGGTAAACGGGTCCAGTCGCCTCCAGATGCGGGTCGTCTCCACTCTGCACACTGTGTGTTCTGACAGCTGGAACCCTCACCTGTCCAGCTTTACCTGTCAGTACCTAGGACACAGGTAACGCTCTCATGTTGGGTGCAGACTGTTCTAGCAGAATCAGAACTACGTAGTTTGAAGTTGACGGTCTGCAGGTCTGGAGAAGCGTCTCTGGTTCCAGCTCTGCCTCAGGACTCACCGTTTGTCACCGTCATCGTCACCAGCAACAGAACCCTGGAAACCAATGTCAGGTAAGGAAGACCAGAACCAGGGCAGCACTGGAAATAAGAATTCACTGATTTATGACTCTAGAGAAGGGAAGAGCCAGCGTCCGAAAGATGTGGATGTTTCCCTGCTTCAGCACATCTGAGACCGACGGTAAAAGTTCTCATTGCTCACCATCAGTCACCTCTTCACACGCCAATGGTGGCTGCAGCAGGGGTTTAAACCAGCAACCCACCAGTTACAAGACAAACTCCAAGCTCCTGTGCAACTGTCAGTCCTGGTGATTGGGTCACGGCCCATCTCAGGGCTGTTAAGGTCCTTAAGGGCCAGTTTCCTGCATGGTTCCCATGTTTTCTTGGTTCTACGCACCAGAATCTGGTGGTTGGTTCGTTATGCCGGGCGTACACTGTACGATATTTTCAGTCGTGGTTCTCATATACGGCTCAAACTGTACGATACAACCTCAGGGTTTAAAAGTTCACAGCTCATATATCTGTTCATACTGTGCGGCCCGACGCTCTGATGCGACCTGACTGCTCACACAGCGCGTTCAAAAGCCACGTCAGTCTCAGCCCCGCAGAGAGATGGCGCTGCTTGGACTCGTCTACCCGGAAGCCAAATGTCAACCGTAGAAGAAAAAGGCAGAAGTGTCGATGTTCTCTGTTAAACATGAGGCTCACTAGAACCAAACGCGCTGCTTTGGTAATTCTACGAGTCGCTCCTCCGTAGTTTGACTCCATGTCACACGTACAACTACCATGATTCTCTCCTCTCCTGTGTTTATACCTGAGAAGAATCTACCCTAACCCTACTAGGAGGGGTGAGGAGGGGAGAGGAGAGGAGGTGTGAGGAGGGGAGGGGAGAGGAGGTGAGAGGAGAGGAGGTGGGAGGAGGGGAGAGGAGGTGGGAGGAGGGGAGAGGAGGTGGGAGGAGGTGTGAGGAGGGGAGAGGAGGTGGGAGGAGGTGGGAGGAGGGGAGAGGAGGTGGGAGGAGGTGTGAGGAGGGGAGAGGAGAGGAGGTGTGAGGAGGGGAGGGGAGGGGAGGTGTGAGGAGGGGAGGGGAGGGGAGGTGTGAGGAGGGGAGAGGAGGTGTGAGGAGGTGGGAGGAGGTGGGAGGAGGTGAGAGGAGGTGGGAGGAGGGGAGAGGAGGTGGGAGGAGGTGTGAGGAGGGGAGAGGAGAGGAGGTGTGAGGAGGGGAGGGGAGGTGTGAGGAGGTGTGAGGAGGTGGGAGGAGGTGAGAGGAGGGGAGAGGAGGTGAGAGGAGGGGAGAGGAGGGGAGAGGAGGGGAGGGGAGAGGAGGTGTGAGGAGGGGAGGTGTGAGGAGGGGAGAGGAGGGGAGAGGAGGGGAGGGGAGAGGAGGTGTGAGGAGGTGGGAGGAGGGGAGAGGAGAGGAGGTGGGAGGAGGTGTGAGGAGGTGGGAGGAGGTGTGAGGAGGTGTGAGGAGGTGTTGCGGTTAAGCAGAAGGACTCAAAGGACAATGAGCTGCCAGCTGCTGGAGGCAGAGAATTTTTCCCAGAGAATTTTCACAGTGATGACTGGAGAACCTCTAGAACGTCTCGGGTCACAGAGGAACCCCCCCCCCCCCCCCAAACTCAGCCTACCATGCTGCAGACAGCCTCAGCTGTCATCAACCCCCTAATGACCCCCCCCCCCCACCCTGTCCTCAACGCTCCAGGTGAGGAAGACCAAAGCGAGGAAGGCTGCAGGTCCAGACGCCGTCAGCTGCAGGATCCTGAGGTGCTGCGTGGAGGAGCAGTGTTGCATCATGGGAAACATCTTCAACATCAGCCTGAAGTAGAGGAGAGAACCACAGGTGTGGAGAAGCTCCTGTGTGGTACCGGTACCAGAGACCACACACCCCAAAGACCTCAGCAGCTACAGGCTGGTGCCACTAACGTCTGGAGAAGACCCTGGAGAGGCTGGTCCTCATCTTCACCTCCTGCTGAGGTCCTCACTGCATCCCCTGCTGTCTGCCTACCAGCCTGGCATCGGGGTGGATGATGTCATCATCTACCTGCTGCACCGAGTTCTGGTCCGTCTGGAGAACCTGAAGCACCGTGAGGATCGGGTTCTTTGGTTCCTCCAGAGCGTTCAGCACCATCCAACCAGAACTCCTGAAGAACCAGCTGGAGCGGTCAGGACCTCCACCTGTCCCAGTGGATCCTGGATCACCTCACCGGTCGACACAGAGCTGTGGTTCTGACAGGTGGATCTGCAGTACAGGAGTAACACAGGCAGCTGTGCTGGTACCGGTTCTGTTCACCTTCTACTCTGCAGACTTCTCCATCAGCTCTCCAGGCTGCTACCTGCAGAAGTTCTCTGATGACTCTGCCGGAGTCGGTCTCATCAAAGATGAAGACGAGTCAGAAGACAGACTGGATCCAGAACTTTGTGGACTGGTACCAGCAGAACCACCTCAGGTTAAATGCAGGGAAGCAAAGGAGCTGCTGGTGGACTTTCTCAGGTCCAGAACCACCTCTCTGACCCAGGAGAACATCCAGGGAACTGATGTGGAGATAGTGATCAGTACCTGGGTGTTCACCAGAACCATGAACTGGACTGGACTCATAGTACTGATGCTCTTACAGGACGGGTCAGAGCAGAATCTACCTGCTGAGGAGGCTGAGGTCTTCTGGCCTGCAGGGGGCGCTGCTGGAGATCTTCTTCACCTCTGGAGGCATCAGCCATCTTCTCTGGTCTGATGGAGCAGCAGCTGGTCTGCAGCTGAGAGGAAGACGCTGATAAACTCATCAGGAGGACCGGTTCTGTTCTGGGACGTCCTCTGGACCCAGAGCAGGAGGTGGAGACAGGAGGACTGGAGGAGAACCACATCAGTGATCTGATCATTATCCGTTTACACTTGTTCATTTTTTCTTCTTTTTCATTGCTAGTGATTGTGTGTAACTGTCACGCCTGAATTCCCCCACAGCGACACAATAAAGGAATTATTATTTTACCTGTGGAACCAGAACCAGAGCACGTTCAGGGGAAGCTGTAGGTTGATGGTGTAACTTGTCTCCACAGTGAAAGCTGCAGCAGTCAGGAGGTCATTTCTCTGAACTGCACCAACAAACGTGAGTAAATCTGTGTAACACATGTGAAATGTTTAACTTTTCGAGTTTTAATGAGCCTGCTTGTCTTCTCAGCCTGTGGACTGCGTCTGATCAACAACGTGACGGGAGATTTGGACCAATCAGAAAACAGTGAATCTGCTGATGGTCCGAACCTGAACGTTATTCTATGTTTAACTTCTTTCGGCTCTGCTGGGGTCAGTCTAACAGCACCTTTTCTCTGTCAGGTGAGGACAGAGTTGTGGGCGGAACCGATGCAGTGAAGGGGGGGTGGCCTTGGATGGTGTCGCTGCACTGGAAGGGACGGCATGTCTGTGGAGGCTCGCTGATCAGCAGCGATTGGGTGTTGACCGCTGCACATTGTGTCTATGGGTGAGAGAAGCATCATGAAATTAGGTGAATATGGTCAATCAGGCGTCTAGCTGGGGCTGTCTGCTCTATTGTCCTCCTCTGTCCAACAGGAAGAACATCCACCAAGAGTTCTGGTCCGCTGTCCTTGGTCTTCACACTCAATCCAACATGAACTCTGAGGATGTTCAGACCAGACGAGTCGATCAGATTGTTATCCACAGAGAATACAACAGACTATCCAAACAGGCTGACGTCGCCATGATGCATCTGCAGCAGCCAATCAACTTCACCCGTCAGTGACACCAGAGTCTGTCAGCTCTGACACCGTCATCCGACTAGTGAACCCTTAGTTTGGTTAGGGTTAGGGTTAGGGTTAGCAGAACGTACAATAACACTGAACTGAGCACATTTAGCCCCAAATGTTGTCTGTCAGGTTTAAGGCAAACCCTGCTTTACCACAGAAACATTCATCTGCCGTCTGAATATTACTTTATAAAACCTGCAGAATGTAAACCTTACAGGCTGAGCCCAGTGTTGTCTGTCAGGTTGATGATGGTTGCTGAGTGAATCCTTCCTGTATTGCAGAGTGGGTGCAGCCAGTGTGTTTACCTGTTGAAGGCCAGAGTGTCACTGCAGGAAGGAAATGTTTCATTGCGGGCTGGGGACGAGAGGCAGAAGGAGGTCAGACACGATGACTCTACATCACACACATCATCACTATGATCACACATCAGGGTTAAAGTTCAAAGCTCTGTCCCGTGGTGATGACTGGGACTCTGTCCATAGTTCATGGACGTTAGTACCAGTGGATGTATTTGTTCGTTGTGTGTGTCCCATCCTTTCATCCATCCATCTTTCATCTATCCCCTTTATTCTGGTTGAGAACAACGGCCTCATACTTGGGGGACTCTGAAGGTCATGGCATGAAGATGCGAGACAAACCAAATCATCTGCTCATAACAAACCAGACACCCTCCTCTCCTTGACCGCACCTTGAGATGTTGCCACCAACCCCAGAGACAGGATCTGATCCAACCTGCACAGTTTAAAAGAACAATAATGCTCCCAGAATACCACTACATTGGAGGGGGACCTATTTCTGGTTACCTCAATTTTCTAAAATACTGGAAAAACTGTTTGTTAATGCTAACTTAATGCTTCTATTGAGAAATATGGCCTATTAGATGATCAGCAGTGTGGTTTTCAACAAAAGTGATTGAATTACAGGCTATAAATGTAACAAGGGAGACAATGACCACAACCCATTCAGAGTGTAGAGTTATCATAATCCATTTAATTTTATTTATTTAACTTTTCCCCCTAAACAGTTATTTGCTAAGGAGCGCTGGAAGTGACATGGATGTATGTTCTTTTACTCGTTATCTTACACGTATGAACACATCTGTAAGAAATGGACTAAAAGAGCGGTCATGCCCTTACAAAAGCTACGTTTTTTCAAGTGTTCCAGTGTGCTATTAGTATACTTATTTTAAACAAAAAATAAGATAGTATGCTTTCAGTATACTTTTTATGTAATAATCAGAGATATACTTGGTTTATCTTATATAAGTAAACAGAAAAATCTAAGTATATTTGGCCTATACTTGTGCTTAATCTTTTGATCAAGTTTTACTTAACAAAAGTATAATTAAGTATTCTTGCCTTGTATGGAAAGTTTAAGTATACTTGGCTTGTAGTTGTGCTTACTTTTATGATATATTAGCCTATTTAATACTTTTTCACATATATTGGCTTCTTTGCTTTATTCCAGCATGTTAGACATACGATTTTATAACTAACATGTTAAAGTTTATGACACATCAGCTGTGGGGTGGAATAGTTGAGAGTAAATAGTACACAAGTGGAAGTGAAGCTGATACTGCATGTACAGCGTGTTATTAAGCCACGCAGACCCAGATCACCATTCGCCTGGTTTTACTGACAATTCTTCCAAGGCGTGACAGTATTTAGCAGACTTGGTTCTTACAGGCTGCTATTAACGAATGCATTCGTATCGATGCGTTCATCAGTATGTTAAAGAAACGCGTCCATGTCACCTCCAGGGATCAGTAAATTACACGTGATGCAGCTGGAGCTAAATCTGTGACTGTCAGCCCTGACATGTTATTAACCTCATTTACAAGGTCCACCAATAAAAATGGCCCACCTGCCGTAGGTGACGTCATCATCCCGAGTTGTACCCCTTCACTGACGGGGGGTGGGGGGGGGGGGGCAGAGTGGGCATCCATGTGGGGCTTAACTGTACCGGTGTAGCATCGCTAACATGAGCTGAGATGCTAATAACCGTTAAATGAAAGCGTTGAGTGAATAGCTCGCTTCATATTACCGGTTCATTACAAATCCTAAAGGCAAATCATTTGAACTAAACTTGTAAAGGTTCATTTAAAGGTTAGTAATATTGATCTCGGCATGACCCACCCTTCTCTGCCTGCGATTGGCTCATCGGTCGTCATGCCTAAAGTTAACCAATCTTATCTGTAAAGGCAGCGAATATTAGCCAATTAGAGGCAGAGTAGTCATGGCTCCACCATGCTAGGGAAAAATGTCTGGCAGATAGTGCTGAATGGTGTGATGGGGGGGGGGGGGGGGGGTTAGAAGCGTCTATACGCCGTACACCCATGTGTACCCTGGACTACAGCAGTGGCTACAGGCTCCTTTGTGTTTGAGGCTACCCTCACCTGCCTGTAACTCTGACCTCATCAGACACACATGGAGGATTCTGGAGTGATCTGGGCCTACAGCCTTCTGAAGATTAACTATGAAGTGCACGTTCTTTGCTCTCAGGACATTTTCATTGATTTCCATGAACTGGGCTGCGCTTATGTCATGTCACGCAAAGGATTGTGGGATATCTTATGGCCTCATAGCGCCGGTAAGGGCATTATGAGATTTCTGTGCTAAAGGAGCTGTGAGAGGAAGCATCCAGGCTCCTTTCCTGCCTCCTCCTCACTGACTGCACTATTCAGACACTCTGATCATGGAGACTTCCTCTTTGGTTAGAGTCCCGAACCAAAAGAGGTACTCGGATTGAACCAGAGTTTTTGCAGCAGCCTCCCGTCCACCAGTTGGCAGCCTAGGTGGACAAGGGCTCTGCCATTGGCCTTAAATCTCAGCGGGAAGCCGATCATCTCCCAGCGTTCACAGAACACTGTGGTGATGGACTCACCTTCTCTGAAACTGTTCCTGGTTGGAGGAGAAGGTCTCAGGAGTATGGAAGACCTCAAAGTCCTCTGTCCCCCCCCCCTCCAATAGTGCCCCTTCATTTATTTCTCACTCATCTGTCTCAGCTGGATGACGCCACATGTCTCTCTCTTTCAGGTTCTCTGCCCGACGTTCTCCAGGAGGGTCAGCTTCCTCTGGTCGACCAGGATCAGTGTCAGCACCTCCTGCCTGAGTACACCATCACCTCCAGCATGCTGTGTGCAGGTTACCCTGAGGGTGGCATTGACAGCTGTCAGGTAACAGCTCGCCTGGTCTGACCTGGATGGAGAATAAATGAAACCAGTGACCTAACATCTACTGGCTGCTCTCCTGAAGCTGGTCGGGCTGACAGCTGATTGGTCAGACACCTGTTTGGGGGACTGAGGTGTTTTCTCTGTTTCACCTGTTCGCAGGGAGACTCTGGTGGTCCTCTGATGTGCATGGAGGACAGACACTGGACTTTGATTGGTCAGTCTCTCTCTTTCTCACACACACACTACCACACACACACACCTTACCAGTCTGCTCCCTGATTGGTTCCCAACAGGTGTGACCTCGTTTGGGGTGGGCTGTGGACGTCCTCAGAAACCTGGAGGCTACGCCCGAGTCTCAGCCTTCGTCTCCTGGATTGCTCAGATCAGACGTTCCTCCTCCTCCTCTCCATAAGAAGAATCTCATAACTGGACCCGCTAATGGATGAGATGTTGATCAGAGCAATAAACTGACTGATTCTACTAAATCTGAAAAATGTAATTTAAGTAATAAAATGGGCTGAAATCCTGGAGTTCTTTGTTCTGATTGCTTCCTGCTCACTGTTGAGGGGTAAAACCTGACCAAAGCCTATGGTCACCGGACTCATCAGGGTTGACTGCCGGTTCTGCTGGAAACAGGCCATCTGTGGGTCTCTGAGTGGTCGTGCAGAACATGATGAGCACAGGAACCCAGAGGAGCCTATTGTAGCAGAGATGATGATTTACTCATATTAGTAATTTTATCTCTTTAATACTTTAATACTGTTGCTAATCTGTGTCTATACCAGATCTTAAAAGGTTCACATTATTTTTTATGAAATAATGAAGACCACAATGTTTAGATTTAACCAATTGATTTTTATATTCATAACATACACATATATATATTTCTCTCTCTCTTTTTCTGTCTCTCTCTCATATATGTATATATAATATATATATATTATATATATATATATATATATATATATATATATATATATATACATACATATATATATATATATATATATATATGTATGTATGTATATATTATATATATATATATATTATATATATGTATGTATATATAATATATATATATATATATATATATATATAATTTGGACATATACTTATATATATAAACACACACCTATTTATTTAGAATACTTCAAAATCTAAATATGCACATCGATCAAAAGCCAATCTGGCTGCCAATCTCTATTAATTAATCTCTATATATTTTTTACAAATATATATAAGCTCCATCTATATCTTTCTATCTGAATACTTAAAACTTATACACAGGGACATAGACGTTCACTACTTTCTGCCTCATACAATATGGCGGTGATGTTGACGTACAAACCTGCGCCCAATGAGGCGTCTACGTTTATAATGTCTATGCTGACAATGACCTCGACCATTTGGGACCATCATATGGGTGTTTATCCCGCAGGTGGTGCTGCTGCCTCATCAATCCAGTGAGTGCAGAGATGCTTGGATGAAGTTTGGGTCAGATTGTGGCAGAGAAATGGATCTTTGTTGGCATTTGATGGATTCTTTTAAGATGGAGATGAAATAGGAGATCAGCTGATCTGCCCACAGGATAAATAAATATTTCCTTTTCTAGGCCCTCAGATGGTAAATTTCTCTCTGTGTTTAACCCAGTCCTCAGGGAGCAGTGTGCTGTCACACTGAACGCCACACAGGGAGCAATCTGTGGTCAGAGGTCTTGCTCAGGGACCCAGAGTGACTGAATTTTGAACCCGCAATCTTTGCAGCCTCTCCACGATGCAAAGGCCCAGTTCCCTAACCACCATTCCCCCTGTTTAGCCTGTTGTCACAGCTAACAGAACGCCAGACCAGGTGTACCTTCTATGAAGAGAAAATGACAGAGAACAAAAAGTTAAAAGCTGAAATAACAACAAGCAATGCAGATTGGAGAGCAGTAGGAGAACTCAGCAGAGTGAGAGAAATAGACCCTGATGTCCTCCAGCAGCCTAAGCCTATAGCAGCATAACTATAGAGGTAGCTCAGGGTAACATGAGCCACTCTGACTAGAAGCTTTGTCACAAAGGAAAGTTTTAAGATTAGTCTTAAAAGTAGACAGGGTGTCTGCCTCACGGACCAAAACTGGGAGTTGGTTCCACAGGAGAGGAGCCTGATACGTTTTCCGTGGAGTAGAACTTCATATGGGATTGTGATGCACGAAGCTGAGGCAGTTTGATGAAATATTGGCTTTGTCGTGTCAATCAGCCTATTTTGTTGGCTAATATTTATTGATACACAGCTTCAGTGAAGGCTGGTTCATTTCACTAAACAATGTCTAAACCCCTGGAGCAGCAGGAGGACCCGCAACCAGACTCAGAGGTCCACTGGTACCTCCAGAACAAAGGAGACACTGCTGAGGACAATGAGGTCCAGATTAACGCACAGTTTACTGTGTGTATATAGCTTCTGTATATATATCTATTTTACTTTATTTTATTTTGTCTGCACCATCAACACCAAGTCAAATTCCTTGTAAGTGCAAACCTACTTGGCAATAAACTTGATTCTGATGCTGGACAGGGAGGACAGATGTTAGAAAGAGGCTGAAAGGAGCCATCTTGGTCCAAAGAGCAAAGCCACCAGTGAACAGAGGGAGGATGGAGCTTCAGCTCCCAGAGTTTACAGCTCGGTCCTCCAACACGTTCCAGAGAGATTACATCAGCATCTCATCATGGTTCAGGAGACCAAGTCCTCCACTCACACCAAGCAGCAGCTTCTAACCACCAGGACAGTGATGGTGGGTCACTGGTTCTGACCTGGACTGGTTCTAGGAGGATGGACCTCCATGTCCTTAGAAACAGCAGCGCTCCACCTGCAGGTAGATCAGAGCCTCCAGAACTGATAAAGACTCCTGGACAGGTGTGGAAACGTCTGAGAGAAAGTCCTGCTGCCTCTGGTTTGAGCCTGATTGCTGATGTCAGAAACATTTTACTGTCTTTTCAGATTCATGGTTAAAATCTGAAAGCTGAGGATGAAGGAATGAACTGATCAAACACATCCTCCATGTCTCTTTTTTAACTCTGAGCCTCGCCTCTTTGGACAATTGTGTAAAAAGTCCAGTTTCTGTGGGGAGGAGCGGAGGCCATGGGTTTCCACCTGGTTGAGGATGACGGCTGGTTCTATCACATCACCAGCCAGTGGATCCCAAAGCTGGAGTCTGGACCTTACTGGGGTTTACAATGTCTTCAGAAATCCAACTGATCAACAGTTATCTTTAATAAAGCAAAATTCCATCATAACTCGTACAAAGCTGAACTTTGAATGGGACCGAACAACATATTGGGAGTAAATACCTTTTCTGCACCTTCTGGATGCCGTAGGTTTTGGTTTAAACCTGGGTCCAGCTGGACAGAAATAAATAAACATTTATTCAGAATCAACCATTTATTCATCACTGAATAAAGTCTTCATCCTGTTCTGAGCAGCGGCGCGGGTCCAGCTGCTCCTCTTCATCGCCACTCTGCGAAAGAAAGTCACCTGGTCTCCGGTAGAAGGCGCTGAAGAGTCTAACCACAGCGCAGGCGCGTAGAAGAAGTCTAAACCCGGAAGTGACGTCAGACTGGCCGGTTGACTGTGACAGCTTTTCAGGTGAGACGGAATAACTTTGCTGTTTTTACTCTTTAGTCACTTTAACTTGCTGAGAGACGTCACGGTGATGACATCACTCTAATCCGGTACGCTTCAGATCGCTGACGTCACGGTGTGGTACTTCAGCTACAGTTAGCTTTTAGCATGTAGCTTCTTCAGGCTGCTGCCTGAACAGGCTTTGTGTACCGCAGTTAGTGCTCAGCCAATCACGGGAGAGCTGCAGGGAAACAGGAAGTAGGCCAGAACAACCGGCCGGCGACAGGTGACAGGTGAAGTGTGGTTCCGGTCTGCTGTTCATCTGGACTCCGCCTGCAGGAGTTCGCGTCTGAGTCAAAGTGTCGTTTCAGCTTCAGGATGAGCAGCCGAGGAGGAGAGCAGGAAGGCCGGGGAGCAGCTCCACAAGCCGGGGGGAGCTGAGAGGGAGGACGACGAGGAGGACTTCTATGACTGCCAGGAGATCATGGAGGCTCCTCACTCCCCGGCGGAGCAGCAGGAGGACTGGAGGGAGGACACTTCAGGTTCAGAGGAGGTTCCTCCAAAAAACACCGACAGGGAGAGAGGAGGAGGACGGGAGGGAGGAGGAACCTGGTGAAAAGAAGCTGGAGGAGGAAGAGCATCAGGACCAGGTCGATGTCCTGCAGGACTCAGACTCTGAGCTGAAAGAGGAGGAGATGCCCAAAGGAGTAGAGTTTGATGATGACTACCTGAGGGAGGTGGAGAAGGAGCTGACAGAGGAGGAGAAGGAGGTAACACGTTGTTATACATGTTTACACCTGTGGAGAGCAATTTACACCAGTTTATATTGTTTAGACCTGTTTACATCCTTTTAGAGCAGTTAAAATTTTTTAGACCAGTTTACATCTTTTGGAGCAGTTTACATTGTTTACACCTGTTTATACTTGTTTACACCTGTGGAGACTTGTTTACACCTGTGGAGACTTGTTTACACCTGTGGAGACTTGTTTACACCTGTGGAGACTTGTTCAGACTGGTTAGGCAGTTAGCCAGAGTATTTGTAGAGCATGAGCTATACACTAAGTAACGGGAAAGATTTTACGGATAAGAAAGAAGAAAACCTATGCATTAATAGAAAAACTGTAATATTAAAGTGATAAAGTAAATATAGATGCAGTAAAATAGCCAGAAGACTGCTAAAATATTCATGGGTGAGCTGCAGTAAACTTTAGCTTCAGAGTTTTGCGGTAAAAGACAGACAGAAAAAAATAAACACAGCACCGAGATCCACTGCGACCTGGAGGGCTTATTATGGGGTGTCACCAGGGACGTAACTCAGAGCTAGCTCACAAACCGGAGAGACGCTCTGACACAAACCGGGACATCTGGAGATGTTTCCAGGTGACCTACTGAATTATTTTAATCTTAATTATTGAGAAGGTTTCAGGACGTTTTCAGACGACTTCCTGATGACAGTTCAGCTCAATCTTATCAGCAAAGTAATTTTAAGAATATTAATTGGTCAGTGATGTAAACCTCCACCAAGTATGTAGTTACCAACAGGGTGTTTGCTTCAAAATGATTAATTGAATAATAATTTGTGATAACAAATTAACTTTGAATAAAGGGTGTTATTTTGTCTTGTTAAACAGATTCCACCAGGATCACCTCAGTTTAACTCACTGAACTCAAACGTCTCCCTAGTTTAACGAGAGCTTCCTGTCTACGGTGTGAGTTATGTCCCTGGTGGCTCCCCCTGGAGGCCAGTTACTGGTGCTGCCTCTGTGCTGGGGGTGTCAGGTCCATTTGGTGCCAGGAAGTTCATAAACCCAAAAGGTTCTGTTAGATCTGGACCTGTAGGACGGACCGATGCACCTGTACCTGCAGGACGAAGCATTCAGGTGACAGGATTTCTGCAGTAAAAACTCAGTGTTTCTGTTTCAGAGTCGTCGGCAGCAGAGTGTCGCTCTGAAGGAAACTGGAAACAGCCTCTTTAAAGCTGGAGGTGAGTACCAAGCAGTTCATGTTTTAGGAACCTGAAGCGTCCTGAACAGGACCTGCACTTTAAAGGAGACGTATCATGATTTTCAGTTCTTCCTCTTCTCATAGAAATCATCTTGTTGTTATCTATCTACAGTGCAGCTGCAAAGCTTTGCTCTGAATTCCTCATTTCTGTTGCCCCAAAGCCTCCCTTTTTACCCCTGTTCTGAGGAGCGTCTGAGAACAACTCGTTTTGGTGCCGTCTCTTTAAATCTAAAGGAGGCCCGCCCCCCTCCAGGTCGCAGAGCGGTGCACTCCACCCCGCTTAGACATTTTTTTAATACACTGGGGGTAGGGGCTGCGTGATTGAAATCAATTTTCTTGATTCATTTGGATTTGCAATTTATTAACATTTCATTTTTGGAAAATCTACAGAAAAAAATTTGGCAATGTCCTCCTTAGACTTTCATGAAATTTTGCACTCAGGTTCGTTGGTCACGTGACCTCTCGACAACGCAGCCATTCCCCCTCCCCCCCCCGGCTCGCAACGCCACGTCGTCTAATAGGAGGAGCGGCGATCCTGTTCCTCCTGTCTGTTCAACTCACCGTGGGGCTGCATGTAAGGTGGAAAGCTGAACGTCGGCATCTGGGTCCACCAGAGACGCTGCCGGCAGGTATGACCACCTGGAGCTGCGTCTGGATGACGGCCGCTTCCAGCAGTCTGTCCAGGACCCAGAATGACAGCAACGGATCATCTGGGACACAAACTACAGGCGTCTTCAGTCATTAGACCCGTCGTTGCTCAGTGGACATGGAGCCTAATTGTACCGTCTAAATATGTTACGCATAAAACACATTTTTGTGCTTAAATAAATGGATGAGGAGCAACTTTAACGTGACACGGGTTGACAGAAAAGTTCAGATTGTTGAACTCAAGCGAAATCTCACTTGGTTTCATTTGCCCAATCGTTTGCAACTCGCTCCTGAACACACCTTTACAGGTGATAACGTGGAAATCACTCGCTATGTTGGCCTTGTTCGCGTACTTTAACAGTCCCTAAAGGGTGAAATATTTAGGAAAATATGTTGTCAGAATACTCAAAAACTTTTTTAGACTTAAACTTAAACAACTTTATTGTCATTTTGTATGTACAGAGTGCATACAGCTTACGACAGTGTGATGGGATTTCAGGTGGAATAAGGCAGCATTACAATATAAAGTGCAGCATTGATCAGATTTAACAATAGTGTGCAGAAGAATGTTCAGTTTATGTGCAAAAATAAAGGCGCAAAAATGCATTAGTATGGAAAAGTATTGTTCAGTGCAGATAATATGTGTGAAAATGCAGTAAACGTTTAGTTGTGTACTATTTAAATGGATAATAAAGTTGGCAACGTTGGTAATGTCAGATAAAGATGCAAATATGGCGCAGAGTCCAGTTTATAGTTCAGCAGTTCAACAGTCTGATGGCAACAGGGAAAAAGCTTATTGCAGAACCTGGTGGACCTGCGGCGGATGCTGCGGAACCTCTTCCCAGAGGGCAGCAGGGAGAACAGTCATGGTGGGGGGGGGGGGGGGGGGGGGGGTCTCTGATGATGTTATGGGACACACAGCGCTGAGATGAGATGTCCTTGATGGAGGGAAGAGGAGCCCCGATGATCCCTTCTGCTGTCCTCACGTTCTTCCAGTCAAATAAAAAATAAAATAAAATAAATAAATATGATCTTTATTGTTATTGAAACATACATTACAATGAAATTTGTTCTCTGCATTTAACCCATCCCCTTGGGGAGCAGTGGGCTGCCATGTGCGGCGCCCGGGGACCAATCTGGGGTTAAGGGTCTTGCTCAGGGACCCAGAGTGCAGGCTGTGGGGATCGAACCGGGTACTTGCATCCTTCTCTGAGTGCAAGCTGCTCTAACCACTAGGCCATGACCCCCCCCAAGGAAGTGCAGTGCCTCCCCCAGTCGGAGGCACTGCAGCCTCCACACCACACAGAGAGACAGCTGGTCAGAATGCTCTCTATGGTGCTTCTGTAGAAAGTCGTGAGGATGGGCGGGGGCAGGTGGGCTCTCCTCATCCTCCTCAGGAAGTACAGTCGTTTCTGTGCCCTCTTCACCAGTGACGTGGTGTTCACAGACCAGGTGAGGTTGTCCGTGATGTGCACCCCCAGGAACTTGGTACTGCTTTACACCAAGACTTTAATTTCTACATTTACTTCTTGTTCTGCGTTAGTCTGAAGTTACACAAGTGAAGCCTTTGTTGGATTTAAAGTCATTGTGTAAAACCACTAGCAGCAAACATTATGCTGTCAGTGTTTACAGGGCGGCCATCTTGTTTTATAAGCGTTTCACAGCTTGTCGCTCGTTGAATTCAGGACACCTCACTGACCAGATGATGGAGAGAAAAGCATGATTTTACAAATCATTTCTGTAATTTCCTTTTAATAGAACAAAAAGCGGGAAAAATCAATTGGTCAGGTTTGTTATATTAAAATAGTAGATTTAATTTTAAGCCATATCGA